>CM047747.1:34727636-34885464 GCA_026225825.1 Pistacia integerrima | reverse complement strand
AACATGGAGAAGAATTTCTTAGCATGAACTTTCAAGAGCTGTTGGTTCAGATGGTTCAATTGGAGAATGATAAAGGAGAGAGATTTTTCAATGGAAAGGGACGGCAGCAACTGTAAATGACTGCTCTCTATTTTCATTCATAAAACATGGATAACATATATACAAAACAGTTCACTGTTCTTACCTTAACAACCAAATGCGGTGGATGAGATTTTACACATTTGAATTTAAAATAATCTTACAACAAAACATGTCTTAATCTCAACTAAACTCAACAAAACATGTCACAAAAACATCACAATAATGTACCAAATTTAGCAGCTTCAACCACTGCACCCTAACAGAAACTTGAGCACTTGGCTCCAAAAACTGTTTGAAACCTTAACTGAATAATTCTGCATTTCCAGTAAATTATCACCATCTTCAACACTCCTCCTTGATAATTTTGCTGGAAACACCAAGTTTGAGTCTTAAATTCTCAAACTTGGCTTTAGATAAAGCCTTGGTCATAATGTTAGCCACCTGGTCTTCACCCCTGCAATGAATCAATTTAACATCTCCATTACTTTCTGCCTCTCTCACAGCATGGAACTTGATTTTGATGTGCTTGGTTCTACCGTGTAAGATAGGATTTTTTGCCATTGCTATAGCTGACTGGTTGTCACAGAAAATCACAGTTGGATCCTTTTGACTTTGCTTCAAATCCACCAAATTTTCCTAAGCCATATGGCTTGGTTTACGGAAGCAACAACAGAAATGTATTTTGCTTCTGCTGTGGATTGAGCTATGGTGTCTTGTTTTTTGGATAGCCAACATATGGCTCCCGTATTCAAGAAGAAGACATAGCCTGAAGTACTTCTCATATCATCAATGCATTCAACCCAATCACTATCAAAATACCCAACAACCTGAAGGTTTTTAGACTTCTTAAACCATAAACCAAAATCAGAACTTCCTTTAATGTACCCCAGCACCCTCTTGGCTGCCTTGAGATGAACTTCACTCAGGTTGCTCATGAACTTGGAGAGAAGGCTTGTTGCAAACATTAAGTCAGGCCTGGTGGCAGTCAAGTACAATAGACAACCAATCAAACTTCTATAAATTCCTTTATCAATCTTCACAGCCCCATCATCTTTGCTCAGCTTCAAATTTACGACCAGTGGAGTGTCCACTCGTCTGCACCTGTCCATGTTAAACTTGTTTAGGATTTCATTAGCATATTTTCTCTGGCTAACAAATATCCCATGTTGAGTTTGGTTTATCTCCATTCCAAGGAAATAAGACATTTCCCCTATATCAGTCATTTCAAACTCATTGTGCATTGCCTTCTTAAACTCTTCCAGTTGAATTGGACTGCTTCCTATGATGAGTAAATCATCTACATATAATGATACAATAATGAACTCCCTTTCCGACTCTCTCACATACAGTGTGTGCTCATTTGGGCTCCTCATATATCCCAAGCTAATCAAATGATCATTGATTCTACTATACTAGGCTATAGGGGCCTGCTTTAGGCCATATAATGCATTCCTCAACAGATAAACTTTGTTCTTTTGCCCTTCCACTTCATATCCCTCCGATTGCTCCACATAAATTTCTTCATTGAGCCAACCATTTAGGAATGCAGACTTGACATCTAACTGATAGATTCTCCATTCAAATTGGGCTGCTAAAGCAAGGAGAAGCCTAATTGTATCATGCCTGGCCACGGGTGCAAATGTATCCGAGAAGTCTACTCCAAATTGCTAAGCAAACCCCTTGACAACAACCTTGCTTTATGTCTATAAACTAATCCATCAGGTTTTAATTTTCTTTTGTAAATCCATTTAACTTGGATTACCTTTCTGGTTGCAAGTCTATCTACCAATTTCTAGGTGCCATTCTTTTCAATCATGTTTAACTCCTCCTCCATTGCATTCCTCCAAATAACTGACTTATCAGCTTCTTTGTAGTTTGCAAGTTCAAGTAAGGCTGCATCACTCCTTTTATAAACCTCTACCAGAGGTCTGCTACCTCTAACTGGAATGTCATCATTAGAATCTGTCTCCTCTTGATCATCATTTTTGCTCACTGTTGGATCTATCAATTGCCCCTTTGAGTCTTATTCAATCTCATTTTTCTCCCAATTCCAGACACCATTTTCATCTACTTTCACATCTCTAGTGATGTGAATTTTCTTAGTTTCTGGAACATAGACTTCGTAGGCCTTGGAGTGCTCACTATAGCCAATGAAGATTCTTACCATGGCTTTGTCATCCATCAGCAACTATGTACCTAGCCATCTCCATAACAATCCTATTTTTTCTTTCATTGACTCCATTTTGCTATGAAGTATAGGGACTACTAAATTGATGCATAATTCCAATCTGCCTACAAATTGATTCAAACTCATTTGAAGTGTACTCACTCCCATTATCACTTCTTACTGTTTTGATACTAAGACCAGTTTGGTTTTCAACTTGCAGCTTGAATCTTCCAAACATAACTCCAACTTCATCCTTTTGTTTCAAAAAATAGACCTAACACATCCTGGTCCAATCATCAATGAACAAGACAAAATACTTACTCCTATTTAGTGAAGGTGTCTTTATAAGTCCACACACATCTGTGTGGATAAGTTGGAGCTTCTCAGTAGCTCTCCAAGCTTTGTTCACAGGAAATGGTTGTCTACTTATCTTGCCAAGTTGACAAGTAGCACATACAACCTTAGCTTCTTCGATTTCTGGTAGGTTATGGACAAGATTTTTGGTATGAATTTCTTTAAGACCATGATAGTTGAAATGACCAAATCTGTTGTGCCATAACTCAGACTCATTTACTTCAGTAGTATAGGCTTTAGGTTCTAGTTTTTTTAGCTTAATAGGGAAGCTTTTTCCCATCATTTTACCCGTCATTAGTTCATTGCCTTCATTGCCTAGAATTGTGCAGGACTGGTCCTGGAAATGCAGGACATAATTCCTTTCTAACATTTGTCCTACACTAAGTAAATTATGACTTATATCTAGCACATACAAGACATTAGGGATCAGTTTAATACTTGACCTTGTCTGGATAACAACATCTCCTCTCCCTTTGACATCCACAAACTCTCCATTTCCAACTTTAACTTTGGAATGGTATGCCCTGTCCAGGTTGACAAAATCTTGCAAGTTTGTTGTCATGTGGTTGGTGCCGCCACTGTCTATCTGCGATGCGTCATTGTAAACTTAAGCTGCACAGCAAGATGCCACGAACAATTGCTCAGATTTTGAATTTGGCTACTGATCTTCAACAATCTGGGCTTGCTGTGGTGGCTAGTTTGGCTTGTTTTTGCACACTGTTTCAATGTGGCCATATTGCTTACATGCTCTACATTGGAGTTTGGTTTGTACCATCACCTTTTTTTCGAAGTGGCCCTTCTTCTTCCAGTGAGAACACAGTGGAAACTCTTTCATTCCACCTGATCTGTTCCATTGGTTACTTGTTTTCTCCTTCTCTTTCTTATCTCCAGCAGACCTTTTACTTCCTCCTTGACTAGGTTTGCCTTTAAAGCGTGCCACCATTGCACCCTCACTTGAATTCTCTTGTATCAGCAATCTCCTTTGCTCTTAAGCTTGCAAAGCATGCACCAATTCAGTGAGTGTCATTTGAGATAGATCTTTAGAGTCCTCAAGTGAAGAAATCTTGGACTCAAACCTCTTGGGTAGGCTCACCAAAACTTTCTCCACAACTCTCCTGTCTATCATTTCCTCACCCAACAACCTGATTTTATTCACCACATTCATCAACCTATCTACATACTCCTTTACTGATTCTGATTCTTGCATCTTCAGCATCTTAGACTCCCTCCTTAAGTTCAATACATGCATATTCCTAGTTGTATCACTACCACCAAACTCCTCCTTGAGCTTTTCCCATGCTTCCTTGTTTGTCTCATACGCCATGATTCTAGTAAAAACAAGTTCTGATACAGCTGCATGGATATGAGACAAAGTTCTAGAAGCTTTAGTAGCTTCCTCCTCATGAAGCCTAATCTGATTCAATGTGGGGTTTGGCCCCAATGCAGGTGGTTGCTTGTTCTCTTCAACATATTGCCATAAACCTTGTCCCCTCAACAAGGTCTTCATTTTGACAGCCCACATGTGGTATTGCTCACCGTTGAAGATTGGAAGAGTAAGAGAAGCTGTGTATTGTGCCATTGTATCAAGCTGTTTGGAGTTTAACAAAGGTTTTACTGTGTTGAGGAGTTGGATGAAAAGAGATGAATGTATCAAGCCCTTAAGATCAATTACGGCTTTGATACCAATTGTTGGTTCAGATCGCTCAACTGGAAAGTGATAAAGGAGAGAGATTTTTCAATGGAAAGGGATGGCAGCAACTGTAAATGAGTGCTCTCTATTTTCATTCATAGAACATGGATAACATATATACAAAACAGTCCACTGTTCTTACCTAAACAACCTAATGCAGTGGATGAGATTTTACACATTTGAATTTAAAATAATCTTACAACAAAACATGTCTTAATCTCAACTAAACATGTCACAAAAACATCACAATAATGTACCAAATTCAGCAACTTCAACCACTGCACCCTTACAGAAACTTGAGCACTTGGCACCAAAAACTGTTAGAAACCTTAACTGAATAATTTTGCATTTCCAACAAATTATCACCATCTTCAACAAGAGCAACAAATGGATTCAGTGAAACCAACCTACTTGGCAGAGGAAGTTATGGCTTAGTTTACATAGGAAGATTAGATGACGGGATGGAGCTTGTAGTAAAGGTATTCCACCTGCATTTTGAAGTAGCTCTTATGAGTTTTGAAGCTGAATGTGAAGTAATGAGAAGTATTCATCATTGAAATCTTATCAAAATCATCAGCAATTGTTCAAACGATGATTTTAAATCTTTGATACTAGAGTATATGTCTAGCGGGAGCCTTGGGAAATGCTTGTAATATGAGAATAGTGTTATGGACATTTCACAAAGGTTGAACTTAATGATCGACATTGTATCAGCTTTGGAATATCTCCATTTTGGTTATTTAACCCCAATCATTTATTGTGACTTAAAGCCCAACAATGTCTTGTTAGATGAAAATATGATTGCACATTTGGCTGATTTTGGCATCGTGAAGCTTTTAGGTGAAGAAGACTCAATGACACAAACACAAACCCTTGCCACCATTGGTTATTTGGCTCTAGGTAATTGTTTCTAATTCAATATTTTTTTTTCATTAATTTTATTTGTTACTGACTCTTTTTCTCCTAGTCACAGAAAAAAAAAAAAAAAAAAAAAAACTTAATGATTTATATATCACTATCAGAACATGGAAGGGAAGGAAGAATATCTAGAAAAAGGAGATTTGTACAGATATGGGATTATGCTTATGAAAACATTTACAAGGAAGAAGCCAACATATGAAATATTTACCAAAGAAATGAGCTTAAGGAATTGGGTTGGGGAATCAATAAATAGTACAGTGATGAAAGTTGTAGACACAAATTTGCTAAGAAGGGATGATGAACATTTTTCTAGCAAGGAGGAATGTGTTTCATCTATCTTGAGTTTGGCTATGGAGTGTACAAGAGAATCCCGTAGGAGAGGATCTACGTCAAAGAAGTGGTACCAAGACTCTTGCAAAGTAGAGTCAAATTTGCAAATGGGACAACGTCAAGAGGCAGAAGGGTTTCAAATTAAGGCTAATTTTCGTTTCCTTTTCTCAGGAGATAGTTCTTTCTCTTGCTAATTTCACTCTATATTGGCCAAAGTTATTTAGCCTTTTCTTATATCCTTTTAGATATTTAAATCTATATCATTTGATTTCCAGTTTGTTGTTGTGTTACAGGCCCTTTTCTAAGCAATATTCCTTTTAATCAATTATCTTCTCTAATGGCCTCATTTATTACTAGTAGCTTTGAGGGAGGAAATCAATCTAAACACTAAATTAAAGCAAGAGATGAATATTAGCTTCCAAAGAGGAAATCTTATCATTAAAATTATTTCAATTAGTTATAAATATTGACTTTGTAGCTGTAAATATGTATTTACTATAGTTTCCTTTCTATAACAAATTTTCGTAACTATATATTTATAATATTGTAGTGAATCTTGACTAGCTTTGATTTTATTAAACAAAAAAAAAAAAATGGTGCCTTCACAACATTGCAGCCAAAGCGATAGTGATAGACTTTGGTTTTGTCAAGTTTGAAGTGTTTAACTGATTGATTGATTCAAAAATTAAAATAAATAAGAGTTTTGTTGAAATGTGAACATTTTTTGGTAATCGATGAAAATCTTGCTAAAGAAGAAGAGGCCAACGAGAAGAAAAATGAATTTCAATTATAGGAAAATTTCTGTTTAGAAATTTATAGTAGAGAATATTTGATTTTTCTTTTACTATGAGTTGTATTAGGAAAGAAGAATTAGTTTAAGACTTTATTTTGAGTTAAAATAGAAGAATAAATTAAATTAGAGAAATCTTATTAGGATTAGAAATATGAATCATAGTATAAAAAAACGAATGTCTTATTCTACCTAAAAATAGAGCGGTTGGCAACAATTCAAAACTAAGAGAGAAGTAACAACTAACAAAAAAAAGAGCGTGTGAGAAGGGGTATTTAATACCATAGAAAGGTGTTGTATTGATAAAACACTAATATTGTGTTATTAAAATTATAGTGAAACCACCTAATCTGTCGATGCAAGCAATTTATGTCGAACCAAATAAATATCATATTTATGTGTATGTGATATTTTTTGCGTGTTGTTCTTTATTTTTTTTTTTTGTTCCACCCAATTTCTAACAAGTTTGATGTGACATTTCATTGAAAAGATCAAATATACATTAAATGTTATAGAAGCTGTGTGGGGGGACCAAGATAGGAATTTGTATTACCGTGCATTTAATTATTACCTAAAAAAATGTGAAAGTTATTTAAAAGCTCCAACGATAATCTATGGTCCACGCCTCTAAATATGTCGATATTTTTACAATGTACTCAAATAATAATGTAATCTTCAACCCCACATGTAATCTTCAACCCCACTTATAAAGACTTTCTCCTTCAATCAAAATCCCTGTTGACTCGTCATAAATGCGATGAGGCTGTCTAACTAATAGGAAAATTTCAAAATTTTAGATATTTCTAGCACCATCGGCGTAGATGAGGCTGTCCACCCAGCTCTATATATCACTTGTGAGTGCTTGACCTATGGCTATATACCAATTATCTTGGCCTCCCATGGAGAAATATCTTTCTCTTTGCATTTTATTCATCGCTTTCACTGTTCAATTTTCGACATTTTCCTTTGTCAGTGCAAAACGAACCAACATTTTCACAGACGAACAAGCTCTTCTTGCACTCAAAGCTCATATAACCCATGATCCTACCAATTTTTTGGCCAGTAATTGGTCCGCAAGCACCTCTATTTGTGAATGGAGTGGCATCACTTGTGGTGCCCGTCACCATAGAGTCACAGCTTTGGATATTTCTTACTTGAATCTTACTGGCACCATTCCTCCTCAACTAGGAAATCTACCTTTCCTTTCATATCTCTCCATCAGAAACAATAGCTTTCATGGCACTCTCCCTGATGAGTTGGCTCAGTTACGTCGACTCGAATACCTTGATTTCAGTTTCAATAACTTCATCAATTTAGAGTTCCCATCATGGTTTGGGTCCTTAACCAAACTTCGAATCTTGAGTTTGAATGAAATAACATTTTCAGGGACTATCCCTCAATCCTTGGGCAATTTGTCTTCATTGCAAGAACTTATTCTTGATTATAATGAGCTTTCAGGTTCCATTCCCACCTCCATCTTCAACATTTCTTCACTGCAAACACTTAGTATACATGCTAACCAACTCTCAGGTTCCTTCCCTTCCATCATTTTCACCATGCCTTCGTTGATATCTATCGACTTAAGTGATAATGGATTATCTGGTGGACTCTCTCCAACCATTTTTGGATATCTTCCTAATTTGGAAGCGGTTTATTTGAATAATAACACGTTTGTTGGTGAAATACCATCCACTTTATCAAAATGCAGACATTTGCAATATTTACAATTGGCGAACAATCATTTAACAGGAGCCATACCAAAAGAAATCGGAAATTTGACTCAACTTAAGTCGTTATTTCTTGGCCGCAATAGTCTCCAAGGTACATATAGATACTTTATAAAATATAGCTGCAATATATATGGCTACTAAATCCTTTTCAAATATTTTTAATATGAACTAACAATATAGGAATTCAATAGAATAATGAAATAAAAATATGTAAGTAATTATGTAGAATATTCTTCATCATCAGTGCTCCTTTCTTGTCAAATATAGATTTTGTCAGCATTAGCTTGTATCTCAAAATTCATATTTTTAACCTTTATTTGCCCCAATCTAACCATTGTGATTTTGTAGGAAACATTCCACAGGAGTTGGGAAATCTTGCACAACTGAGGATTTTTTCACTTCCATATAATCATCTCATCACTGGTACATCTTGTTAGCATACAACGACTCTGTTCTTAATCGTTAATTAACTTCAAAACCTGTACCACGTCACTCATAACACCTACCAATGTATTTACACCACCTATGAATTTTTTTTTTCTCCTGAATCTTTATCATTAAAGTGATTGGAAGTTATCAATTTAAAAATCTTTGTGCAGCAATATATTGGTTGGTGGTATGGGTGATATGGTACCCTTGCGGTACTATAGCTATTCTCGTGATCATTTCACTAGTGATTAACACGAACTTCACAATTTACTACAAATCTAATAGAGTTAAAAAGTATATCCTTTTTCTTTTGTTATTTCACAGGAGTCATACCAAAAAATATTCTAAACTGGACTCGGCTTCAGAGGTTTTCTATATACCAAAATAAAATCCAAGGTATGATATATGCAAGCGTGAGGCTACATATAAAATTTTAAATCTTTGTTGCACAAAATTGCAACTTCATGTATATATCATGTTTTACTAAATGAAATGACATCTTTCAATTATTTTGCAGGAGCCATACCAAAAGAAATCGGAAATTTGACTCAGCTTAAGGGGATTTATTTTGGCTACAATCAACTACAAGGTATGATTTATTCAACCTTGATGTGTTATAGCTGTTTGATATGATTTGACCATTACTCAATCTCATAAATTAAGGCCTTAAAACGTTGTTCAAGTCTCACAATTAAAGTTGTTTTATCATTAAACGAAGAAAAGTTAGTCTTATTATGATGCATCTTCTTTTTCTAGTAATCTCATTATACAGTTGATGAGCTCTCATATATTCAGGTGAGATGCCACAAGAAATCGGTGATCTTCATAATCTAGAGGAGTTGGGACTCTCATGGAACAACCTAGTTGGACCTATCCCAACTACCATCTTCAACATCTCAACAATCCAAGGAATTGGAATTGCAGGAAATAAACTCTCAGGAATTCTTCCAACTAATACTAAACTTTCAAATCTTAGGGGTCTTACAATGGGATCTAATGATTTTAGTGGGCCATTTCCAAGCTTCATCATCAATGCTTCCAAGCTTTCAATGCTAGATATTACAAGTAATTCATTCACAGGCTTCATTCCTAGTACAATTGGTAATTTAAGAAATCTTAAGTGGCTTAACTTAGGAGGCAATTACTTGACATCGCCCACTCCAAATTTGAGCATTCTTTCTTCTTTGGCGAATTGCAAGAATTTAAAACAATTAGAGTTATCAGGGAATCCACTCAATAGCCTCCTTCCAAGTTCCATAGGAAATCTTTCTATTTCCTTGGAAAATGTTTACATGAATGATTGCAATATTAGTGGCAACATTCCGAAAGAGATAGAAAACTTAAACCACCTGATAGAAATCCAACTTGAAAGCAATGAATTGACTGGACCTATTCCAGCTACACTAGGTGGACTACAAAAACTCCAAGGTTTGAATCTTAGAGATAACAAATTAGAAGGATCCATACCAGATCATCTTTGTCGTTTGATTGAATTAGTTGAGTTGCAGCTAGATGGTAACAACATTTATGGATCTATACCTGCATGCTTAGGCAATCTCACTACACTAAGAAAACTATCATTGGCCTCTAATAGGTTAACTTCTGTCATACCCTCAACTTTGTGGCAGCTTAAGGACATCTTGTACTTTAATTTGTCATCAAATTTTCTAAACGGATCTCTCCCATTAGACATTCGAAGTCTGGAAGTTGTAGTAGCTATAGATTTGTCAAGGAATAATTTGTCGGGCAATATTCCAACTGATATTGGAAGCCTAAAAAATCTACAAAATCTTTACTTAGGATATAATAGATTTGAGGGCTTGATTCCTGAATCAATTGGTGACATGACAAGTTTGGAGTTCTTGGATCTGTCTAATAACGATCTCTTTGGAGTTATTCCTAAGTCTTTAGAGAAACTCTCATACCTCATATATCTAAATTTGTCTTTCAATCAATTAAGTGGTGAAATTCCTACTGGAGGGACTTTAAGAAACTTTTCGGCTGAATCATTTAAAGGGAATCTTGCATTGTGTGGCTCTCCACAACTGCAACTTCCACAATGCCAAACAAGCACTCATCGAAAATCAAGGACAAAAAAGGTTCTGCTATTGATTGTTTTGCCACTAAGCATTGTAGTCACAATGTTTGTCCTGGTTCTTACATTTGTGTTGACCAAAGGCCGAAAGAAGAGCAGAAAGCAACCTACTAATGTTGAAGAGTATCCACAACATGCATGGAGAAGAATTTCCTACCAAGAACTAGTTAGAGCTACAGATGGATTTAGTGAGAACAACCTTCTTGGCAGAGGAAGCTATGGTTCAGTTTACAGAGGAAGATTAGATGATGGGATGGAGCTTGCGGTAAAGGTATTCCACCTACATTTTGAAGGCGCACTCACCAGTTTTGAAGCAGAATGTGAAGTTCTGGCTAGTATTCGACATCGAAATCTTGTTAAAATCATTAGTAGTTGCTCAAATGATGATTTTAAATCTTTGATACTCAAGTACATGCCCAATGGGAGCTTGGAGAAATGTTTGTATTCTGACAACTGCATTTTGGATATTTCACATCGGTTGAACATAATGATAGATGTTGCATCTGCTTTGGAATATCTCCATTTCGGTCATTCAGCTCCCATTGTACACTGTGACTTAAAACCCAACAACGTCTTGCTAGATGAAAATATGGTTGCACAATTGAGCGATTTTGGAATTTCAAAGCTCTTAAGTGAAGAAGACTCTATGATGCAAACGCAAACCCTTGCTACCATTGGTTATATGGCACCAGGTAATTAGTTTTTTCATACTCTATATTTGTTTTTCTTTCTAAATTTACTTTGTTATTCATTATTATTTTTCTTCTAAAAGGACACATTAATTTATCTATCAATGATCCGACATGTGATCATGATAAACAGAGTATGGAAGAGAAGGAAAAGTATCGCGAAAGGGAGATGTTTACAGCTTTGGTATTATGCTAATGGAAACATTTACAAGGAAGAAGCCAATAGATGAAATATTTAGTGAGGAAATGAGCTTAAGGAGTTGGGTTGGTGAATCATTATATAGTGCAGTGATGAAAGTTGTGGATAGCAATTTGGTAAGTGGGGATGATGAAAATTTCTCTGGAAAGGAGGAATGTTTATCATCAATCTTGAGTTTGGCAATGGAGTGTACAAGAGAATCACCTGGGGAGAGGATCAACATTAGAGAAGTGGTATCTAAACTCTTGAAAATTAGAGTCAATTATCTTGCCAATATGGCAACCACGAGAGGTAGAATGCTATATATCAAATTTGAGTTAATTTCCTTTTCCTTTTAATTACATATATGGATTGTTTTCAATTTTGCAGAGAGGAACAGAAATGTGCTTGCTAGACAACAACCCATTGATTGAAGGACTTAGCTTCAAAAGAATATGGGTAAACTTAATAAAGGTGCTTGTAATTATCTTAATACAGTGAAGTTAAACTTCAGGGGTTTGAATTTCCCATATCATATTTATGAAGATGAATTAATTATTAATATTTCATTGATCGAACCACTTGCAAGTAATATTATAATGACTAGTGGCTGTTTACCTGGATTGAAGTAGAACAGTCCTATCAAATGAATTAGTAAACTTGTAACTGAGCCATAAGCTTCTGTTTTTTGTTTAGCGAAAAAGTGGCTGACAATAACTGCTTTTAATTTGCAGGGACAAGTGGATTAGGTTACTAGCCAACAACCCATGGATCGAAGGACCGGAGTTTCTGTGATTTAAATTTGATTTTGATAACTTTCGAAATCTGTGGACCTTTGTGTAATGAAGATAAACTTTACGGGTTTTTGAAGATACCATTATTATCTTTATGGAGATGAACATTTCTATTAGATTAAGTTATTTATTTATTTATTTTAAAAGAAGTAATGTTCAAGAGTTGTAATTCTCTTTTCCCTTCTGGAATGATCAAACCCAGCGGCTATTGGCCCAAGGTTTTCCAAGACATGTATAGTTTTCATTTTTTAATTCCATGATTATACCAAAGTCTTTCAGGGGTACTCTATCTATGTCATGGAATATAGGATATGTGCATAAAAGTTTTCTCTTAAGTTGCGATTATTTTTATGCTCACTTCAACAAGCAGTAGAATCTATTAGCCTTGTATTCAAGTTCAGATTCTCTTTTGCAGTCCAAGGAATTGTGACCAAAGGTGTAGCTGTAGAGAACAACGACCAGCACAATTTTTTGTCCTTTCATTTTGTCTTCTTAAGGTGAGAGAATTCATTAAGGTGATAAAGGTAAGAGATTTGTAACATAATCGACGAAGGCGCCAGAGGAAGTGGTAGAAAGTCGTGTTTTAGGGATAATCATCCCTTTTAATTATGTAAATATTAAGATAGTGCATTAAATATTATAAAAAGACTTGAAGAGATCAATCATTTCTTTTAATTATTTAAATATTTTATTTATTGTGCCGTTTTTTCTTTTTTTTTTTGGATGAATATTACTGTTATACTACTTAATGTACAAAGAAGAGATAATACACGGACAATATAGAAAGAAGAGATAATATAAAAATACAAGTCTCTCCTTACGTAGCTCACAAAAGGTTAAAATCCTTTGTTAACTATCCAATATCAGACTACAAAAATTGCCCACTATTATATTTTACAGGGTTTTGAGATTTTTCTATAATGATTAGAAAATACAAACTCTTTCTTTGTTGAATACAACTTTACATGAGAAGATCATGTTGCAATATGAACATTTTTTGATAATTGATGAAGATATTGGTGAAGAAGAAAAATCAAGCAAGAAGAAGCAAAGGCTGAAGAACTTTGGAAAAATTCCAGAGACGGCTTCGCAACGATGAGGAAAAGGTTTCGCCGCAACCCGATTGAAGATTGAAGTTGTCCAGAAGTTTGCTGTCGCGTCGAGGAAAACTTCTTGACGCTGCGCGATGACAAATGGACAAGGAAACGTGAAAGCTACAACGCCTACTGCGGCATCCCTTTGTTGCAGCACATATGCGAAATTCAAGCGTTTTATTTTTAGGTAAATTCCTATCTTACAAGTTTGAATATTTGTTTTCTTCTTCCTATTGTGAGCTGAAAAAGGAAAGTAGAATTGGTTTAAAACTTTACTTTGAGTTAAAGTAAGAGAACGAAATTAAAATATGAGAGTCCTATTAGGAATAGAAATATGAATCCTATATATCTCATATACTACCTATAAATATAGGGGTGAGAACCAATTCATAAGAGAATGAGAGAAAAAGTGTAAGAACACAAGGATTTTGATATAAGTGTTATTAGACACCATAAGGTAAAGTGTCCTAGAAATTAGGAGTTCCCACCTTATCTACTAGGTTGATGGTGTTGTGTACTCTTGAATATTGTGTTTATAAAATTATATTGAAATTCTCTAATATGTGGATATAAACAAATTATGCCAAATCACGTAAATATCATGTTTATGTGTGTGTGATATTCTTTGCATATTGTTATTCATTATTTTATTTTTACTCCTCCAATTTCTAACAGATCATCACTTAAATTAGGATAGAAATAACACTTTGACAAAACTTAGAAATGAAAGAAATAGATATGAGCTTGCTAGACAACATCCCATGGCTCAAAGAAGTTGAATTTCAATAACATTATGTGAAGATGAAGGATCATGAATGTGGAGGAGCTTTGAAGTAAATGCAATTAAATAGAGTTAGAAATTTTGTAAATAGTTAGTCCATAACTTCTGATTTCTATAAGCACATGAACGGTAGATCTATGAGCTTTGTGATGAAATATGGAATGCTGAAGATATTCATGTTGGAATCAAGTTATTACTGATATAGTACTTATTCGGTTAAATGCTGTGATATTTTGTAATTAAGACTTTATTTTATTTCTATTATTGTAGTATTGTATTTCCTTTATTATACTCACAACCATAGTATAAATTGGCTTTTGTACACGTTACAAATACATTCTTCAGCACCATCATAGCTAATTTTGTCAAGGTTTCTTTCTGTTGACATTCTTTGGTAGTACTGTGCCTCTCTTGCCTTCCTTCCAGCCTAAACTCTGACATGGTATCAGAGCATTTTTGCTTCCACCAAAATCCTCTCTAAGCCTTTGTTTTCTTGAACCTGCAAAACAAGGCAGTAAGATTAGATTGTCCTTCCTTACAATGAAACCAAACACCACCTTTTATCCGATAATGGATCAAACCAAAACAACAATAGCACCAGATTCAAAGTCTACAGCCACCAATCACAAACCCAAATGACCAAACAAGCCCACATCACTCAACTGGCCCAACTTCCCGAACAAGCCCAAACAACCAAACTAGCCAAGCCCACCAAACTGGCCCATACCAGCAAACTGGATCCAAGTACCAAACTGGTCCAATCCCTTTCGGGTTTATGGCTCAAAACTCTAACCCGACGGGACAAAATTGCTACCCAATTTTTTAGATCCTTCTAGCCACCACCAATCGATTGGAACCAGGGGATGCTCTTTTCTCATCGGTTTCTAATGGATCTAAGCTTGTGCTCATCAAACAACCCCTGGCCGAATCTCAAAACTATGCCACTTGGGCCAGAGACTTCTGGCGAGCCCTAATAACCAAAAATAAGGAAGGGTTCAACGATGGAACCCTTCCTCAAACTACTAAACCACAACTTCACCACACTGGATTTGGTGCAACACCCTTGTTCGTGCCTAGCTTAGCAACTCCTTGACTCAAGATGTTACTGCCAACTTGCCTCTAAGAGAAAACACCCAAGAAATGTGGGTGAACATCCAAGAAATGTATGGTTAGTTAGACCTCGCCAAGATTTTTACTTTACGTAAAAATCTTCTTGAAATCGAATAGCACAACTTGTCCATAACCACGTATTTCAATCACCTTTCAGCGATTTGGAATGAACTTGATGCTATTGAAGAACCATTTGAAGGGCCATCCGTGATCCTTCAATAGATCAAGCGCATTAAGGACAAAAATCAATTAATCCGTTTTTTGATTAGTTTGAATGACAGTTTCCTCCGTTTCGTATGCAAATGTTAGCCACCTCACCAATGCCATCTCTCTGGTGCACTTACCAGTTGGCAATGCAAGACGAAAGCCAGAGATCGGCTTTGTCTGATTCTCAATCTGCTACGGAGGCCATTGCTTTTGCCTAACAATGACAACAGTTTGAGAGAATGGAGATCAAGAATAGCAATGGCAAGGGGGGCTAGGGCAAAATGGAGGAGAAAAGATGGTTTTATATGTGACAATGGATGGACCAGATCACTCAAACTCATCCAACGGTTCAAAACCAAATGGATCACTAGGGCTCACTAATGCACACAACCCAACTTTTGTAGCTGGCCCAAATTCAACAAATGGCCCAATTTCTTCCAACTTTTTTAACTCATCTCACGGGCCTTCCAAATCCAACAAAAATTGCTATTGCGATTACTACAAACAGATGAACCACACATGGGACACATGTTAGAAATTACATGGCCGCCCTAAAACCACCGGTCTAGATTCGCCACTACTAATCAAGTAAGTCAAACTGTCACTTTTGGAAATAATACTACGACCCTTATGTTTAGCCAAGAACAATATCAATAGATTTTGTAGATGCTCAACCAAACTCCACAAGCCAACACGACGTCTTACGCAGGTGCATCCTTTTGTTTTAATATTATTAGAGGAAATATTTGGATAATTGATTCAGGGCCAGTGACGACATTATTTGCAATACCAAACACTTATCCCATACATCCATTATATCCTAATTGTCCTATTTGCCCTATTAAAAAGCAGTCTCGCACTACATTTCCCAAACGCACAACCTCCACCACACGCATTTTTTCTTTAGTTCATATGAACATATGGGGTCCGTATCACATAGCCAATCACAATGGCTCTAGATTCTTTCTAACCATTATTGATGACTTTTCTTGGGGAACCTGGATTTACCTCATGCAATCTAAAACGCAGACACTCACTCACATTAATTTTTTTTTTGTCCATGGTCAGAACCCAATTCGATCTTTCAGTTCAACGTATTTGAATTGATTATGCTTGGGATTTTTTAAAATTTAATACTCACTGTTCCACCCTGTTTTCCTCTTTTGGTATTATCCATGAAAGCTCCTGTGTCTATACCCCTTAACAAAATGACATAGTTGAATGGAAACAGAAAGATCTCCTAGAGGTTGCCCATGGCTTAAAACACCAATCCAACATCCCTATCACATTTTGGGGCGAATGTGTGATCACGGCCACCTACCTGATCAATCGGATGCCAAGTCGGGTCCTCCATGGTAAGACACCCTATGAGCTTCTCTTTGGCAAACTACCTATAGTTGCTCGTCTTCGAGTTTTTTGGTGTTTATGTTATTCTACTAATTTAAAAGGGGGAAGGGGGTGGGGGGACAAATTTTCTTATCGAGCTGCTCAATGTGTATTTATGGGCTACCCAATGCATCAGAAAGGCTATCAATTATATGATCTCACCTTAGCAAAATTCTTGGTTTCTAGAGATGTGATTTTTCATGAAGACTCATTTCCTTTTAAAGACAATTCCAATTCTTGCAATCACATTCAGGATTCTTCACCTTTTTTGGAAGATCCTTCAGCAAACTCTCCATCAGGGCCCTGTTATACCATGTATCCCATTCATGATCTGGAACCCTCCAAATCAAACTCAGCACCAGCTCCCGCTTCCCCTGATTTTTCTCCAAAGACAATATACCAATCCATCTCCACCTTTGAACGATCCTCTTGTGGTTCCCGTTCCTACTCAGAGACAATCCATACGGACTAGCCGCCCTCCTATTTGGATAGAAGATTATGTCTGTTCTACCATTAAGACTACCACATGTACTCCTTACCCCACTTCTAACTATGTTAGTTATGACAAACTTTTCCTTGCCCATAGGATCTGTGTTAGTCAGATTTCTGCCCAGAAGAGCCTTCATGCTATTCTAATGTCATTTCCCGTGCACATTAGTGTCAGGCCATGGCCGATGAACTCACTACTCTTTCTCAAAACCATACCTGGGTCTTGTTCCGAGTCCTCCTCACAAAAAAACGTATTGGCTGCAAATGGGTTTACAAGATCAACCATCATGCTGATGCTTCAATAGAACGGTTCAAAGTCTGTCTCATTGCCCAAGGCTTCACTCATATTGCCATTTAGATTGGGGTACTTGTCCTATGGCTAGAAAGACTCTCACAGGGTTTTATCTTAAAATCAGAGAGTCTCTAATATCATGGAAAATGAAAAAGTAGTCAACAATATCGCTATCCTCAATAGAAACTAAATACAAGGCAATGGCAAAAACAACTTGTGAGATTGTCTAGATCCTTGGATTACTAAAAGATTTAAGAGTACAGATAGGAAAACCAGTCACTTTATACTATGGCCAAAAAGCCGCCAATGATGCAGCAAATACAGTTTTCCACAAAAGAACTAAGCATATAGAAATTGACTACTATTTTGTACAAGAAAAGATTCAAGAAGGGATTATCAAAACTGTGCATATATGAGCCTCAGAACAACTAGCAGACAATTTTATGAAGCCTTTATGCAGTCATCAACATTCATAATTATTACACAAGCTTGGGGTTTTCGACATATAAAAACCACTAGCTTGAGGGGGAATGATGAAATATGGAATGCTAAAGATATTCATGCTGGAATCAAGTGATTACTGATATGGTGCTTATTTGGTTTTATGCTGTAATATTTTGTAATTTAGACTTTATTGTATTTCCATTATTGTATTATTGTATTTCCTTTATTATACTCATAGCCATAGTATAAATTGGCTATTATACATGTTACAAATACAATAATCTCTTCTCTCTTTGTTCTTGACATCTTCAACACCATCTTTGCTACTTTTGTCAAGCTTCCTTTCTGTTGGCATTCTTCGGTAGTACTCTACCTCTCTAGCCTTACTTCTAGCCTAAACTCTGACACTTTGCAGTGGGGTCATAAGTTAATAAACAATATATGATTCATTGTCAACACAATTTTTCTCCTTCAACACTCAGTATCCATGTAATTATGTCTTGTAAAAAACATGTATTACAAGAAATGATTCCTAACTCAAATTATTAACAATTAAGACCTAGAAAAAATTTTCAACTAATTAATTTTTGTTTTGTCATGTAATTTAACTGGTTTGTATTTTAACTTGGATGCTAGATAGATTTTGCCTACTCAGTTGGCTTCAAACCTCTTCATACATTGTATTTTAGGTGAAAAATCTTAGATACAAACGCTTTTATGCTTTTAAATTAAATCCAAACTTGCATTATTCATAGAAAAATGTAGTGAAAGAATAAATATGTTCTTGCTTAGTATTATTTGTGCATTGTATAAGATGAAACCTTTTGTGATTCATGAACCCGAATCTGTCTAGTCCAATTGTTTAGCGGCTCTTTCTAAGAAACAGGAATGTAAATAGAAAACATTACCTAGGAAGGCCTCATAGCCTGGGGGTCGGCGTCAACTTGATACACGATATACATGTTGAAACTGGTTCATGATCAATATTTACACAAGCTTTTATTTCCATGAAGTCAATTAGTTAATTACTTAATGATAAAACATTTATAAATGAACATGCATGTATATCGCTCTGTTGTTTGTGTGTCCTTATTGTGTTGTTTGCTTCTCTATATTGTTGATTGTAATCTTGGGTTTGAAATTAGTTACTGTAGAATATTTGTTTTTGTCAAACTTATGAATTGTGTGTGTGTGCACACTTGCTGCCAATCCTTTTATTTGGCTTGACTCATCTGATGTGTGTGTGCACATAAATTCTTAGTGCACACAGTTTCCAATTCTTTTATTTGGCATGTCATATTTCCAACAGAGTTTACCTTATAAAAGGTACTGTTCAAACTCCCCATAAGCTGCGGAAATGTAAGAAACCTGATCTCTCATATTTTCTTGTGTTTGGGTGCAAATGTTACATTTTGAATGATAGATAGAATCTAGGTAAGTTTGATTCTTGGAGTGATGAAGGAATTTTTATTAGATATTCTTCTAATAGCCGTGCATTTAGGATCTATAATATGCATTCTAAAAAAGTCTCAGAATCCATTAATGTTGTGTTTAGTGATGTAGAAGATTTTTCAAAATATTCTCAAGAATGTGAAATTTAAGACATATATATTCCTTGTGTGCCCACACAAGATGGTGTGGACACTACTGAATCTAAACCTTTGGCAAATGTGTTGTCACCTACCACTAGTGCTACAGTAATGGGATCTGCTCCATGCAAAGAATCATCTGTTGATTCATCATTCCAAAATGAGGGGATAGAGCTTGTTGTTGATCTTTATGATGAAAACCTTTAAAGTAGAAATCAAAGAAGGAAAGATCCACCAACATAGGTTCAAAAAGCTCATCCACCTTTAATTATGATTTGAGATTCAAATGAGGTAACAGTTACAAGAAGGAGAAGACAAAATGAAATTAATCATTTGTGTTATGTTTCTCTTGCAAAATCGAAGAATGTCAAACAAGCTTTGGAAGATGAAAATTGGATTGCAGTGATGCAAGAAGAACTAGAACAATTCGAAAGAAATGATGTGTGGACGCTTGTACCAAGACCAGAGGGAATCAACATAATAGGTACCAAATCGGTTTTCAAAAATAAAACTGATGAGTTTGATAATGTTGTTAAAAACAAAGCTAGGCTTGTAGCTCAAGGATATAGACAAGTTAAAGGAATCAACTTAGATGAAACCTTCGCCCTTATTGATCGACTTGAATCAATCCAGTTGTCGCTGTCTATTGCCTACTACCTTAAGATCAAATTATTTCAAATGGATGTCAAAAGCGCCTTCTTGAATGGAATGCTCACTGAAGAAGTATACGTTGAACAACCTATTGGCTTTCAAGATCCCACAAACCTGATCATGCATTCAGATTGAAGAAAACTCTCTATGGTTTGAAACAAGCCCCACGGGCCTAGTATGAAAGGTTGAAAACTTTCCTTCTAACTATGAATGAGGTAATGCTGACAAAACCCTTTTCATTAAGCGTGCTAACAATTAAATCATATGTGCATAGATTTTCATTGATGATATTGTGTTTGGTTCTACATCTCATTCACGTGCCCTTGAATTCATTAGTCTGATAAAAAATGAGTTTGAGATGAGTATGGTAGGGGAATTGAATATGTTTCTTGGCTTTCAAATTAAACAAATGAACAATGACATGTTTGTTTCCTAGTCAATGTATGCTAGAAACATGTTGAAAATATTTTGTCTTGAGAATGCAAAGCATGCTAGAACCCCTATGAGTGTTACCCTTTAGTTGTGCAAAGATGAACATGGTAAAAGGGTAGACAATAAGATGTACCGAAGCATGATTGGAAGTCTTCTTTACTTAACTACAAGCAGGCCTAATATTTGTTTTAGTGTTGGTGTTTGTAATAGGTTTCAAAGTAATCCATTCGAATTGCACTTGAATTTAGTGAAAAGAATCATGAAATATGTTTCATGTTTGTGTGAAATTGGCCTTTGGTACTCATTTGATTCTAACAATTGTTTGTTTGGATATAGTGATGCGGATTTGGCAGAACGTTTGGATGATAGGAAAAGTATTTCAAGTGGATGTTTCTATCTTGGAAATAATCTTGTCACAAGGTCCAACAAGAAGCAAAATGCAATCTCCTTATTCACTATTGAGGTTGAGTACATTACCGCATGGAGTTGTTGCACTTAAATTTTATGGTTAAAGCAAATGTTGTATGATTATGGTATTAACCAAGATTGTGTAATAATATTTTGTGACCCAGTCCAGCATTCTAGGACTAAGCACATTGACAAAAGACTATCATTTCATTAGATAGTTAGTTTAGGAAAACATCATTGCACTTGCTCATGTGAGCACAAAACCCCAATTGGCTGATTTATTTACAAAAGCACTAGACTATGATACTTTTGTTTTCTTGAAGAAGTCCATTGGACAACTTCAACTTGAATAGTTTTTCATTTCAGTTGATGAATAAAGCTTGAACATGCTACTTATATTTTTGTTTGTTAAGACTCCTTGATATGTGCTAGCACTCTAATTGTCACTTATTTTCTCTTATCTGTGTGCTAACTCTGGTATGTTGTGTCCACTAAGTCTCTTTCTATAACATGACCTTATTGCATCGTGAGTTGATTATCCATTATTGTCACCATCATGAAAGAGCTACCTTACATAAAGTGTGAAAGTTGTTTTGAGTAATTTTCTGATTTGTAGAGACCCTTATATTTTGGAAAATCTACCATTAAGGGGACTAGTTTCTTGTAAGTGTGAAAACTACATCTTGGTGACGTTTATGAGAATTATTTTCCCTTTGATTAAAACGAAAAGAAAAATCTTTATATCCTATGTTTAAAAAGAAAAATGCAAAATATAGTTGGGCATGAGGGAAATGAGAGCTTCTCTTGCAAAATTTAAAATTGACCAATGTGTCATTTTACCATATTGAGGACACTATCACACATTAAGACAAGCTCTTGGAAATTAATCTCACTTGTGTGTGATTAAGAAAGTGTTGTTTTGATTGCACTATGTTGACAACTTCCGTATGAGTTTTTGTGTCTTTTAAGGTTGAAAATTTGATCTCTTAGGTTGTTTTGCATAGATTGACTGTCTTGACCTTCAAAAATTCATGTGAAGCATTTATAATTCTAATTTTTATGCTTTTTAATTTTTTTTGCTCAATAAAGTCTGGTCTTTTGAAAATTTCTGATGTTCTTTTGGGATAATGTGTGCTCACACGATTGCATATGTATACTCATTTAAGATAGAGTCCTATTTTTGGTATAACTCTTTTTCAGAATATCAGAATTGCCGCTTGCCTTAATTGTGCTACCCTTTTTATTCCTTGCGTCAGTCTTCATTTTTTTTCTAAAATCCTAATAGCACCGACTATTTCTTCTGTTCCTTATGATTTTTCTTCTCTAAATTTTTTTTTTCTTTTTTTTGTTCTCACATGGAATCAGGGAAGAAAGCAATGGAGGATCCTATAAGAAGAGATGAATCCTTGGGAAAGGGATTCCTAACCATGAAGAAAGCCAGATTGCGGAGTCAAATGCCACCGAAAAACCCTTCTTCTCCAACAAACGATTCAGATTCTGAAAAAGAAAGTCAAAAGAATGAATCAAATCACTCAACCTCCCTTGGTTCGTCCCCTATTTGCAATGACCACCAAACCTCAGAACGCTCACAGAGTGAGTCTGCCCTTGCCTCAAAGAAGAAGATGTCTGACAAATCCTCTTTGGCGTCAGACAACTTCTCAGAGAACACGTAGATTACTAGTCTGAAATCGTGCAAAGAAGGTTCATCAATGGGCACGACTTCAAAGTCTTTGACTCCTATAGAGTTGACCCAAAAAAAAGGAAAAGTCGTCATGGGGGAGCCTTCTTATGGTAAAATCTCTCATTTTGTTGTACCTACTGCGGAGAATAGATTTAGGAACCACATTGTCAAGAAGACAATTGTGAGCGAAGAAAATGTTAGACTAGAAGACTTTGATGAATTCCATGCTCTGATGAAAGAAAGAAATTGTTTAGGAACTGTCTCGGGGTTGACTACCCTTGTACAAACTCTTGTCCAAGAATTTTATGCAAATTTTGGGTTTGACAATGCTTCCTCAAAATCAAACAAACATGATGATAGAGTTTATGTTAGAGGACATTGAGTCCTTTTTACAAAAAAATTAGTGAGGGATGCTCTTGGTTTGAAGAAAAGCAAGAAGAATTTTGATTTGAAAAGCTTAGACTTAGACAAAATTGTTAAAGTCATCACTAGTGGATCAATTGTTGTTTGGTTGAGAATTGGTGTTCTTTAGCCTGGTGTGCTCACACCGGTTTACAGATTACTATTTAAAATCTCACTGACAAATTGGTTGGTCCCTTCAATGCACAATTTGACTGTTAGACTTGAACGAGCACAACTTCTTTATGGAATTGCTCAAAGGAAAAATATTGACTTAACTGAGTTGATTTTCACCAGTATTAGAGTTGCAACACAATCAACTCACTCTCTGCAGATTTTATGCTTTCCTTCCTTACTTTACAAAATCATTTCCACTTACAAGCCTAAGTCCTATGGAGTGGAACCTATTTTGAAGATAAAGATTTTCACCAAGAAGTCTTTTTTATAGCCTACATGGCACTTGCCACCATCTTCCTCAACTGATCACACTAGGACTAACACTTGGCAGTCCAAGCTTTTTGTTGCCATGCAGGATCTGGGGACTTCAATGGAGTTTTTCGTTCAATATGTGAAGGAAATTCACACTTCTCTCTGTCATGGATGGACAAAATGGAGGCTGATCTAAAGAAGAAGAAAAAGAATACTGTTCAGCATGTAGTACCTCTTGCTCTTCAAGTTGATCCTGTTGACGATGCTAATGCTGCTCCTGAGATTCAAGTTGAAGAACAATAGGCTATTGATGAGGAAGAAGAACAGGTTAGTGATGAAGAACAAGAAAAAGGTGCTGATGAAGATGAACAAGAACCTCCTAAAGCTGCAGTTGCTCAAATAGATTCTCCTGTGCGCATTGATTTTTGTTCTCTTTCTAGAAGTTCAACTGGAGGATTCACATGTCACCATCACTACCCCTCCACAAAGTAGAACCGAGAAAAGCCGATCGCTCTTCTCTGCCCTCCTGAAAGTAGTCAAGACTTATGAATAAAGAGGGGAAGTAAGAAGCATGTGGGAGTAGAGTTTATAGTTGTATTTAAGTCTTTGATTTTTTGTTATGTTTTTGTTATAACTGTTGGATAATTTTGAATCTTGTGTTATCTCTCCATGGGGGAGTTTGTTATTTTATTTGCTACTTTTTAAAACTCCTTAGTTATCTTTTTTTGACATTTTTATCAGTTTTATTTACTAACCATGTGTTTACATTTGTGTTGTTTTTTGTTATCTTGTTTTCATGTTTTGTATGTGTAAATCTGTAAGTCTTAAATGGTTGATTTAGACAAGTTTAGACTTGATCTCTTTTATTAAGATCATTGTTCATAAGTTTGACAAAGGGAGAGAATGTAGAATATTTATTTTTGTCAAACTTATGAATTGTGTGTGTGTGTACAACAGTTATGTGTGAACAATTGTTGTCAATCCTTTTATTTGACTTGTCTTATCTGTTGTGTGTGTGCACATCAATTCTTAGTGCACACAATTTTCTAGACATGTGTCTTGGCTTGTTTCGTCTTCAGTGTGTGTGCACAAAGGTCTGTGCTTACACTCTCACTTTCAACTTTTTGCAACCCGACACGAGTTGCATGTCTAACAAAGAGAAAAAGATTATGTTTGTCTTTGTCTCTTCATATTTAGGACCTTTTTACATGTATCATATTTTCCTTAAGTGGTCCTAGGGAATAAAGTTATCTTTCCTAATTTGTTTTGTGGCCTAAACCAAAAAGAAGGAACACTTTCCTTATTTGGACAAACATGGGTCAACTCTTTGTTGGTTGACGTGACACTGTTTTGTTGAGCAAAAAATCCTTCGTTATATAATACTCTTTCTTGGGTAAATGTATCTAACCTTTTGATCTCTTATTTAATTTTACTCTGAATTTCTTAGAGTATTCTTTCTCTTAAGGTTTAAGGTTCATTTTCCATTTTGTGCCAAAACCTCACCATATCAAACATAGATCTGATGATTGCTGGAACGTGGTTCCTTTGTTGATGCTGGTGCGTGGCGTCGGTGCTTGAAGCTTGGTGGTTTACAAGTTGTTTTTGGATGTGTTCCCAGTGAGAGGAGGCTCCAAGGAGTTGATACACGTTAAGGATTTAGAGTGTGGTGCTAAGTGTAAAGTTGAACAGGGAGTTCTTTTTACTGTAACTTAGATCAGCTTTGAACTGTATTTTGTAATGTGTTTTTAACTTAGTGGATTGCTTCGATCTGGACAAGGTCCCATGGATGTAAGCTAAAAGTGGATTTAGCTGAACCATGTATATGGTTGTGTTCTTTACTTTCTACACTTGTGTTTGATGTGGCTAAAACCTGGAAATGTCTTAATCTACTTGGTAAATATTCCGTTACACTTTAAAATGGGTAATCCAAAACTAAAGTGGTTTAACCAATCTCCAACAAATACAACCATAACAAAGAACATTCTATCCCAACACATTCATGGTATATATATAACCTTGCTAATGTTTAGCTCTGTGTCCTTTGTTTTGATCTATGTTCATTACTTAAATCTCTGTCAGTTACTATTTTATCAAGGTGATAAACGTTTCTCAACTTAATATCTAAGTTAAAAAGGATTTTCTTGTTTGCAACATTTTCTTGCCCTTTGGAAATGATTTTTGAATATGATATATGAAGAAGACTTTTATTAGTTGCCATGGTGACTTGTAGAAAGAAGCTGAGTCAATTGACTGTAGCTTGATTGCTAATCCAGGGAAACAAACGAGAACCACCCAACACCTCCTGAAGAGATAAGAGAAAATTCTCCTAAAAAAATCTGAGTCAACAGCCACTCTACTTTTCTCACTGCTAAAGACAGTTTGTGCATCATGAGCCATAAACAAGACTTACTGCTAGCGAATTAAAGTCTAGGTAAGTTTACAAGTCTTGGTCTTCTCAATAAAGTAGACGTATGAGAATAGTAGCGTGAGCCCAAATATTAATTAATAAAAACAATAATCTTCAAAGTTTCTTGACCCTTTCAACTTTAATTAATATATATGTGATAATGTTGAAATTCATGGTCTATGTTTGAAATGAAGAGAGGATGAACATTTAAGTAGTAATCAGACTCTTTG
Source organism: Pistacia integerrima (assembly GCA_026225825.1). Taxonomy (NCBI): domain Eukaryota; kingdom Viridiplantae; phylum Streptophyta; class Magnoliopsida; order Sapindales; family Anacardiaceae; genus Pistacia; species Pistacia integerrima. The sequence goes on along the minus strand of CM047747.1, from coordinate 34,859,187 downwards.
AAAATTAGAGTAACATTTCTAGCAACTATGGTAACAGCAAGAGATAGAAAGCTATAAAATTTAAGTTAATTTCTTTTTTCTTTTCATTGATAATTATTCTATATTGCTTTTCTTTAAGTCTGTTTTGGCCTATGTTCTTTATTTAATCTCTTTCATTTACTAGTTTGCTACTATGCTAGCTTTCCAACTCAGTAACTAATTTGAAAAAGATTTTTTAAACAAGACATTTGCAGCTACCAATGCCAGAGCAACTTGTTTGGAATATTTCTTGCCCTTTGGAAACGATTTTTTAACATTATATATTTATGAGAGGTACTCTAGCTGCTAAGGCAACTTGTAAATTGTAACTTAGTGAACTGACTAAACCTTGACTTCTTGTTAATAAGAACTACCCAAAACACTGAAGAGATAAGAGATTATTGTACTCGAAACAACTTTAGATAAAACAAGTCAAACATACTTCTATCAATCCAAATTAGTGCCCTCTTATCTTATGGTGACTATTTTATCACTGCCAAAGACTTTTTGTGCAGCTTGTTGTTTCATCATCTGGCGATGAAAAAACCTTACAGTCACATTTCTTATTATTGGTTAATGAAGTTCTAGGCCAATTTATAAGTCCTGGGTCAACTCAACTAAGTATTTTGGTGAAAAACGGTTGCACGAGCCTAGAAAGAAATATGTAACTCAATTTATAAGTATTTTACGTATGTGCAACCATGTACACTAGTTGCCAGGTGAATTTGTGGAAAGAAACTGAGTCAACTGACTTATACCACCCAAGCACCGAAGAGATAAGAGATTATTCTAATAAAAGAAACTTAACATAAAATACAACCATTAAAGCCAGCTTGTATTTCCTCAAACGAACATTATCACTTGTACACGGCAGCTGTTTGGTTGAACCATGTATATGGTTCTCTTGCGTGTGTGTTCTTATTGCGTTGTTTGCTTATCTACATAGTTGATTGTTTGTAACCCTGGGTTTGGAAACAGTTGTTTCAAGTTTGGGATTCGAGTTTAGCTCCCACACACCAACTGTTCAATCAATTGCCGCACTTGGGGTTTTTTGCTAGACAACTTGCTCTACAAGGATTAATGTTTACGTATCGAGGATAAACTTTTTATGGGGTTTTCTGACATCCTCGCATATTATAATTATATCATATATGAACATGACTTACACTAGCTGCCATGGTGACTTGTAGAAAGAAGCTGAGTCAACTGACTATAGCTTGATTGCTGGTCCATGGAAACAAATGAGAACCACCCAACACCTCCTGAAGAGATAAGAGAAAATTCTTCTCAAGAACACTTCAAAACAATTACAAATCAATAGGCTTCTATCAACACAAATTAGGCCCCGGTTATGGTGACTACTAGTCACTCTACTTTTGTCTTTGCTAAAGATTATTTCTGCATCTCATTGTTTAATCGTCTAGGTGATGAATAAGACTTCCTATCAGATCTCGTATTGCATGAGCCCAAAAAATTAATCACTGACTTACCCTTTTTTTTACTGAAACAATTCAGAGTAGATATACATATGATTTACCCTGGTTCACCTAATTAACAGACTATGTCCAGTAGAATCAATATTCTTACAATATTGTTTCACCTCTTTCATTACAATGAAAGTAATTTGTCTTATGATTTACTATCACTCACATACAAGAGAAAAAGAAGTTTATATACTAGGTTTAAAAAGTAAAACCTAGTATTACAAGGATTCCCACTTTTAAGCCCCAACCCAATAATAAATTAATAACTTCGAGAAATCATATAATGGCTATTTATTGAATAGGCTCAAACCACTTACAGGCTCGAAGACACTGCCCTCTGCAACCCCGCCAGCTCACCAAATGCGTCTTCATGGACCGTTATCATTGAAGTGGTCGACAACTCCAACAATCTCACCATTTTTTACACGTGTTTATCGGATGTAATTAATGTTATCAAGATTTTACAATGCATAAAATGTATTATGAGATATCAAGACAGATGGGGACACATTGAAGTTGGGTTTTGGAAATAATCATCTCGTTGTTTATTTATAAGTATCAATCTTGCGTAATTGTACATGTCACCAAGCCTACGCTGAAACCATGCAAAATTGTAATCTCATGGAGAGAAACCTTTCCCTTTGCATTGTCTTAGGTTTCTTAGTTCCTTTTTCAACACTTTCCTTTGTTATGCGGAAGCAACCAACATTTCCACAGACAAACAAGCTCTTCTTGCTCTGAAAGCTGGTATATTGGCCAACAACTAGTCGAAAACTACCTCTGTTTGTAGTTGGACAAGCATCACTTGTGCGGGCCGTCACCATAGAGTCACAACTTTGAATATTTCTAACTTGGGTCTCATTGGCACCCTTCCTCCTCAACTAGGAAATTTATCTTTTCTTGCAACACTGGCCATCAAGAACAACAACTTTTATGACTCTCTCTCTGAGGAGTTGGCTCACTTACGACGAGTGAAACACCTTCATTTCAGTTATAATAGATTATCTGGTGAGCTTGCTGAAGCATTTTTGATAATCTTCCCAATTTGGAATTGCTTTGCTTGAATTATAATATGCTCCAAGACCAATTTCCATCCACTTTATCAAAATGCAAAAAATTACAATATATTGAAGAATACACATCAGCTCTACTTCAGCTCAGCTTACAGCCTTTCATTAATATTGTTTTAGTTAAATATTGTTATAGTTAAATGTAACTATAGTTAATTGAACTAGTGGAGTTGGTTCGTTGAATTAGTTAGACTTACTTTACTAAAAGTCACTATACAGAACTGTGTAAAATAATACAATTGAGGAATTCTTCTTTTTCTTCTTTCTACGTTTTTCCTCTCTATCAAAACCTTTTATGGTATCAGAGCTTAGGGTTTGATCTCCTAAGAATTTTTCTTCCTTTCATCAACAACCGATCTTGATTAGCTCATCAATTTCTCAGGTTTGGTTCAATTTTCTGCAAAATCAGCTCATAGTGATGAATCCCAGTAGTGAATCGATGATGAATCTCTCAGACACGAACTCGCCGCTCTATATTCACTCGTTTGATACTTCAGGAGCTACCTTGGTAACTGAACAACTTACAGGTACTGAAAATTACAGGATCTGGAGTAGAGCCATGACAGTCTCACTTGGGGCTAAAAATAAACTTGGTTTTGTTGATGGTACATACAAGAAACCATCTAATTCGAGCTTAGGAGCACAGTGGGAATGATGTAATTCACTGGTCTTGGCATGGATCTTTAATACAGTGTCAAAAGAGATATTCAATGGCATAGTATAGTCCACCAATGCGAATCAAGTTTGGCAAGATCTACAAGAGCAATATCACAAAGTGAGTGGTACAAGAATCTATGGGATTCATCGAGAGATTGTTAACCTCACACAAGGTACTATGTCTGTAGCCATCTATTACAACAAATTAAAAGCGTTGTGGGATGAATTGAGCTCACTGATCAGTTTGCCACCACTTGATAGTTTGTCAGCAAAGGCCTATCTTGAACATTTAAATCAACAGAAATTACTACAATTTCTAATGGGATTAAATGACACTTATTCTATGGTTCGAAGCTAAATCCTATTGATGTCACCTCTGCCATCTATTAAACAGGCATATTTTGTTATCAATCAAGATGAGAGTCAGAGAATACTGTGAGGAAATAATAGTGTCTCAGATGTAACCACTGCTTCGTATGTGTAGAACACACAGAAAGGGCAAAATTATAATCCCAAATATAAAGGGAAAATGCCTTATATAGAGTGTGAGTTTTGTCATCTACCAAGGCACAAGAAAGATACATGTTATAAGATTCATGGTTACCCGACTGACTACAAAGGAAAAAATGGATCAAAGAATAGAGCAGCAACTAATCAAGCAAATACACAACCTGGTACAACCTCTAATACTCCTGTAGAATCAAATTCACTGGGAACAATACTTTCGGTAGAACAATACTCCCAACTACTCCAACTTCTTGAAAAGGAGAATATCTCAGCATCAACCAATGTGGCGGGTACAGTTACATCCCTTTACTCCTGTTTTAATGATACTACAAATTGGATTATAGATTCAGGGGCAACCAATCATATGACTAATAGATTGTCTAGCTTAAATTCACCTGTTGACACAACTTCTCATCCAGAAACTTATGTTGGCCTACCAAATGGAACCAAAACCAAAATTAAACACATTGGATCTATTAGGATAGATGATGAGATCAGTCTAGATCATGTATTGCATTTGCCAGATTTCAAATATAATTTGTTCTCTATTTCTCAATACACATCAGCTAATAATTGTGCAATTACCTTTTACCCTGATTCTTGCGTAATCCAGGACCTCTGGAGTGGCAGGTTGAACGGGATTGGTAAAAAAATTCAAGGTTTATATTTTCATGTGCCCTTCACACAATCATCATTGCACAACTCCGGCATCAAAACCATTGCCAAAATACTTTCTACACCGAATGTTTGCAATACAACAATAAACAAGATTTCAATTCCTAGTTCTAGGGTAGTTTCTGATTTCAATGTTTGGCATAAAATATTGGGGCATATCCCAAATCCTATTCTAAAACAAATGGTTAATAATTTGTCAATTGACAATTCTACACATTATCCAATCTGTCCCTTGGCAAAACAAACCAGAACACCTTTTCCTTTAAGCCAAAGTATTTCAAATTCAGTTTTTGATCTTTTGCATATGGATGTATAAGGTCCGTATGGGGTCCTTATAAAGTACCTACTTTTGGAAATGCAAGATTTATCTTTACAATTGTGGATGATTGTACTAGAGTGACATGGATTTTCTTAATGCAATTTAAATCTGATGTGTTTCAGTTGCTTAAAAATTTCTTACTCATGGTTCAAAATCAGTTTAATGTAACACCTAAATGCATTCGTTCTGATCATGGCTTAGAGTTTTTTAATAGAAATTGTCATGATTTATTAGCAAACCTAGGTATTTAGCACCAGAGTTCATGCATTTACTCTCCACAACAAAATGGTATTGTGGAGAGAAAACACAAACACATTTTACAAGTTGCTAGAGCCTTAAAGTTTCACTCAAAATTACCACACACACTTTGGGGCTATTGTATTCAAACAACAGTCTATCTAATTAATAGGTGTCCAACCCCTGTCCCCAAAGGTCTCTCTCTTTTTGAAACATTATGTGGCAAACCTCCTTCCTTGACACATTTGAGAGTCTTTGGTTGCTTAGCTTAATCCACAATCCTTACTCCCAAAGACAAATTTACCCCTAGGTCCATTCCATGTGTTTTTGTAGGATATTCCTTAAATAAAAAGGGATATTTGCTGTACAACTTAGACACCCATACAGTTCATACCACCCGAGATGTGACTTTTTATGAACATATTTTTCCTTTCAGCTTGTCCAAAACAGAATTTTCAGTATTTCCATTTGATTCTTTTCTAGAAGTCGATTGTTCCAATACACCTCGTTCACAACCTTGCATACATGTAGATGGTTTTCCAGGTCATACATTAGATCCAGTTGTGTCCCCTCACTCACATATACCTTCAACAACAGATTCTTCTATCCCAAATATAGATTCTACAGATGATACTTCAGTTTAGCCCTCTTCCATAACTTTAAGGAAATCCACCAGAATTACAAAACCTCCAATCTGGACTACAGACTACCACTATCCTACACTTCCCTCTTCCTCACAAACTCACTTAGTCAAATATCCAATCTCCAATTCAGTAAATTACAGTCACCTTTCACCCACTTACCAAGCCTGCCTTAGTAAAATTTCTTCCCTTACTGAACCAGTTAGTTTTTCCCAAGCATCCAAAGATCCTAACAAGGTAGAAGCTATGTTAAAGGAAATTAAAGCTCTAGAGAACAGTCATACTTGGTCATTGGTTCCATTGCCCCCTGGTAAAAGTCCCATAGGATGTAAATGGGTATACAAATTGAAGTTTAATGCTGATGGCACCTTGGAAAGGTATAACGCCAGGTTGGTGGCTAAAGGTTACACACAACAGGCTGGAATTGATTATGAGGAAACATTCTCTCGTGTTGTTAAAATGGTAACTCTCAGGACCATTCTTTCTTTAGCTTCACTTTATGATTGGTCCTTATATCACCTTGAGGTGGATAATGCATTATTATAAGGTGATTTATTAGAGGAAATTTATATGTCTTTGCCTCAAGGTTTTCATAAACCTTCTGGACAGAACTTGGTTTGCAGACTTCACAAGTCCTTATATGGACTTAAACAGGCTTCTTGAGCCTAGAATTTTAAACTCACTTTAGCCTTGCTTCAGGGAGGATTTTCCCAAGCAAAATCAAATTATTCTCTCGTTATCAAACGACATAAAACTCACACTGTGGTGATTCTAGTTTATGTTGATGACATAGTCATCACTGGGAGTAATTCAGATCTGATTCATGATACAAAAAGGTTACTTCAATCGAATTTAAGCTTAATGATCTTGGACTACTTAGATATTTCCTTGGTTTGGAGGTGGCTAGGTCTGATAAAGGGATTTCCATATGCCAATGCAAGTATGCTTTAGAATTAATTTCTGCTACTAGTTTATCAAGTAGCAGACTTGCTGTTATTCCTATTGACCAGCACATTAAGTTCACCTCTTTGGAATATGATAAGCAGTTCAATGTTCCTAAAGATCCCTTACTCAAAGATGCTTCTGCTTATCAGGAATTAATTGGTAAACTGTTGTACTTATGCATGACTCGCCTTGATTTAAGCTATTCAGTCCATTTGTTGAGTTAGTTTATGCATGCTCCTAAGGATTCACATATGCAAGCTGCTTTAAAGATTGTGAAGTATGTTAAATCTGCTCCTGGTTTGGGGTTATTTTTTCCATCAACTGGTTCATTGCAACTTTCTACCTACTGTGATTCCGATTGGGCTTCTTGTTTGCTTACAAGAAGATCCATCACTGGATTTTGTGTTTTTTTGGGATCCTCTCTTATCTCCTAGAAATCTAAAAAAAAAGTAACGGTTTCTCAATCATCTTCTGAAGTTGAGTATAGGGCCATGGCTTCCGCAGTTTGTGAAATTGTTTGGTTGGTACAATTGTTGACAGAACTTGGTTATCCTCATTTGTCTCCAGTTTCCTTGTTTTGTGACAACCAATCAGCCTTGCACATTGCTTCAAACTCCATATTTCATGAACGCACTAAGCATATTGATATAGATTGTCATATTGTTCGAGAGAAACTGCAGGCTGGTCTTATTCAAACTCACTGTGTTCCTAGTGGTGATCAAAGGGCAGATATCTTTACTAAAGCCCTTGGCAGTCAGCTCCATCATCACCTCTTATCCAAGTTGGGAGTGTTGAATCTTTATCACTCACCACCTTAAGGGGGGGTATTGAAGAATACACATCAGCTCTACTTCAGCTCAGCTTACAACCTTTCATTAATATTGTTTTAGTTAAATATTGTTATAGTTAAATGTAACTATAGTTAACTGAACTAGTGGAGTTGGTTAGTTGAATTAGTTAGACTTACTTTACTAAAAGTCACTGTACAGAACTGTGTAAAATAATACAATTGAGGAATTCTTTTTTTTCTTCTTTCTACATTTTTCCTCTCTATCAAAACCTTTTACAAAACTTATCTGTGTCTTTCAATTATTTCACAGGAGCCATTCCGAAAGAAATCGAAAATTTGACCCAGCTTAAGTGGATGTATAGATATTGTCGAAAATAAACTCCAAGGTATATATAGATATATATGTGTGTGTATAGATGAAAGCAATCTTGTTTATACTAATTTTTACAAATTTTCGTTTTAAGAAATTTTCTAAACTGCCCAGTTGCTATACAACTTTAATTTCACAAAGAAGGTTGATTAATTTTTATTTTTTTAGTATTTAAGAGTGTCATCTAATCATTTATTGACATCATCATGCAATGCCTCTATCGATCTACAAGGGAAATGAACTATATGATATATTTTATTCTTCGATTTTTTTGCAGGATCCATACCAAAAGATATTGCAAACTTGATTCAACTTACAATTATGTAATTGGACTTCCTCTGTTTGCAGTTGGATTGGCATCCGTTGTGGTGCCCATCACCATAGAGTCACATTTCTTGATATTTCTTTCTTTAATCTTACAGGCACCATTCCTCCTAAATCGGGAAATCTTTCTTTCCTCACAATTCTAGGCTTCCAAAACAACAGCTTTTATGGCTCTCTCCCTGATGAGTTAGCTCAATTACATCGTCTTAAATACCTTGATTTCAGTTATAATAACTTCAATTTACAGATCCCATTACGGCTGGCTGGCCTTCTTAACCAAACTTCAATTTTTGGGTTTGAATGAAATCAAATTCTCAGGGACTATCCCTCAGTCCCTTGGCAACTTGTCTTCGTTACAACAATTTTATCTTTATTATAATCAGCCTTCAAGTTCCATTCCCACCTCCATCTTCAACATATCTTCACTACAGTTACTTAGTTTATATCATAACCAACTCTCTGGTTCCTTCCCTTCCATCTTTTTCAACATGCCTTCGTTATTATTTATTGGCGTGGGTAATAATGGATTATCCGGTGGACTTCTTGAAACTACTTTTGATTATCTTCCTAGTTTGGAAACGCTTTCTTTAGATAGAAAAATGTTTGGAAGCGAAATACCATCCACTTTATCCAAATGTAGAAGCTTGCAATCCTTATCCTTGTCGCACAATTATTTCACAGAAGCCATACCAAAAGAAATTGGAAAATTGACATGCAGAAGTTATTGGCATGCATAAATGTTTTTTTCAATCTAAAATATATAATTCTTTGACTACTATGACTTCTCAAATATCATTTGATTTATAGAGTTTTTTTTTTTTTTTTAATTTTGTTAATAATACCATTGCTTATATATATATGTTGATTCTGTAGGAGAAATTCCAGGAAAGTTAGGTAATTGTACATGACTGGAGATTTTAGCTTTTCAGATAAATTAGCTCAATGGTACATTTTAAACTGCAACTGCCTAGCCTAGCTGCTACTTTTTTTTCAAGGCATAAATATGTCTGAAAATTATGAAACAATTTTTAAAATCTGAACTTTTATTTACTGACACGGATAATGTTTAAAAACAATTTTTCATAATTTTCCAGACAAGAAAGTTTGATTAAAATTTTATCTATTTATACGTAATGATAACCGATTAGGGAGTTCTGCACCTTCTCAACGATAATGTCCAAGGTATGATATGTATTATCATATATGCAAGTCCAATTATACTCTTCGATATCTTCATTTACTATAGTTATACATGGTTGTATCATCTTGAGTAAATTGGTTTCATCTCTATAGACAAAACGATTACTATATTAACTCCCATTTGTTGATTTAAATCAAACAGTTGAAGATTATTCTTGATATTTAAAGTGTAATCTTAATTCTTATTGTGACTACTCTCTCTCTCTCTCTCTCTCTGTGGATTTAATCTTCTTCTATTAAGTGAAATGAGGTTGTAACTGAATTAATTCACAAGAGCCATACCAAAAGAAATCGGGAACTTGACTCGGCTTGAGAAATTATCTCTTTCGGACAATAAACTCCAAGGTATGACACATGCAATCTTTTTGTAAAAAATTTAATTGATTGTAAAATAAATATATATACATATTGGTTACAATATATATTTAATTAATTGTCAAATACAGTTTACCACTATAGTCAAGATATTAATATGAACATAACAGAAAACATTTGATCCCAACAACTAATGTGCTTAAACATTATAATAAAGAAACTGCAATGCTAGAAATAGATTAAATGAATGAAGTGTAGAAGTCCTATTATGAGTGAATCTTCTCTTTGCTGTAATCGAATCCAACAAATGATGGGCTCTCTCATATTTAATTTCAAGTGAGATAACCTACAGTTTTTAGTCCTTGATTTAACATCTTAGTTGGTTTGGTCCCAACAATTGTCTTCAATATCTCAACAATGATAGAACTTGCAGTTACCGAAAATAAACTCAGAGGAATGTTTCTTCCATCAAACGTAGAACTTCCAAGTCTCGAGGAACTTTACTTGGGTTTAAATGATTTTAGTGGGACATTTCCCAACTTTATCACCAACTTATCCAAGCTCTCCTATCTAGATATTTCAACCAACTCATTCTCAGGTTTCATTCCTATTACAATTGGCAATTTAAGAAATCTTGAGTGGATTGACCTAGCGGATAATTTCTTGAAGAAATCCGATGAATGGCATCCTTCAGAGTTCCATAGGGAATCTCTATTTCTTTGGAATATGTTTACATGAATGATTGCAATATTAGTGGCAGCATTCCCAATGAAATCAAAATATCTAAACTTATCTTTCAACCGATTGAGTTGACAAGCTTGGTGTTTTTGGAGTTGTCTAATAACAACCTCTTTGGAGTTATTCCTAAGTCTTTAGAAAAACTCTTATACCTCAAATATCTAATCTCATCTTTCAACTGATTGAGTGGTGAAATCCCTACCAGATTGTCTTTTGGAAACTTTTCAACTGAATCATTTATGGGTAATCTTGCTTTGTGTGGTTCTCCCCAACTGCAAGTTTTGCCATGCAAAAAAAGCACTAATCGAAAATCAAGGACTAAAAAGGCTCTCCTACCGATTGTTTTGACACTAAGCATTATGTTCACGTTAGTTGCCCTACTTCTTACATTTGTGTTGATCAAATGCCTACAAAGCCATCTACCAATGCTGATATGTTGCCACAAGAAACATGGAAGAGAATTTCTCAACATGAACTAGTGAGAGCAATAGATGGATTTATTCAGAATAACCTGCTTGGTAGAGGAAATTATGGTTCAATTTACAAAGGAAGATTAGATGATGGGGTGGAGCTTGTAGCAGAGGTATTCCACTTGCATCTTGAAGGAGCATTAACGAGTTTTGAGGTTGAATGTGAAGTAATGAGTCGTATTCATCATCAAAATCTTGTCAAAATCATCAGCAGTTGTTCAAATGATGATTTTAAATCTTTGATACTAGAGTACATGCCCAATGGGAGCCTAGAAAAATGCTTGTATTCTAATAACAATGTTTTGGACATATACCATAGGTTGACCATAATGATTGATGTTGCATCAGCTTTGGAATATCTCCCTTTTGGTTATTCAAATCCCATCATTCATTGTGATTTAAACCCCAATAACATCTTGCTAGATGAAAATATGGTTGCGCATTTGAGTGATTTTGACATTGCAAAGCTCTTAGGTGAAGAAGACTCTATGACACAAACATAAACCCTTGCCACCATTGGTTATATGGCGCTAGGTAATCATTTGTAATTTATTTATTTTTTCATTAAAACTTCTTTATTCTTGTTTTTTTTCTTACTAGAAGAAAAAAAAATTAATGATTTATATGTCTAATAATGAAAGTGCATGTGATCACTATCAAAACATCGAAGAGAAGGAAAAGTGTCTAGAAAAGGAGATGTGTACAACTATGGTATCATGCTAATGGAAACATTTACAAGAAAGAAGCCAACAGATGAAATATTTACTGAAGAAATGAGCTTAAGGAGTTGGGTTGGTGAATCATTATGCAGCACAGTGATGCAAGTCTTGGACACAAATTTGCTGAAAATGGATGATGAACATTTCTCAAACAAGGAGGAATGTGTGTCATCTATCTTGAGTTTGGCTATGGAGTGTACAAGAGAATCACTTGCAGAGAGGATAAGCATAAAAGAAGTAGCAACTAGACTCATCAAAATTAGAGTCAAATTTGCAAAATTCAGAACAAGAAGAGGCAGAAGGGTTTTAAATTTACGTTAATATCCTTCTATTTTCATCAATAATAAAGTTTGTCCAGGTGATCACCATACCTTTGAACCTTTTTTTCGCTTATGTTATGTTATTTAACTATTGGCTCTTTTTATTTGCATAGAGAAATGGATGAGCTTGCTGCCAACTACCCATGAATTGAACAACTTGAGTTTCAAAGAAGCTATGTGCAAAGATGAAGCAACCTTTAGCTTTTTCTAAGCTTGTGACGATAAGAAGCGCTTGCATTGAGTGTTTGAATTTGATAGACCTTAATGTACTGAGGACAAAGTATAAGGGGTTTGAAAAGTTTCTCATTTCTAATAAAGATGAATTTATTTTCTTTTAGGGAGAACGACTTACACATACCCAAAGTTTACCGAAACGACAAGTTGGTACCCAAAGGGTTTTGAAACGACAAATAGGTACCTTCAGTCATGTTTTGTTAGTGATTTTCGTTTGATAATAGTGAAAAGACTAGAATGCCCTTGAAAGTTTGATATTTTAGTTTTTTATAAATTTAAAAATTTCTAAAAAACCCCCTAGGTTTACTAATTTAACTAAATACCCCAATATATAAAAATTTTGTAAAATAACAAAAACATCCCCTCGCCACTACCGCCATCAGCTGATTCTGCCACCATAGCCGTAATCTGGTCGGAAATAGCGTTATACGACGCAGGGACTCGCACAGTCGCAGTCGCAACGCGATCGCCTTTTCCTGGCCTGTATCCATGGTTGATCTGGCCGAAAAAGGCCAAATCTACGGGCCAGATCAACCACGGATCTGGCCGTCGACGCTGCAGATGGAGTTTTGCGGCCTCGGACGGCCGACGATCATACAGATCATGGCACTGATCCGCGGGTCTGTCATAAAGCAACTGCCTTAGATTCTCGCGATGGTAGCCGGAATCTGGCACTGCGGGTGGTGGGGGTGTTTTTGTCATTTAACAAACTTTTTATATATGGGAGTGTTTAGTTAAATTAGCAAACTAGGGGGTTTTTTTAGAAATTTTTAAATTTATAGAAAACTAAAATATAAAACTTTCAAAGGCATTTTAGTCTTTTCACTATTAATAGACATAAATCACTAACAGCACATGACGGAAGGTACCTATTTGTCGTTTCTAAACCTTTTAGGTATCAATTTGTCGTTATAGCGCAGCAAACCTTGGGTATGCGCAAGTCGTTCGGCCTTTTCTTTTATTAAACTTTCTTTATTATTTTTGCTAATAAAAATGACTCACCATTTTCAATATCAATCCATTTATAGTACAATCACTATTGTTCATTCATCTTGATTTTAAAACCGATGTAAGCTTTCTCACCATGAAAAAGTAAGAATTGTTGAAAGACAAATTTCTATCAAATCTCTTAGTAATGGCAATCACAAATTTTGGGATCATGATTTGTAGCTCCCCATGTTCCTTTCAGTTTTGTGGTTATTATGTTTAATGGTACAATTATCACTTATCAATGAGACATATGTAGCATGATTAAAGCCCAAGGTTTTCAAGTTTGAAAAGGTCCTTTAAACCTATGCAATTATTGTATTGGATCATTTAGGACATTATTAACGTGGCATGTTCCTTGTTATGACCTTTATTTTTAGAAGTTTATAGTTCAACATTATAAGTTTACGTATTGATATTATGTGCAAGTTTATTGTTGTTATTACTATTATTATTATTCTATCAATACAAAGAGAAATGTTCCCACGATTTTATAATTTAACAATCCTTGACAGTACGATTATAAATAAACTTTTACGTATGATTTGTAGATAAATCAGTTGAAAATTAGCTTTTAAATGCATTTCTCCAACTTATCCTCAAAACTATACGAAAATGTCCATCTATTTCCAAGGTCCCATTTTCACCTATATTATTTAGGGGAATACATTTCATTGAGTCCAAAACCACTTCAACATACCATATGAGAAGTCTCTGTCATACGAAATTCCTGTTTATTTATCTTTTGTAATATTTTCATGCCAGAGTTATTAAAAAAAAAAAAGCACAAATGAGAGATGTCAACATCAAGGTCCACCTCTTGGAGCTCAATGTCCATCTGTGCTTAGTGTATAAACAAGAACAAGGCCAACAATCCTTGTGATAGATGCTTTGACATAATTGTCTCTGGCCTTATAGCTTCATGGATCACAGCTATTTTTGTCAAGTTTATTTGTACTCGACCTTCCCTGGTCTTTGCTTATACTTTTTGTGAGTTGTATAAAATGTATTAAATATTCAATCCATTTTGAGAAACTCAACCTTGTATTATTTACAGAAGAGTTTGTACATTTAGTATTACTCTAATATTCAATGCATAAAACAATTTGATCTATTCTCTTCATCCAACACCATTTGGTTTCTAGGCCGACAAGTGGTATTAGAGCGTAGATCTTTTTACATCAAAATATTATCTTTAAAAGGCGGGTTTTCCAACAATGCACAATTCACATATCTTGACTTTTTCGTTTTTCTTACAAAAAAATCCAATGTGGTATGATATAAGCTGGCAAACCTAACAATATATGGCTCCAGGCAATTAATTATTTCATATTCAAGGTTTTTGTTCCTTGTATTTATACTTTGCTATTTATTTTTCATTTTCTTAGGAAAAGGGTATCTTAATTTATCTAACAATATATGCAGGTGTCAACATGAAGATTATTGACTATTGACTATTGACTACTTCTTGAGCCTGCTAAGTAAAAAGCTCACGTGTAAGTGTTGGTATGCCAAGTCAGCAGCCAGGCTGTCAAGTTTAGCTTATGCTATATTAATATAAGCAGCTTTTACAATGAAATCGCTGATTGATTTGTAGTTAAGAAAAATCAGTTCGCTCAATTCTTTATGGCATTAGAGCCTATGGCTACTTTTCCTGGTGATTCTCAGTTCCCAAACACAAATGTTTTCTCGGAATATCTTCAACATACATTTCATTGAGTACTCTAGAGAAACTGATTCTCTGGTAAATTTACTGCATGGTGTCGATTAAATCAACCTCTGGTAAATTTGCATATTTCTTCAATCACTGAAACTATGTTGCGTCATGTTGTGAAATGTCAAACTGCACATGAAATTTGGAGTACTCTAGAGAAACTGATTCTCACACAGGCGAAATCTCAAATAATGCATCTTTGACATTTTAAACAAAACTCAACAGAAGGTTCTCAGTTTGTTCATGATTTCGTTAACTAAATGAAGGATGCTACTGATAATTTGTCTGCTTCAGGGACTGAAATTAGTGACTAAATGAAGTATATCTTAGGCGGATTAGGGCCTGAGTTTGATATTGTGGTTGTCAATTTAACGTCTCTAGTCTCACGATGTGACTCACTGACCTTAGAAGAAGCTTTGTTCGAACTTCGACCTTTTGAAAGTCGATTAGCCAGGCGTCAATATGTTTTTTCTGACCTTTCAAACAGTTCTGCTCTTTATGCTGCCACTAAATTCTCTCCTTCTAATTCTCCATCTAATCCTGGCAATTTGTTCTCTCTTTTTTTTAATTCACAACCCTTACCTTCGTCACCATAATTCCATAACTCAGAAATTCCACCAAGAAACGGTCAAGGTCGTTGTCGTTCTGGTAATGGCGGAGGCAAACCAATTTGTCAGCTCTATGGCAAATCTAGTCATGTTGTTATGCATTGCTATCACAACTTCAACATCAGCTTTCAAGGACCTTCTCAACAACAATTTCAGCAGTCTCAGTTCTCATCGGCACAACAATCTTCACTTCCACAACAGCAATTTGCGCAACAATTACCAATGCAACAGTCTCAATTTACTCCAGCTTCGTCAGCAGTTGCTTTGCCACCATCTTCGTAGCCAAATACTTCAGCTCCTCTATAGAATTCAGCACAAGCATAACCTATATTGCATCACCTGCAACATTTAATGATGCTTCTTGGTATCTCCATAGTGGCGTATTAGATCACATTACTTCTCAACTCAGTAATCTCTCAGTCCATAGTGAGTTTCAAGGTTCTGAAAAGCTGGCTGTAGGTAATGGTGTTTTATTGTCTATATTACATATTGGTTATACTACTTTGCTTTGTGCTAATTCTTAGAAGCTAGATCTTTGCAATGTGCTAATCAAGATTACTTCAGGATAATTCCATTATTATTGAATTCTTTGCTACTTGCATTATTAAGGACTAGAGAACCAAATTTGTTCTATTGTAAGGACAGCTTAGAGAGGGACCTTACAGTTTTGCTTTGTTAGGGCTTCAGACTTCAGAGGCTGTGATTTCTTCCACACCATTTGTTAACTTTTGTTCATTTACACCTCAAAATCATGTAACACACTTAGTGTACAATGTTGATGCATAAATTCTGTCCACACACATTATGTTACCTGTTGCTACTTCATTTGCTTCTGGTGAATGTAATCTCTCTGTAAAAAATAATAAAACGATTGATTTCTGGCATAAACGTTTAGGCCATCCTCAAGTCGTAGTATTGATTAATTGTAGTTTTGATAAAATTGGTTCTTTTTGCTCTGCTTTTAAGTTTGGTAAGTACTTTCAACAGCCATTTCCGACTTCTGCAGCCACTTATCCAGCCCCTTTAGAGCTTATATATGCTTTTCATCAAAATAATGTTATAGTTGAGAAACAGTTTCAAGTTCCCCTTAAGTAATTTCAATCTGATAATGAAGGAGAATTTCAAGCCCTGATCCCCTACTTTAAGCATTCTCCAGTTAGTACTCATACTTCAAGTCAGCATTCTTCTGTTTCAGAGCATAGTTCTCAACACACAATGACTGCCTCTTTTTGGTTCTAGTGATTATTCAGCTAGTGGTTCTTTTACAGATCCTTCAAGTTTAATTTCTTCCGGTCACACACGCCTGTATCAGTTAATAGCATTGTTACTATTCCTGAAGTTCCATTTCATCTTGAGCTCAATATGGCTCCACTCTAGGCTACTAGAGTACATTTAATGCAAACAAGATCTCTTACCAAGAAGGCTGCTTAACAAGCTCTCTCTACTGCTCTTTTAGCCTCAACAGTCATTAATCCTCAATTCACCTTCTGCTCTCTTTTCCTTCTCTCTCCTCTATTCTCTGCTTCTCTCTCGGGTTTCTTTCCCTTCTTTCATTTTCAATTTCTTATGGAGTATTTTTAATTCCCAAAAATTAGAAGTTTAAAGTTTATAATGATAAACAGTAGTCCACAGATACCGATTCTCATACCTATTGGAGTGGCCCAAGTTTATAGTTTAGCTATTTATCAAGTTTCATAATTAAGAATCCTTGGCCCATTACAATGCCGCCTTCATCTACTTGCTAAATCCTTTTCATCCATTGAAGTTTTACCAAGGTCGACATGTCATACTCTAATGGATAAACTCAGATTCTCACTACTCTATACATTGGACTGAGTTTGATATCTGAAACATTTATTCTTAGATACTGGAGATTGGGATACAAATGTTCAAGATATATACGAGGCCACATTCAAATCCCATTTTCGCTACCTTTTGACTATTTTAAAGAGGTATTTGATTAACAAAATTATCTTTTAAGTATTACTACACATTTTAATAATGTCAAAAGAACATAATGGATATAGAAAATTCATTTGAACAATCATATAGAATATACATAATAAGATTCACATATGTAGTGTTTTATTAAATAGAAAATGTCGAGAATTTCCTTTCAATTCCCATCACGAAAATATCAATGTGTTATGCTTGCATCTTAAAAGATTCTAGAACCAATTTAGTGTCCCCGGTAATGGAAATCTAATACATAAGGAAATCCTTGTGTTCAGAAGATCTGTAGAGTGGAGGATCAGCCAAAGCTTATGCAGGCTTTATAGCTCAATTGTCAGCAAGAGTTATGAAGAAAGCTGCAGTTGTCCTGGCATCCTTAGAGTTCGTCACAGCTCTATTTTCAGCACACTTCAGTTTTTGTTACTGATAATCTACAACCTAAAATTCATATACACCTTCTCAGTTCTCACATTAATTCAACCAAAAAGTATTCAATCACACAAGTAAACCTTTCTATGAAATTCTTCATTGAAAATCCGATTTTCTCAGCAACTAACCAGACAAAAAAGTATAACACTATTATTCTTCTCTTAGTCGTTTCATCGAACAAGTGGTGTACGCCGGAGTTAAACACATAAAATATCGAAATAATGATATTTGCGCAGGCTTAAAGAGAGGAAAGAGTAGCTTACATTTGTGAACTTTTCGCGCTTAAACTTTTCATCTCCAATCTCTTAACATCTGAATTCTCACTTTGACCGCCTGAAGAAAGTAATTTAATAGAAAACGTTTGAACACAAGTGAGATTTGAATGACCAGATCAGTTACAACATGAAAATAGTAGCACTTACAAATCACACTCTATATATTACTGAAACAAGAATAATACATAAATTACTTCCATTTGTGAGCTTCAAAACACGGACTGGAATCGGACGAGAAGATGGTGGAGAAGAGTGGACTATGGAAGAAGAAGATTGAATGAACAAGCCGAGAAGGAGAAGTGGACTGGAATTGGACTAGTACGTGAAGAAGATGAAGGCGCGTGCGATTGGGGAATTAGATTGGGCTTATATAGGAATGAGTTTTTAGTAATTATCTTGAAAATTTTGGTCATTTCTTTAGTTTATTATTTTTTTAAACTAATTTTTTAGTTACCATTAATATATTTCATATTTTGTAAATCCTATTTAACTGCTAATATTCAGCTGCCAAAATTTTTTATTTATAACTAAATTTTAGTTGCCAAAATAATTTCTTTAGTTCATTTTTTTTTTTTTTTTGTAACTATTTTTTTAGTTACTATTAGTATATTTCATTTTTTGTAAACCATATTTATCGGCTAAACTGTTAGTTGCGAAAAAAATTTATTTACAACTAATAGTTTAGTTGCCAAAATAATTTCTTTAGTTCATTAATTTTTGTATCTATTTTTTTAGTTACTATTAGTATATATATTTTTTTTTTAAATTTGGCGGCTAAAATTTTAGTTGCGAACAAATTTTATTTACAACTAAAATGTTGGTTGCCAAAATAATATTTTAGTTGCTTCATATTTCATCTAGTGGGAACATGGGGCGCTAAAAAGGGGTGGCTGAATTTACTTCTATTTGGCAACTAAACACTTAAGTTGCCAAAAAAACATTATTTACAACTAAAAAATTAGTCGTCAAAAAATAATTTTAGTCACAAAAAATGAATTTTGCTAACATCACTTAGTTCATCTCGGAAGTAACCAGTTTCTAGTCCCAGTCCTTCACTAATTAGCTCCAGGATCACTGAACCCAATTTCTTTACTTCAATTGAATATGCCCATACAACCTCAATTAAATAAGATCTGAAATGAATCATCCATCACACAGAATTTCACCTTCATATAAAATATGTAAAATTATAAAACGGTAAGATTTACCTGTATCTGGTTGGCCTTTCATGCCATTGTTGTAGCAGGGGCGGATCCAAAGTGTATACTCAATTTAAAAAAAGAAAAAATTAAATACATTATTCTATTTACTTTGACTTTGGCCCACCCTTAATTTTTATTGTAAAATATTAAAAAATTATGGCCCACTCTCAATTTTAGAACTGAAAGTCTTGGCCCACTCTCTCCTTTAGTACTAAAACACTTGCTCACCGCCCACCTTCAATTTTTTAATGAAACGTGTAAAATTATAATCTTCCTCTGCAGTTGCAATTTGCAAACCCTCAGCAAGTGTAAGTCAGTGCGGTGGTCGCTGGCGTCTTCCACAACTCCAGTGTTGGATTGGTCCTCTCCCTAATTCCTCTTCAACAAAATTCTATCAGTTAATTTTTCTCTAGTTAGTATTTTTTTCTTTGTGTATAGTATTTTTTTGTTATTTGTGTGTATTAGTATAATAGCATTGTGCATTGAATTTTGTATTGAGAAAACTTTTAGGAAAAAAGGGGAAGTTTTTAGATTCTAATATTTTGTGATAGGTAAATGATTTTTTTGTGGTCCTAAAATTTGGAAGAAAAATAATATATAGATAATAGAAATAGAAATATAGATAGAATCAAGGAGGGTTTTATTTTTATGTATTGTTTAAATCTTTAAGACTTTAAGTTGATGATTAAAAAACTTTAAGTTGGAAAATTTAGAATTTCTATAGTCATTATAGAATGCAATAGTGAGTTAATTTATTTCTTTGTATTTATATAATTTTATTTCTTTGTATTTAGGGTTTAGGGTTTAGGGTTTAATTTATTTCTTTGTATTTAGATATGGAAAAATATTTTAAAAGAAAGTCAATTGCTGAGACATCTCAACTTTGTTCTGGTGTCAATGATCACGAAAACCAACCTTTTTCAATGAAAAATTGCTTCGAAGTTGACTTGGAAAATCTTCCTTTTGATCTTGGATTTCGACCAAGAGTTACGTTTTATCATCCTAATGTTCGAGACCAAGTCAGAATGCGTTATCTACAAAAGGGTCCTTGTCAACCTCGTAACCATAAGTTTCCCAAATCAAAATCTGGTGATCATGAACGGAGTTTCCAATGTTCTTGGTTTGACAAATATCCTTACTGGTTGGAATATAGTATTGAGAATGATGCTGCATATTGTTTATGTTGTTATCTTTTCAAACCAGATAAAGGTGAGCAAAGTGGTGGTGATTCTTTTGTTCTTGATGGGTTTCGCAATTGGAAGAGACTTGAAAATTTTAAATATCATATTGGAGGTCCTAACAGCTATCATAATCAAGCTGTGAAAAATTGTCAAGCTTTGATGAACCAAAAGCAACATGTAAGTACAATTATTAATAAGAAATCTGACCAACAGCGAGAAGATTATCGTATTCGGTTGAAAGGATCAATTTCTGCTAGTCGGTTTCTTCTTCGGCAAGGATTGCCTCTTCGTGGCCATGATGAGTCTGTTAATTCAATGAATCGGGAAAACTTTCTTGAACTTTTACACTATACAGTTGAGCAAAATGAAGAATATAGATTAGTCGCATTGGAGAATGCTCCTGGACATGATAAATTGATTGCTTCTAGTATCCAAAAAGATATAATCAATGCATTTGCAGTTGAAACCGTTAACAAACTAATTAGTGATCTTGGAGATGCTTTTTTTTTCTATACTAGTTGATGAAGCTCGTGATGTATCCAACAAAGAGCAGATGGCAATTATCTTACGTTATGTAAATAAAAAAGGATGTGTTGTTAAGTGTCTATTGAGCATTATGCATGTCACGGATACGATTGCTTTGTCACTAAAGATGGGAATTGAAACATTGTTCTCTAAATACAATTTGAGCATATCAAGATTACGTGGACAAGGTTATGATGGGGCAAGTAATATGTGAGGTCAGTTTAATGGGTTAAAAGCACTTATATTGAAAGATAATGAATATGTCTTCTATGTGCATTGTTTTGCTCACCAACTTCAATTAGCACTTGTTGCTGTGGCAAAAAAGGATACAAATATTGAGAGACTTTTTTTTGAAAGTTTCTTGTGTGATAAATATTGTTGGATGGTCACCTAGACGTAGGGATCTTCTTAATGAGAAACAAGCATTGAAGGTGAAAAAAGCTATTGAAAGTGGTGAGCTTTCAACAGGACAAGGTCTTAATCAAGATACTAGCCTTAAGCAACCAGGGGAAACACGGTGGGGTTCACATTATGGGACTTTATTGAGCTTGATTAATTTGTTTTCATCTGTTATTGAAGTGCTTGAGGATCTTACTGAAAATTCTGATAATCGAGTTGAAGCAAGTGATTTGGTGGATTATATGACTTCTTTTGATTTTGCTTTTAACCTGCACATGATGAAAAACATTTTGGGAATCACATTTGAACTTTCACAAGCATTGCAAAGGAAGGATCAAGATATCATAAATGCTATGTCTTTGGTTCACTTGTCAAAAAGAAGATTATTGTTGATAAGAAATAACGGATGGGATAATCTACTTGATGAAGTTTCTTATTTTTGCATTGCTCATAATATAGATATGCCAAATATGCAAGAGAAATTTGTTGCACGAGGGAGATCGCAGCGTAATGTTCAAGAGATGACAAATTTATTTCATTATCGTGTTGAGTTGTTCTATGCCATAATAGATTTGCAACTATCAAAGCTTGATAGCCGTTTTAATGAAGGTAATACAAAATTACTTATTTGCATGGCCTCCCTAAATCCAAGTGATTGCTTTCAAGCATTTGATAAGGGAAAATTAGTTTGTTTTGCTCAATTTTATCCACTTGAATTTTCTTCTACTGATCTTATGGCACTTGAACTTCAACTTGATAATTACATTGATGATATGCGCTCAAATAGTGATTTTTCATAACTAAATGATATTATCAGTCTTGCTAAGAAAATGGTTGAAAAGAAGAAGCATCTTATTTACTCATTGGTATATTTGCTCATCGCATTGGCTTTAACCTTACCAGTTGCAACTGCAAGTGTAGAGAGGGCATTTTCTGCTATGAAAATTGTGAAAACTCATTTACGCAATCGGATGGGAGATCAATTCTTGAATGATAGTCTAATTCCATACGTTGAGAAAGATATATTTGATAGTGTTGATAAAGAGATGGTCATGCAACGATTCCTCAATATGAAGCCCCGTCGAGGACAATAGTAAATGTAATTTTCTTTTTTTTTTTGTGACAATATTGACTGGAAAAATAGAATACGAATGTTATATACAATTGATTTTTATTTGGCCCACCCTAGAAGAAATTTCTGGATCCGCCCCTAACCACCACCACTATCACCTCCTAACTAAGGAGGTTATAACCACGACGAATGAGGAAATTGACGAGATTGGGGAGGACAAAAATTGGAGCTCCCAATTTTTTCCAGCGAAGACCCGTACGACTGGATCTTTTGGGTTGAGAGGTATTTCGCCATCAACCAAGTTCCCGAAGAGAAAAAAGTCCTTCTCCACGGTGCTATGCATGGAGGGAGAAGCTCTTCATTGGTATCAATGGACTGAATCCAAAACTTTGGGGATGTTGTGGCCGGCGTTTAAGGTGTCCTTTCTTCAAAGTTTCAACGACACACAGGAGATCAACCTTCTGCACTTCTCATGTTGACTAGGCAGACGAGGTCAGTGTTGGATCACCGCTAGTGCTTTGAAGAGATAGTGGCGATGACTATAGGAGAAAGAGAGGACGTGCTCTCTGTCACATTTTTGAATGGGTTAAAACTCAAGATCCTAGTTGAAGTCAATCTCCAACAACCCAACATATTTGGCCAACCCAACTTATTAACCCAAATCTCTATCTTGGCCTAGAGAATTGAAGAAAGAAATCTTGTATTAGAAGAGGCCCGGGGAGGATTGGGCCAGCAAGGGAGGTTAGGAGGAAATATTAGTGGCCCAATAACTCACTTAAACCCATTCAGATTTGACGAAAATACTAAAGCCCAAACACATCCTACCCAAACCCACAGAACTCAACCCAATATAACCCAAACCCATTCAACCTATAACCTAAGAAATTCATCCAATAACTCTAATTTCAAATGTTCTTCCACGAAAATGGCTCCAGCCATGCGTCATCTCTAGTAGAGACCTTCAAGTCCACAAACTTCTGAAGAGATTTTCCTTCAAGAAGTTGAGATCAAAAATTCAGAGGAAGAGAGAAAAGGGGTTGTGCTAAAGATGTGATGCAAAATTTCCACCTAGACATAGGTGTGGAAAGAAACAATTTTACATTGTATTACTTGAGAGAGGAGACGAGGATTCAGAGCAACAAGAGGAAGAGAAAAATGAGGAGGTCGCAGTTGAACAAAATCAGAACCACGTTGAGCTATCCATCAGTTCGATCATGGGGATACAGGGGCCAAAAACGATGAAGCTCAAGGGAAGTATTCACAGTTAGGGATTGATTGTGTTAATTGACATAGGGTTTCCCACAATTTTATTGGTTTGGAGGCAATAGGGAGGTTGGGACTACCGGTGGTTGCAACCCTATCATCTAGAGCCAGAGTGGGGGATGGTTATCACATGACTTTTCAGGGAGCGTAAAGTGGTTTCTCTGGAACTATAAGGTGCAATAATGGTCTAGGAATTTTTTCCAATTGAGATGGGGAATGCTGATGTGGTGCTCGAAATGGCTTGGTTGGAGACATTGGGGGAGACAGTGATTGATTGGAAGAAGTAGACTATGAAATTTAGGTCAGGGGGAAAATGGTGCAACTGCATAGGGACCCTTCCTTAAGCAAAAAAATGGTGTCAATAAAGGTCGTGATTGAAATCATACAGAGTAAAGGTTAGGGTGTGTTGGTTGAGTTGGGGAGGCTCAAAAGCAATTTGGAAGTGAAGGGGGAGTTGATAA
This sequence comes from Pistacia integerrima, assembly GCA_026225825.1. NCBI lineage: Eukaryota > Viridiplantae > Streptophyta > Magnoliopsida > Sapindales > Anacardiaceae > Pistacia > Pistacia integerrima. The sequence goes on along the minus strand of CM047747.1, from coordinate 34,835,085 downwards.
AATGTTAGAGAAGGTGCTGGACTGATTTAGGTAAGTGTTTGAGCCCTTGACCGGACTACCACCCATTAAGACTTAGGACCATTCAATCCAGTTAGTTCTAAGAACCCAACCCCCAAATTTACGACCTTATAAGTACTTGTACTACCAAAAGAATGAAATAGAGTGCATTGTTAAGGAAATGATAGCCTCGAGGATCATAAAGCCTAGCGTGAGTCTGTTTTCAAGCTCGGTATTGCTAGTAAAGAAGAAAGATTGTAGATGGAGATTTTGTGTAGACTACAAAGTAATGAATAAAGTTACAGTACCTGATAAGTTTTCGATTCCAACAATTGATGAATTATTTGATGAGCTTGGAGGGGCGTCAGTATTTTTCAAGTTAGAGTTAAAGTCAGGTTATCAACAAATATGAGTCCACCCTAAATACACCCGTAAGACGACATTCAGAACTCATGAAGGGCATTATGAGTTTTTGGTTATGCCTTTTGGGTTAACATACGTGCCCTCCACCTTCCAAGCATTAATGAATGAAGTTTTTAGACCGTAGTTGAGAAAATGTATACTTGTCTTCTTTGACGACATTCTCATCTATAGCAAGAGGATGAACAAGCACTTAGGATTCCTGGTGATCACCCTTCAGATTCTATTGGAACATTAGTTGGTTATGAATAAGAAAAAATGTTTGTTCGGATAGTGATAGATAGAATACTTAGGGCATGTGATTTAAGCTAAAGGCATAGCCGTCAATCCATCTAAGATAGATAGCATCACCAAGGGGCCAATACCAAAGAATGTGAAAGAACTTTATGGGTTTCTTGGATTAACAAGCTACTATTGACGCTTTGTCCAAGGCTATGTAAGATTACATCACCGTTAACGACTTTACTTAAAAAAGACATTTTTGAGTGGAATGAATCAGCCCAAGTAGCGTTTGAAGAATTGAAGAAGATTATGACAAGTGTGCCAGTGTTAGCTATGCTAGATTTCTCTAAAGAATTTGTGGTAGAACAAATGCTTCGGGTAATGGATTAGGGGTAGTCTTGATGAAAGGGGGAAGCCCTCTCATGTATATGAGTAAGGGGTTATCAACGAAGTCTCAACTAAAATTAGTCTACAAACAAGAACTCATGACATGGCTTTAGCCACTTAGAAGTGGCGCCATGACCTCTTGGGATGCCATTTTATCATCAAAACTGACCAACGGAGCCTACACTTCTCAACCAACCAAAAATTGCTAAGTGAGAGTTAACTGAAGTGGGTTATCAAGCTGCTGGGATTGAAATTTTTCATACAATGTTGATCAGGATTGGAAAATAATCACGGATGCTCTTTCTCACAAGGAAGAAGAAGTGGAACATAATGCGTTAACCATGGGTTATTTTGCAAGTATGAAGGATTTGGAAGTGGCTATTCACCATGATGACAAACTCCATCACATTATTCAACAACTCTTGATCAATCCGACTAGCCAACCACTTTTCAGCTTGTGGGCCATTGTTTACTCTATCATGACAGGTTAGTAGTCCCTAAAACATGCCCTCATATTCATAAACTTCTACATGAATTTCACTCATCACCCATTGGGGGAGGGTGGGGGTGTGGCATTCCGATTTTTTAGAATGTACAAACACATTAGTAATGTGGTATATTAGAAGGGGATGTGGACGGATGTTAAGAATTATGTGGAGGCTTGTGCAGTATGCCAACAAAACAAATATGAGGCTTTGAGCCTAATGGGATTATTACAAACACTACCCATTCCAAATCAAATCTTGGAGGATGCGTCAATGGACTTCATTATGGGGCTTCCTAAATCCCACTTATGGTCGTACATCGACTCTTGAAATATAGTCATTTCATTACCTTAAGGCACCTCTACACAGCTAAGGAAGTTGTAGGGTTATTTCTAAAAGAGATAGTTCATCTACATGGGTTCCCACGGTCAATCGTCTCTTATCGAGACATGATCTTTATGAGTCATTTTTGGGGTGAGTTGTTTCGACAGTTGGGGACTCAACTCCATATGAGCTCCGCCTATCACCCACAAATGGATGGGCAAATAGACATGGTAAATCATTGTCTGGAAACCTACTCAAGTGTTTTGTCAATGGGCATAATGGTGGACTACAAACTGGTGTGATAGAGTAGTACATGACAGATGACAATATTGGAGAGGGAGAGTACGGGGTTATGTTATGGGAGTACTAGGGGAATTAAAAAATGGGAAGAATGTTAGGATATGGGGGATATTAAATAAAGTAAGGATAAAGGGAAAAGGGAGGAGGTTGGCCCTCGAAGCTTAGTAGTGTTTTTAATTTTCTTGAGTTTGTTTTGAGTCTTTAATTTTGTTTGAGTAGTGTAAGAGTTAACTAGTCTGTATTTGCATTTCCAAAAGTGTATTAATCACACTCTGATATCAATATATACATTTTCTCTTGAACCTTGTTTTGATTTATTGTTGGACTGTTTGAGTGCGTGAGTTTTGGGAGAAGAGTTCTATCATTGTCCAAGGAAACAAATGAGAACCACCCAAGTGAGAAATTGAAAAATTGAAAGAGAGAAATTGAGAATTCGTGAACTCTTCTTATTAATTTCATAGAGGTACACTTTAGAATAATTCATTTGTTTATATACAAAGAAAGAGAGAAGACAAAATACTGAGAGTAAACCCAGCTCAATGATGAACTAAAGAGTAAAGCTATTCTTCTCAAAACGATGTCGTTGCTTCTTTTGTGGAGTTGCAGTTTTACAAAACTGCCCTCTTTTCAGGCTGGCTAACGTTCCCCATCAGACTGGACTACAATTACTGAATACTTCAACATTTTTACTTAATTGCCTTCTGGACTTCAGTTTGTTGTCTTCAGACATTTTCTGCACTTCTTGCTTTTTCTAAAAAAATAACAATGCATCTACTATCTTGTTTTTACCAACATAAATGGACTACTTCTGCACTTTCCAATTAAACTCATCATCACACTACTAGATTCTACTAACATCCAGCATTTCCTATCATCACACCACTAGATTCTACTAACATCCAGTATTTCCTACTGACATCCAACATTTACCAAGCATCATCACATTCAACACTTTATCTTCTTCACATTCCTACTAACATCCAGCAGGCCCTACTAAATTCATCATCACACTACTAGATTCTACTAACATCCAACATTTCCTACTAACATCTCATCACACTACTAGATTCTACTAACATCCATCATTTCCTACTAACATCCAGCATTTACCAAGCATCATCACATTCAACACTTCAAATTCAACATTTCATCTTCTTCACATTCAACACTTCATCTTCTTCATGCTTACACTCTGCACTCATCACCCCATAATTATCACTACAGAGCACCAACATACACATTATTATACTACAACCAGCACTTCAAGTCAATACTTATCTCCAGTATTCTTATCCTCACATCACAATCATCATCACAAAACAACTGCAACCAGCACTTCAATTCAATACTTATTTCCAGTATTCATATCCTCATACCATAAACATCAATTTAATACTGCAAACAAAATTCCAAAATAGCAAAAAAAAAAAAAAAAAAAAAAAAAAAACAGTATTTATATTAACATACCACAAACACCATCTCAAAAGTAGCAAACCATCAATGTCTCAAACACAACAATTCTTCTGATGCTTCTGTATACAGTTAGCAGCATTCATATCATCACACCACAAACACATTCACAAAACAACAACACAATGGAAGTTTAACACACAGGAGATTTTCTGATGCTTCTGCATACAGTGTTAGCAGAATGTTACACTGCTTTAGAGATTTAAGATGATCTTGAACTACTGTCAACTGTAACCTCTGAATGTGGGATCTCAACAACATATAGTTTGTGTTTCAAATCCTGGAACTGACTAATGGAAAGTGCTTTTGTCAAAATATCAGCAATTTGAAGCTTGGTGGGAACATATTGCACAATAACCTTTTTCGCAAGAACTTGGTCACGTATATAGTGAGTATCAATCTCAATATATTTTGTTCTTGCGTGAAAAAACTGGATTTGATGCCAAAGCTCTAGCACTCACATTGTCACACCAAATGACAAGACAAGTGTTTAAAGACACCCCTATTTCAGTAAATAAACTGTCCAACCAGGCCAATTCAGTTGTTGTTTGGGCTAGTGATCTATATTCAGCCTCTATAGATGATAATGCCACCACTTTTGCTTACGAGAACTCCATTGAACTAGATTAGGACCTAGGTACACACAATATCCACTAGTAGACCGTCGATCATCTAAATTACCTCCCCAATTTGCATCGGTATAACATTCAACATTAAGGGAGGCTGTTGGTTTAAACAACAAACCATGGAATTGAGTACCTTTAAGATACCTTAGGACTCTCTTACACGCCTGCCATTGTAGCTTAGTAGGGGCCTAAAGATACGGACTAAGTTTGTTTACTATAAAATTGATATCAGGTCTGGTTAAGGTGACATATTGTAGAGCTCCAATAATGCTTCTATAGAGGCTGGGGTCTTTAAATAATTCACTCTCTGCTGTAAATAGTTTGGTTCCCTGCTGCCATAGGAGTAGGACAGGCATGTGCCTCTTGCATCTTAGTTTTGACAAGCAAATCATGGACATATTTAGTTTGTTTTAAGTGCAGACCCATAGCTGACTTGGTTGCTTATAAGCCCAAAAAATATGTGACAGCCCCAAGAGCTTTAAAGGCAAATTGGTTGTTTAAATCATGAACAAGCTACTAAATTCTAGATGAACTTGAACCAGTTATTAATATGTCATCCACATTTATGAGAACATATAAAACTTGAGAGTTGTCCTTGAGAATGAACAAGCCAGAATCAAATATTGAATTTTGAAATCCCTTCTGAACCAAAGCTTGTTTCAATTTGTCAAACCAGGCCCGTGGGGCTTGTTTAAGACCATAGAGAGCCTTGTTAAGTTTACAAACATGGGAAGATAAGTGAGGAACCTCAAACCCTTCTGGTTGTCTCATATAGACTTTTTCATTCAAATGACCATTAAGGAAGGCATTGTTCACATCCATTTGTTGAATATCCCAACCATAAGTGACAGCCAATGTGAAAATGATTCGAATGGTTGCTGGTTTAACAACGGGGCTGAAAGTTTTAAAATAATCCAACCCAAGAGTTTGTTGAAATCTTTTAGCAACTAATCTAGCTTATACTTCGGGAGAGATCCATCAGGATGAAACTTAATTCAAAACACCCACTTATTACCAACTATGTTCATATCAAAAGTGCGAGGAACTAGACTCCAAGTTTCATTCTTAATAAGAGCATCAAACTCATCTTGCATGGCCTTGTTCCACTCATCACAAGCAAGAGCTTTAGTCACAGGACCAGGTTCAGGTTTAACGTGAGCACTTGACCAGGGTAAGGGCAGTTGAGATTGAGTTGCTGGTTTGAGACTTGGTGATTGTGGTGGATGTATTAGTGTTCAGAGACTGGTTTGTAGGTTTAAATTCAGAGGCTTTAGTCATTGTAATAGGTTCTAGTGCAGGTGATGTTGAGTTGCTAGTTTTAGATCAAGTGTGAGTATTGGTGATCAAGGACTGGTTTGTGGGTTGATTATGATTGACAGAAGCAACAAGGGCAGGTATTTCATTCACTGGAATAGGTTCTGATGGAATGGGTAAAGGCCTAGTCAGGAGAAGGCTAGTTGAGGGTAAATGGCTAGTTTTGGATCTAGTGAGCATAGGATGTGTATTAGTGATCAGAGACTGGTTGGTAGACTGATTATAAGAGGCTAATGAAAAGGATTTAGGTGTATAGGTAGGAATTTTAGATTGAAGACACTATGATAGAGTTAAGTCAACAACAAGAGAGTGATTAGTGTGTTTCTGTGTTGATTGTGTATAATCTGAAGGTATAGAAGGCTTTTGAATCATGGAATTGGGAAGATGATAGCAAGATAGATCTATTTCTAATGGAAATGTATGTGGAATAGAAGATGGAATGGGAGTAGGTAATAAGGAAGTATAAGTATCAAGGTTGTTAGATGGAGTATTTGAAATTGATGTACTGATTTTAGAGGATGGTTTAGGAATAGATGGTCTGGGTATAGATTTATTAATGTCCTAAAATGAGGAACTAGGAGCTGACTTGTTAGTAGTGAGGGAAGGATAAGGAAGCAAGAAACCACCTCCACAGAGGAGACTTTGCTGGTTGTACCATTAAAAAAGGGAATAGAAACAAAAGGAAAACAAGTAGAGGAACTATGAGGGACTGTTGCTTTGAGTAAAGGAGAACAGGAACTGGACGAATGTTGACTAAAACCAGTAGCAAAAGGAAACTCCAGTTCATTGAACTGAACATTAGGAGTAATGACAATTTTTCCCTCTAAACTAAGACATTTGTAACCTTTATGACTTAAACTATAACCCAGAAAAACATATTTAGAAGAATGGAAATTCAACGTGTTGTGTTTATGGAAATCTCTCAAGAATGGAAAATAAGCACAACCAAAAATTTTTAACTCAGAATATATAGGAAATCTACTGTAAAGAACCTGATATGGTGACAAAAAATTCAAAATTGAGGTAGACATTCTATTAATAAGAAACACAGCAGTATCAAATGCACACCACCAAAAATGTAAAGGCATGGATGCATGGGCTAGTAAGGTCAAGCCTGTTTCGGCTATATGTTTATGCTTCCTTTCACTTCTCCCATTTTGTTGGTGGACATAGGCACAAGAATGCCTAAGCTGGATTCCAGCAATGGTAAGATAAGGTATTAGACCCCTACACTCTCCTCCTTGGTCAGACTATAAGATTTTGAGTTTATAGCCAAGTTGTCTCTCAACTCAATGGTGAAATTTGATGAAAGTGGACTGAACTTTAGCTTTGGTTCTTAAGGGAAACATCTAGGTGAACCTACTATAGTCATCAATAAAATGAATGTAGTATTTGAAGCCTTCTAAGGAAGCTACTGGTGTTGGTCCCCAAATGTCACTATGAACTATTTCAAGTGGTTGTGTAGCTTTAGAGGTTGAACTAGGAAAGTGATTTCTATGTAGTTTTCCTAATTTACATGCATCACAAAAACCTAATGATGAAACATGTTTTGAAGGTCATGGATGAATGTTAGGTAAGATTTTACTTAATACATCAGCATAAGGGTAGCCTAAGCGATTATGCCAGAAGGACAGTGTATTGTTCCAAGTATTACTAGCCTGAAAAACTACAGGATGGTTTGTGATAGGATGATAGGGATATGTGTCTGATTTTCTAATGGCAACATTGTGAACAAGAAGAGATTTAGACATAGCAGAATTTTCATCAACATTAAACACAGAAGCAGGATTTGCACCAACAGCAACCATAGAAGCACAATTTGCATTTTTAGTCAACACATGAGCAGAATTTGCATTAACATCAACCATAGAATTTTCATCAACATTCAACATAGAAGCAGGATTTGCATTAACATTAACCATAGAATTTTCATCAACATTAAACATAGAAGCAGGATTTGCATCAAAGCATCAACCACAGAAGCAATATGCAGAACTGAATCAAAATCAAATTTGTTCAGACTAGAATAATCATCAAAATTAGGAGTATTATCAAAAACTCTACCAGAACTATCAACCAAATCAGAGATATTATTATTTGCAGGAATATCATAAATAAAAGAGTTTAAACCAGAGTGTTCTAAACATTGTGTCTTATTAATGAAATCAGGAGTACAATCATTTGCATATGAGATAAGACTTTGAGTACTACAAAGTAATAATGGATCTTACAACCTATGATTGTGATTAACTACAGCAATCATTGGACTGCTAGTCAGTATATTACAGTTGGCATTAACATCTTGAAAATTATTCAGAGAACTAATAGACTGAGGCAATATATGACTATACTGATTATCAATACCTACTGACTTATTTGAAAACAAAGTATTACAAAACCTAAAACTCAAAGCAATTGACTTTTCTAGACCACCAGAAATGTAACCAAAGAAGAAGTAAGAAGGTATGTGCAATTGGTACAAACCAGCCTTAAGTCCTCCCTGTAGTAACACTGCCTTGGTAGCCTTGTCCCTAACAACACAATAATCAGAGTCAAATTCCACAGTTACTTGATTATCTTTAGTGAATCTAGAAATACTAAGAAGATTTTTAGTTATTCTAGGAACACACAACACATTGCGCAAATGTAAACACTTAGAATGAAATGAATTAGGAAATAAAGTGGAGCCTATATGAGATATATGGAGAGACTCACCATTACCAACTTGTAGTTGCTCAACTCCATCATAGGTTCTGCTGGAAATTAGTTGAGTAGGATCAGGAGTGACATGGTCAGTGGCTCCTAAATCCATGTACCAGGCTGGATTAACTGAGCGATGTGAGACGGGACTCATGTGTGTTTGAGGATAATGGTTTGAGGAAGGTGGTTGGTTAGACACAAAAAAAGCTTGGTTGGGAGCCTGGTTGGGAATTGCATTTTGGTAGGAACTTTGCTGACTAGGGACATGAAACCCTTGCTGTTGATGAGTCAGATACAGTTTGCCTTGTAAATTAGTGTACTGTTGTTGACTGTGCAAGTTTGAATTTATAGTTGACTGAGATGATAAATCATAGGATCCATTAGTGGGAACAATAACATGTTGACTTCCAGAATAAGAACTATATGAACTGCCAATATTATAATGCTGTTGATTTCCAAACTGAGATCCATAAAATCCATTGTGAAAAGCTAGACTAGAACCACCTTGTGCTGACATGTTACTTTAAGGAGGTACACCAATGTTAGTGGAGTTGTAGTGGTGATAACAGTGAGCCGTTGTATGGTCAATTTTGCTGCAAACTTGACAAATAGGCTTGCCTCTGCCATTACTTCTTCCGTTGCCTCTCCCAAATATAGGTCTATATGAAGAGTAAAAATGGCTTGAATTTCCACCAAAATGTCCAAAGTTTGATCTAGGATCATTAGAGCTGAACTAAGGATAATTCTGAGATCCTATGGGAGGATTAGGTAAGCCTTGCAATGGAGACTGACTATGTGTGACCAAACCAGAAGTACCAGTAGGTGTAGAGGAAACCTTAGCATTGATAGGCAACGAATTTTGACCAATTAAACCACTTGAATTCTCAAGAGAAGCAACATTAACCGAACCTCCATGAAACTTATAGAGTTAAACCTATCAAGCTGCAACTCATATTTCTGCAACAAAAACTGAGCCTCTTGTAAAGTAATCGGATCAACCTTAGACTCTACACTGGAGGTCAGATTGACAAGAACAACGTCAAATTCTAGACCTAAACCATCTAAAATATGTTGAAGAAGATCTTCATCTGAGATCACTTGACCACTCGCAGACAGGCTTTCAGTAATGCCTTTCATTTTCTTAACATACTCATGAATATTCAAATTGCCTTTTTGAGTTATCTGAAGCAAATTCTTCAAATGTAAGGCTCTAGCCTTTGACTTAGTTACAAACTCAGCTTCTAACTTAAACCATACTTCAGACACAAACTGACAATTTGCAATAAGAGTGAACATGCACTCAGAAATTGAGGCGAGAAGCCAAGTAACAAGTGTTGACCAAAGCTAAAAGAGTAAAAGTGGGTAAAGTTGTAAATTCCACTTTCCTGTAATGGTGTCGTTTTGACTCTCTCTCATTTCATATAAAAGAGAGCAGTCTTCTCTTTGTATCAGTTAGTAAAACCAGAAACGTAAAACACTGTTTCACAAATCTGCAGATTTGTTCCTTTTTTGTTTTTCTCTTTGAATCTCTCATGGTATCAAAGTTGAAGACTCACGTCTACAGCTAAGAATCCTGGCTTTTTCGCTTCAAAAAAGGTGTTATGGAGAAACTGGTGAATCTCAGCCCAACTCTTCAATCTTCAATTTTTTCATCCTCTTTGCAAGTAATCACACTGAAACTGACCATAGACAACTACAAGGACAACTATAGGTTCTGACATTCTCAAGTTCTCTCAACCGTTGGAGCTCATGAATTGGAAGACCATCTCACAAGTTCAATTCCATGTCCTGATCCTATAATTGTCTCTGATAATGATAGCTCAACTCAATCAAGTGAAACCCTAACTAAGGAAAAAATCAGTCCAACTTATGTAGCCTGGAAGAAGACTAATAAATTTCTTGTTACGTGGCTTCTTACGTCAATTTCTGAGTGTATGTTTAGTAACATCTCTAAATGTCAATTTGCCTAAACACGTATAATCTTGAACATGAATTTGTTACTGACTCCAAAGCAAGAGCACTTCACCTAAGGAATTTACTTCAGATTACTCAGAAAAGAAGTATGAGTGTTAGTGAATTTGTCAAGAAAATGAAAAGTTTTACTAAGAGTCTCTCGGAAAGTAGTCAGGTGATAAGTGATGAAAATCTACTTCCATATGTGTTGGATGGCCTTGGGCCAGAGTTTGATGCTACGGTGGTCAATCTAACATCTCAGATTGAGTCTAAATTTGACTCGGGGTCTCTACAAGAAACTTAATTTCTGCTCCAGTAATATGAGATGAGATTAGAGAAGTTTAACAGTGTTGATTTTCCAAATAGTTCAGTGCATATGGTATCTCTTAGTAATCCTAATGCTTCACTGTTGCTGCCTATTAGTCCAAAAGGGTCTCTATATCCTACTCATGGTACTACTGGTCACCACACAATGCACCATATACCTGCTCTACCGAATACTCTGGCTCCAGCACCAGTTCATTTGAATAATCTACCTCTAACACCAGTTCATTCTTCGCCAAATTATTCATTAGCTTACTCAGCTTATCCATCAGCACCAACTGCTTATTCTACACCAACTTATCCAGCCTATTCCTTCCCTATTACACACAATGATTCTTTTTTCCCTTCTGCACGTCCGAGTCATTTTGGAGGGCCTATTGGCGCTGCATTTCAATTCCAGTTTATAGAGCATTTGGTTATAACTCTTTTGGCAGAGGTCGAGGCAGGAGGCCGGCGGAGGTCGAGGCGAGGTGGCCTTGGGCAGAGGCGACCCAAAGGTGTCAAGTATGCAGTAAAGTTGGCCACACAGCGGCACAATGCTATCATAGGTACAATTCAACCTATAATGGGGTTCTACCTACTCAATCTCAGTTTGGCACTCCCGCCTCCTCCCCGGTTTGGCACTCCCGCCTCCCCACTCAACAACTTAGTATGGAGGTCTTCATCCTTAATTTACACATTATAGGGATCCTGGTTCTCGGTCAAGTTCTGGATTTCCTGGAAGTGTTTCATTTGGGACCAACCTTTCTCATGGACAAGGACATCATGGTGTATCTTTCTCCTCCACTCAACAACAACCTTTATCACAACCTAGTTTTCCTATCCCAAGCCAACAACTAACCTCACCTAGTCCTAACCAAGCCTACTTTGTATCCTATCAAAATCCTCCACCAGCTCTCAACTCTTACGTTCCTATGCCAATTTCAACCAACATACCACCTGATCAAGCCTGATACATGGATTCAGGAGCCACCGATCATGTTACTTTTGATCCCCATCACCTGGTAGCTAGCAGAAACTATGATGGTACTAATCAATTACAAGTCAGCAGTGGTGAGTCTCTTAACATCTCCTATGTTGGTTTTTCTTTATTACCTAGTGTTTTACACTCTAAATGCTTGTCTTTAAAAAATGTTCTATGTGTACCTAGAATAACTAAAAACCTTCTTAGTATCTCAAAATTTACAAAAGACAATAATGTGGTAGTAGGATTTAACTCGATGCTTTGCCTTGTTAAGGGACAAGGATGATGCAGCTTCTTGCAGGGGAGCTCTTAAAGTCCGGCTCTGCACTGGGTACGTTCCTTCTAATTTGCCATCTTCACCTGTTCCTGTTCATAATTCACCTAAATACATTGAGCAACTAGCTCCTAACAATCTGCGTCCTCAAGTCTTTAATTCTACACTAGATAATAGGAATCTTATCTCTAGTGTCACTCCTGAATGTAAATTGCCATTTACTGGTGATAATTGTAACTTGGGAACCTTTGCTTCCAACCCACAAACATGTTTCTTTAATAATGTCTTTAGTTGTAATTCCAATTCAATAAATAAAACCATTCCTAATCACAATGTTATCAATAATAATTCATATTGCACTTCTGATGATTGTCCTGTGTTACATTCTGAATTGTCTAATATTCATGTCAATCATTATGATTCTGATTCTAATGCTTGCACTATGCTATCTTCAAAACTGTTATCTACTCACAATAATTATCAAACTGATCTCACTAATGATTCTAATGCTTGTACTGTGCTATCTTCTGAATTGTTACCTGATCACAATAATTATAAAACTGATCACACTAATGATTCTATTGTGTTACCCTCTGAAATGTTACATAATCACATAAATAATAATTCTGGTCAGATCATGCAGCCCAATGTGTCATTTGCTTTACATGCTAGCAACACTTCTGCTGATATGTCCCTATGGCATAATAGATTAGGTCATCCTCATACTGAGGCTGTTCACAAAATTCTATCTCACATTCTTGTCAAAGTCACAGAATCTGCCTCTTTCTTGTTTTTTTGTGATGCATGCAAGTTAGGCAAGTTACATAGGAGTAGTTTTCCTCTCTCACACCCAGAGCCACTCAACCCCCTTGAACTTATCCATAGTGATGTTTAGTGACCAGCTCCAATTGCCTCTATTGAAGGTTTTAGGTACTACATCTATTTCATTGATGATCATAGTCGATTTACTTGGATATTTCCTTTACGAACAAAAGCTGAAATTAACTCCACATTCATTAGGTTTCACCATTTAGTTGAAAGACAATTTAATAAAAAACTCAAGTGTTTGCAATCTGATCAAGGGGGAGAATACAGAGGTTTAGTGTCATATCTTACTAAAGCTGGTATTGTTTTTAGACATTCTTGTGCTTATGTTTACCAACAAAACGAGAGAAATGAGAGAAAACATAGACATATAGCTGAAACTGGCCTTACTTTACTTGCTCAAGCGTCCATGCCATTGCAATTTTTGTGGTTTGCCTTTGAAACTGCTGTCGTCTTAATAAATAGAATGCCATCTTTAGTTTTGCAATTTATCTCACCTTATCAAGCTTTGTTTACTAAAATTCCATTGTATGCTTTGTTAAAGGTCTTTGCTTATGCATGTTTTCCCTACTCGAGAGACTTTAGTAAACACAAGCTCAATTTTCACTCCTCCAAATGCATGTTTGTTGGTTATAGTCTCATTCATAAAAGGTATAAATGTCTCACTGCTAAAGGAAAAATCATTATTACTTCTAGTGTTTAGCTTCATGAAACTGAATTTCCATTTGTCACTGGTTTTCTTAATAGTTTTTAGCCTGATATTCATAAAACCTCCAGTCATACACCTTCTTACACTTCACCATCCAGTTATCCTTTTGTTTCTATAAACTATGCAACTGATTAAAGTAGCAAAGACCCTTCAGCAGTGCCTTGTTCTTCACCTTGTACTTCTATAGCAGTTGGTAAGCAAATTCCTTACTCCACTACCCCCTGTTTTCAGCAAATCTTCTGATCTGTTACATAATTCTAATTCTGTCTCTGTTTCACCATCTTTATCCAACTCTCTAACACAACCTACACAGCAGCCTATATGTAACTCAAACTGTCTAGTTGATCATCTAGTCGTGGATTTTACTTGTTTTCCACCTATACCCCTCAAATCCATGCCTTCAATCACTTCAACTCAATCCCAACTTCCTCTGTCTCGTGAGAACACTAACTACAGTCTTGTAATTGATTTGACATCCCTCCAGTTTCCTATTTCACAATCACATCCTTTTCCCACTACATCTACAACATTAGATACAACAGCTAATCAACACTTATCTGCCAATATCCATCCCATGATCACCAGAGCTAAACTTACTAGTCAAAATAAAGCCCAACCTGCTGATCCAGAAAAAAACTGTCCTAATAGTCTCCACACCTTCTTCTGTTCAACCTAAACCTACTTCCATAAGTGAAGCCCTTGCTTGTAAAGAGTGGAGAGAAGCTATGCATGATGAGTTCACTGCCCTTATGAGAAATGAAACATGGAATCTTGTTCCCAAGACCTCTGGCACAAATATTGTTGGGAATAAGTAGGTTTTTGAACCAAGTATCATGTTGATGGTTCATTACACAAATACAAGGCTTGTTTAGTGGCAAAGGGCTTTCAACAAACCCTTGGTTTAGACAATTTTGAAACATTTAGTCCAGTGATCAAACCTTTTACTATTAGGATCATTTTTACTCTTGTTGTTTTCAAAGGATGGGATATCCAACAAGTTGATGTAAACAATGCCTTTCTCAATGGTATTCTAAGAAGGCTGTTCTATGAGTCACCTCTTTGGGTTTGAGCATCCTCAATTTTCTTCTCATGTATGTAAACTTAATAAAGCCTTGTATGGTCTTAAATAAGCACCGAGAGCATGGTTTGACAAACTCAAGCAAGCTTTGTTGAATAGAGGGATTCCTAATGCTTTGGGATTTCTGAGTCTCTTTATTCTTAAGGAAACAAATCAGGTTCTTCACATTCTCATCTATGTAGATGATATACTTATAACTGGATCCGACAATGCTTCCATTTTACAACTTGTAGCATATCTTAATAGTGAATTTTCTTTAAAAACACTTGGATCTGTGAGTTACTTTCTCAGTTTAGAAGCAACTAGAAATGCCGAAGGTATACACTTGAAGCAAACTAAGTATATCAGTGATTTATTGACCAAAACTAAAATGCAAGGCTCACGCTTGTCCAACTCCCATGGCTACTGGTACCAAGCTTTTCTCCTCTGATAGTGAGTTGTTCAAGAATCCTAGTCTATATAGAAGCACCATTAGAGCTCTCCAATACTTGACTTTGACAAAACCAGATATAAGCTTCACAGTTAACAAGCTCAGTCAATACCTTCAAGCTCCAACTGAACTTCAATGGCAGCTCAAAAGCAAAAAGGGGTATACGGTATCTTAAAGGAACTCAGTTTCATGGATTACAATTCAACCAGTAGTTGCCCTATGTGTTGAGTGCTATACCGATGCAGATTGGGGAAATAATCTTGATGATAGAAGGTCTACAAGTGGATATTGTATTTACCTAGGACCCAATCTAATTCAATGGAGCTCGTAAGCAGAAAGTTGTAGCCTTGTCATCAATAGAAGCTGAATACAGAGCCCTTGCACGTATAGTAACTGAATTAGCTTGGTTAGACAACTTATTTTTTGAGCTAGGAATTACGCTGACTACCACTCATGTGATTTGGTGTGATAATCTGAGTGCAGGAGCTTTGGCAGCTAATCCTGTATTTCATGCTAGAACTAAGCACATTGAAATAGATACCCATTACATCCGAGATCAGGTTTTAGCAAAGAAAGTCACAGTGCAATATGTTCCATCAAAGTTGCAGATTGCTGATGTGTTAACGAAGTCTTTGTTAGTAGCTCAATTTCAAGAGTTGAAACAGAAACTTAATGTTGTTGAGGTAAAGATTTCTGCTGGAAAAGTCTGAACTGGAAATTTTGATTTGAGGTAAAGATTTCTGCTGGAAAAAGTCTAAACTGGATTTTTTTTACTGAGAATCGTGTGTTTTTATCTGAATTGTTGTGCAAAGTAATCAGTTACTGTAATGCTAAAAATGGTGCTTTGTACCTAAAAAATGTGGTGTTCTGTAATGCTGCAATGTTATGCTAAAAATGGTGCTCTGTAAGTGTTCTTTAGTGCTGAAAATTGTGTATTGTAGTGGGAAAAATTGTGGTTTTTTGTGGTGCTAAAACGTGGTGTTCTGTAGTGGTGAAAATTGGTGTTTGATGGTGTTTGATGTAGCTATGAATAATTCGATGAAGAAGTTTGTGTTCTGTAGTGGTGAAAATGGTGTTTGTAGTTGCTATGAAGAAGTTAATGATAATTCTGTGGTCTATGAAGAAGATGATGTTGCTGAAGAAGTTTGTGTTCTGTAGTGGTTTTTTTTTTGAAGAAATTTATGGTTTTTTTTTTTTTTTTTTTTTTTGTGTTGATTGGGTAAACAGAAAGTTAAATGGTGGTTGATGTTGCTGTGCAATTTGAAATGTTGTCGTGGAGTTTTGCTTGTGATGGTTCTGCAATCTGAAATCTTGTAATCTGACAAATATGTTCTCAAGCTGTGGGAAGAAGTTGATGGTGAATTTGGTGATGTTGTTTAAAATTTGAGAATGATACTTGAAGATTTCATAATGAAGTTTGAACTAGACATTATGCATCTCTGAGTCTGAAGGTGTAATGAAGAATCAAACTGAAGCAGGCATAATGCATAATCGAAAACTGAAGTTGTGAAAAAAAAAAAACTGAGCTTGGTTCATTTTATTGTACTTAGTTTTGTCAATACACTACTTTACTTTTACTTGATTGTACTTTCCTTTACATATTTGAAAGGAAATACTTGTCAGATTGAAATATTACCCCAGTTGTATTTGAGGGGAAATGATTAGAAGTTCTTAGATGCAAGGTTAACACCCCAACTGTGTTTGAGGGGAAATGTTGACCAAAGCTAAAAGAGTAAAAGTGGGTAAAGTTGTAAATTCCACTTTCCTGTAACTGTGTCGTTTTGACTCTCTCATTTCATATAAAAAGAGAGATCCTTCTCTTTGTATCAGTTAGTAAAACTAGAAACGTAAAACACTGTTTCACTGATCTGCAGATTTGTTCCTTTTTTGTTTTTCTCTTTGAATCTCTCAATAAGGAACTTGTCAGTTTGTTTCCAAGTTACATAAGCTGGATTCAACTTTTCTTTAGCTAGGGTTTTAGATGATTTACTATCAATCAACTCAATTGAACAAGAAACAAAGTAATAAAGGGAGCTGGACAGGGAATTAAACATGTCAAATGTTCTACGAGTTCATGAGCTCTTACAGCAAAAAGGACTTGCGATCGCCAGAATCGGTAATTATCAGTGTAGCTATCTCTCGTCACTTTGGGAGGACGACTTGAAGACTAGACGAAAAGATTGAGAGCTGAAGATTAACTGAAACATTCTGCATTTTCTCCATTGAAGCTGAGAAGGAAAAAATCAATTGTTCAGATTGTTGCCGTCGACGCCTGTCTCAGGCTCGATACCATGAGAAACTAAAAAACTAAAAGAGAGAAATTGAGAATTCGTGAACTCTTCTTATTAATTTCAGAGAGGTACACTATACAATAATTCGTTTGTTTATATACAAAGAAAGAGAGAAGACAAAAATACCGAGTAAACCCTACCAATGATAAACTAAAGAGTAAAGTTATTCTTCTCAAAATGACGCCGTTGCTTCTTTTGTGGAGTTACAGTTTTATGAAACTGCCCTCTTTTTAGTCTGGCTAACACCAAGCACCGAAGAGAAAAGGGATTATTCTAATAAAAGAAACCCTTAAAACCAGCTTGTACTTAGAGATTGCCCGCATGAAAAGCCATTTCTTAGCGACGTGGGACTCAATTTTGAGTCTGCTTCTATTTCTCTGAACGAACATTATCACTCATACACGTTGGTTGTTTGGTTGTTCAATAAACCTTTGCGTACCGAGGACAAACTTTTTATGGGTTTTTTTCGAAATGCTCACGAATTATAATTATAGAGGAGAATATTTCCGTTATAATAAGCATTTTTTTTCTCTTTTTCGTAAGATTGTAGTTCAACGTGATAATAAAGTCACCTACCATTTTCAATGTCATTTCCTCTAGGGTACAATATCAATATCATTTTGCGGTTAATTTAAACACAACATGAATGGCAATATGAGTTAATTGCTGACTGAAATGAAAATAGAAAATTTATGCTATATAATCGCCCAATATCAACTACTAAAAATAATAGGTTCAAGAGTATATGTAATGTTGCTCATGTTTCAGCTCTGTTTTCCTCTGTTTTGGTATATTTTCTTTACTCAATCTCGGTCATTTACTATTTTATTGGGGTAATTAATGTTTATCAACTTAATATCTAAATTGAAAAGCATTCATAAATATGATAACTAAAGAAAGACATACCCAGTTGCTACATGGAAAGGACTTACACTAGCTGCCAAGGCTTGTAGAAAGATACTCAATCAACTGACCTATAGAAAGATCACTTAAATAGTGAAGAGATAAGAGATTATTCTACTCAAAGGAAGCTTCGAATAAAATACAACTCAATAGTCTTCCATCAATCCAAATTAGGGCCCTGTTATGGTCACTAGTCACTCTACTTTTGTCACTGCTAAAGAATATTTGTGCATCTCGTTGTTTCATTATCTTAGGCATAAAAAAGATTTATTATCACATCTCACATTACTAGCAAATGAAAGTCTTGGTAAGTTTATTTATAAGTCTCAGTCCTCTCAATTTTATAAACATGCGAACTTACATAGTAATTAATATAAAAAGTTAATAATAATAATCCCTTTAGGTTTGATTGAATAACAAATATCACCCTGAGATTTCTGAAATAATAGAAATCCCTTTGTGTTGGGTTTTAGTTGTTAAAATATATTGTAAGAGGGTAATTTGAAATATTCATTAACTCATAACAAATATGTTCAAACAGGGCATACTAATAGTTCACCAACAATAAGGAGAGTTTTGTAATTTCAAATCTTTCAGCGTGATTTATGTTATTGTATTAGATCTCAAGGGCCTATGTTCTTTGTAAGCAGACATTTTTGTTTTATTTTTGCAATCTCTTTCATTTACTAGTTTACCTCTATGCTACAGGCTCTTTAGTCTTATCAGTAATTTTGTTAATTAACTGGGAAATTGGGATTGCATACTAAAATGCAGAGATATTTCAAACGATTTTTTTTTTTTTTAATAAACATTAAACTGTAACAAAGACATACCTGGCTACCAAATGTTGGCAAATTGTTTGAAATATTTTTCTTGCCCTTTGAAAATGATTTTTGAGCATGATATATGAACAAGACTTACCTTAGCTGCCATGCTAACTTGTAGAAAGAAGCTAAGTCAACTGACTATAGCTTGATTGTTTGTTCAGGGAAACAAATGAGAACCACCCAACACGTCCTGAAGAGATAAGAGAAAATTCTTCTCAAGAAAACTTTAAATAAATTACAAGTGAAGAGGCTTCTATCAACACAAATTGGGCCCCTGTTATGGTGACTACTAGTTGTTAAACAATCCAAAGAAATAATAATAAAAAGGAGGAGGCTAGGGTTTCATTGATACTGCACAATTCAATTGAATACTAAAAGTATGATTTAACCTAAATACAAAGATATATATAGGCATTTAACCTAAATACAAAGATATATATAGGCTAAACAAAGGAAATAATGAAAAGACAGATCTACCCTTAATAAACAATAAAACAAAATAACCCATATTTCTTAACATCTCCCCTCAAACTCCCGATGCGGCGCTACAAGCATCGAGAGTTTGCCAACTAGAAAACGAAAACGGGAAATAGAATGCGACTTTGTAAAGAAATCTGCAATCTGCAAAGAAGAAGAAACAAAGGGCAAGGTAATGGTGCCATGCTTGAAATGATGATGAGTAAGGTGACAATCGATCTCAATGTGCTTAGTTCGTTCATGAAAACCGAGTTGTGAGCAATCGAATAGAACTCGTTGTCACAATACATAGGAGTGGGATGAGAAAAAGGAACGCCCATATCTGCAAGTAACCAATGTAACCAAACAATCTCTTTGGTAGTAGATGTCATAGCACGATATTCTGCTTCGGTTGAAGATTGAGAAACAATGGATTGTTTCTTGCTCTTCCAAGAAATAAGAGAATCACCCAAAAAGATACAGAAACCAGTAACAAACTTGCGATCCGTAGGATCACTGCCATGATCAGCATCAGAGTATGCACGCAACTCCAAGGAAGAGGTGGATGGAAGTAAAAGACTGAAAGACTGTAACCCGAAGATACCGCAAAATACGAAGAACAGCTACCCAATGAACTGAAGTAGGAGAAGCAACAAACTGACCAACAACATGAATAGCATATGCAATATCTGGACGAGTAATAGTGAGATATACCAAACTCCCAACAACAAGACCCGGTATAAAGTAGGATCTAACAAAGGTAAACCATCGAAGAAGAATACTTTGCATTAACCTCAATCGATATCGGCTGGGCCTTATTATCATTAAGTCTAGCCCACCAAGAATATCGCAATATATTTCGATGAGAGAAAAGATAACCTCTATGTGAGTAGGCTACCTCAATACCCAAGAAATATCATAGAGAACCCAAATCCTTCATTTCAAATCGTTGAGCTAACTCGTTTTCAAAAGTGAAATACCATCAATATCATCACCAAGAATAATCATATCATCAACATATAAAGACGGTAATGATACGACCTGCATCGGTGGGCGCTTAACAAAAAGAAGCGTAATCATGACTACTAGAAGCAAATCCAAGAGATCACAATAGAAAATTTCTCAAACCAAGCATGAGGTGCTTGTTTAAGACCATATAACGCCTTCGCCTTGCAAACATACCTAATCATGTGAAACACCAAGAGGGGGCGCCATATAAACTTCTTCAAGATCTCTATTCAAGAAGGCATTTTTAACATCAAGTTGAGAGATATGCCCAATGATAACCAAAGGTTACCGCAATAAGAGTATGAATAGTAGTCATTTTTGCAATAGAGCAAATGTCTCGTCATAATCCATACCATCCTTGTTGAGAGTACCTTTTGCAACCACCTAGCTTTGTATCGCTCAATAGATCCATCGAAATTAGTCTTGATCTTATACACCCAACGACAACTAACAACAGTCTTACCAGGAGGTAGAGGAACCAAATCCCAAGTACTTGTCTTATGCAAAGCAGAAAGTTCCTCATCCATAGCTTACTGCCAAAGAGGATCAAGAATTGCCTCTTTATAGGAAGAGGGCTCGAGAGACAATGAATAAGCTAAAAAAGAAGCAAAAGATGAAGAATAACAATAATAAGCAAAATCTGGCAACTTTGTGGACTTAGGAATGCGTATGGATTGACGTAGAGGTGGATCCATAATCTCAGACGAAGCTTGAGTGACCATAGGAGAAGAGGGAGCTTCAGGTGTGCTGGAGAGTAAAATGTCAGTACCTGCAGAATGATCAGTACTAGGAACCTGAGATGACAAACTATCAGAATCCTCAGAAAAAGGATCTATACGAATTAGATCAGATCTAGTCAAGGTATGAGTAGTGGATGGAATAGAAAAGAAAGGTATATGCTCAAGAAAAACAACATGACGAGACACATAAAGTTTCTGAGTTATTGGATCAAAACAACGATACCCCTTTTTACCTTCACCATAACCAAGAAAGACACAAATAAGCAGATCGAGAGGACAACTTGCGCATTCTACATGAGGGACGAAGAACGAAACAAGTACAACAAAAACTTTAAAGGAAGAATAATCAGGGGCATACCCATACAACTTTTCGAAAGGAGAAAAACCTTAAATATGAGAAGATGGAATTGTATTAATCAAACCTACAGCAGTAAAAACAGCTTCACCCCAAAACACACTAGGAACAAAGGCAGACAATAAGAGAGAAGCAGCTTTCAACAATGTGCCTATGTTTTCTTTCAGCAACACCATTTTGCTCAAGAGTATTTGTACACGAGGTTTGGTGAACAGTTCCATCTAATGCAAGCAACTCACAAAATTTATTAGAGGTGTATTCCCCACCAAAATCACACCTAAAACATTTGATAATAGCGAGAATGTTGAGTTTTAACAAGAGTCGAAAGGTCAGATATATCTCAAAGAATTCGAAACGATGTTTCATTAAATAAACCCAACAATAACGAGTATGATCATCAATAAAAGAAACATAATATCGAGACCCTCCTTTTTGTGGCAACAGGAGAAGGTCCCATACATTAGAATGAATCAAATCAAATGGAGAAGAAGAAACAGAAATACTTCGATTAAAAGGTAAAGCTGAAAATTTTGTCAGTTTACATCCACTACAATCAGAAATATCACAAGTTTGTAAATTTCCTAAAGCCCCTATGGATGCCAAAAATCTCAAACAAGAAGACGAAACATGACCTAAACGAGAATGCCATAAATAAAAACTAGAAGAAGAAGGACTCAAACGAAAAAAAGACAAATCAACACTAGTAGCGGTAGCATCAACACTAGTAGCAACAACAACTGGCACTTTTAACTCATCCAAAATATATAGTCCCCCCTTCCTACGGCCTGTCCCAATCAACTTCTGAGACTGTAGATCCTGCACATAACAAGAAGAAGAGGAAAATGTGACTAAATTACCAGAATCACATAATTGACCAACTGAAGCAAGATTTAATGTAAGTTTTGGAATATGATAAACATTAGAGAGAGACAAGTGAGGTGTGACAATAGAACCAACACCTGCTAAAGGCATAGGAGTGCCATCAGCAGTCATGACAGGAATAGAAGACGAAGGAGACACAAAAGCAAAGGATAAAGAATCTGGAGACATATGATGTGAAGCACCAGAATCCAAAACCCATACAGAATGTGACATACCTAAAGAATTATGAGGTAACTGACCTACGGAAGAAGAAGCAGACATAGCTTGTGGCTGTAAGGAGAGCAACTTCTGAAATTGCTCACCGCAGTACTAGGATCGGTGAAAGGACCTCGATGAAACTCTGCTGCAAAGATAGGACCTGTGGTGGTTTGTAACCCTGAGGTGGTCTATAAGCATTAGATTGTGACTAGTTGCCAGGCTTCCAAGCTTGAGATTGCTGTTGCGATTGATTCTACTGCCTCAACTTAGGACACTGAGCCTTCCAATGACCTTTTTTCTTACAGAAACTGCACTCGTCGAAGGCAACCCTTGTGTAAGGTTTATTCTTGATTATTAAAGACTGGCTTCGAAGGTACTGCTAACACAAAAGGATTAGAAGTAGAAGCAAAAAGAATTCCCTTTTCAGAATGAGACTTAAGACGTATTTCTTCAGCCAATAACTCACTGACAACTGAGTCAACAGAAGGCATTGGAGAACGATGCAAAATTGAACCTCTAAGTCCTTCAAAATCACTACGAAGTGCCGTTAAAAATTGTACCAACCATCGCCGCTCCCTATGAGCAATATAGGCACCACATGCCTTTAATTTTGCAGATTCTATAAGAGCTAATTGATCCCAAAGATCTGTCATAGTAGAATAAAACTCATGAACACTCATATTCTTCTGTTGAAGAGCTCGTATGTCATTCTCCAATTGATACTGCTTTGCAAAATTTGACTGAGTAAATAACCTTTGTAGATGATCCCAAACCTTCTTTGCTGTCTCATACTTTGCTAATTATGTACCTATGGAATGCCCAACAAAATTGTTAATCCAAGTAATAATTTTTGCATTGTTTGCTTCCCAGGCATCTATCAAAGCATCATAACCCTCATCAATATTCTTAGGTTTCACAGAAGTTCCACTAACATATCCCCACATCTTTTTACCCTTAAGAAAATTTCTCATCACATAACTCCAATACGAATAATTCTTGTCATCTAACCTCACACTTACAGATCAGGAATCGTCTTTCAAGAGCCATATTCAAACAACAAAGAAAACCAGAATGCAAAAGAAAGGAAAACGAAATACCAGATTGTCGAAATTGAACGAATACCAACGAAATACCAGATTGCTGAAATTGAACGAATACCAAAGAAATATTAGATTGCAAAAACTGAACGAATACCCTCTCCCATGAAATTTTGCTCTGATACCATGTTAAACAATCCAAAGAAATAATAATAAAAAGGAGGAGGCTAGGGTTTCATTGATACTGCACAATTCAATTGAATACTAAAAGTATGATTTAACCTAAATACAAAGATATATATTAGCTAAACAAAGGAAATAATGAAAAGACAGATCTACCCGTAATAAACAATAAAACAAAATAACTCATATTTCTTAACACTAGTTACTCTACTTTTGTCTTTGCTAAAGATTATTTCTACATCTCATTGTTTCATCGTCCAGGCGATGAATAAGACTTCCTATCACATCTCGTATTGCATGAGCCCAAAAAATTAATCACTGACTTACCCTTTTTTTACTAAAATAATCTAGAGTAATACGAAATCAAAATAATAAAATACACACAAACTACAAATAGTAAAGAAAAAGAAAAAATACTTGTGATTTACCCTGATTCACCCATAACAGGCTATGTCCAATAGAGTCAATATTATTGCAATACTGTCTCACCTCTCTAGTTACAATTGAAGTAATTTTCTCTATGATTTGCTATTGCTCACATACAAGAGAAAAAGAAGTTTATATACTAGGTTTAAAGAGTAAACCTAGTATTACAAAAATTCTTATTCTTAAGCTCAAACCTAATAATGAATTAATAAGTTAGAGAAATCCTATAATGATTATTCATTGAATAGACCCAAACCGCCTACGGGCTTGGGGACACTACCCTCTGCACCCCGCCTGCTCACCGAATGCGTCTTCGTGACCCGTTATCGTTGAAGTGGTCGACAACTCCAACAATCTCGCCATTTTTTACAAGTGAATATTGGAATAATTATGTTATCAAGATTTGACAATGAATAAAATGTATTATTAGCCAAGCATTTCTCCTTCAATCAATATCAAGAGAGATGGGGACACACTGAAGTTGGGTTTTGGAAATAATCATCTCGTTGTTTATTTATAAGTATTAGTCTTGTGTAATTCTACATGTCACCAAGCTTACTTAGTCCTTTTTCAACACTTTCCTTTGTTAATGCAGAAGTAACCGCCATTTCCACAGACACTTGATTTATTGTGGATGTAAATATACCTTGGAGTGGATGTATCTTGTAGTTTGCCCAAGAAAGCATGGGAGACTTGGAAGGTTCAGACACTTGATTTATTTTGCAGAACGTCTTGAAAGGGAGAGCTTTATAAACCCACCAACTTAGTGTGGTTATTATTATATATCCTTGTTGAATTGTGGTTTAGATGCTTGACTTCTTTTGCAAAACGTCTTGGAAGGTTCAGACACTTGATTTATTTTGCAAAACATCTTAAAAAGGAGAACTTTATAAACCCACCAGCTTAGTATGGTTATTATTATATATCCTTGTTGTACTATGGTTTAGATGCTTGACTTCTTTGGCAAAAAGTATTGGAAGGTTCAGACACTTGATTTATTCTGCAAAACGTCTTGAAAGGGAGGACTTTATAAACCCACCAGCTTAGCATGGTTATTATTATATATTTTTGTTGAATTTTGGTTTAGATGCTTGAGTTCTTTTGCAAAACGTCTTGGAAGGTTTAGACACTTGATTTATTTTTGCAAAACATCTTAAAAGGGAGAACTTTATAAACCCACCAGCTTAGCACGGTTATTATTATATATCCTTCTTGAATTTTGGTTTAGATGCTTGACTTCTTTTGCAAAATGTTTTGGAAGCTGGGGTGAACTTTATAAACCTACCAACTCTCTAGTGAATGCCTGTTTCAAGATTATAGTTGGTCAATGACATAAGACAAGCTATCCCAATTCACAACAGAGAAAATCCATGCTATATAATCGCCCAATATCAAATAATAAAAACAATAATGTTCAAGAGTTGTACTTTTCTTTTCCCTTTTAATTTTAATTAGTATGTATTAATAATTTGCACATTCATGAAAGACATATAACCTTGCTCATGTTTAGCTCTGTTTTCCTTTGTTTTAGTATATGTTCTTTACTCAGTCTTTGTCATTTACTATTTTATTGAGGTGATAAAAGTTTCTCAACTTAATATCTAAGTTGTAAAAGATTTATAAATATGATACCTAAAAAAAAGATATAACCAATTGCTAGACATCGACAACTTGTTTGAAATATTTTCTTGCCCTTTGGAAACGATTTTTGAATATGATATTTGGAAAAGATCTTCTTTTGTCTTTGATAAATTATTTCACTTACTAGACGCGAAGAATGGTTGCGTAAGCCCAAAGGATTAATCATTGACTCACCCTCATCTATTTTCTTACCACCCAGGGGGGCCACCAACGTAATATTGGAATTTCTCCTATATATATATATATAGGAGAAATTCCAATATTTACGTGTGAAAAATGGCGAAGAATGGTTGCGTAAGCCCAAAGGATTAATCATTGACTTACCATCATCTATTCTACACCATTTTTCACACGTAAATATTGGAATTTCTCCTATATATATATATATAGGAGAAATTCCAATATTTATGTGAAAAAATGGTGTAATAGATGAGAGGGTAAGTCAATGATTAATCTATATATATAAGTAACGGTGTTGCTAAAAAAATTAAAAACCTCTATAAATTAATTAATATTTGAGAAGTCATAGTGGTCAAAGAATTATATATTTTGAGATTGAGAAAAAAATTTATGCATGCCAATAACTTTTGCATATAAACCTTGGAGTCTACTGTGTCCAATACGTATCACCATGTCAATTTTCTAATTCCATATTAAGATTAATTATATATTTTAGATTGAGAAAATAATTTAGATTAATAAAAATGTGCATATATATATATATATAGGAGAAATTCTAGGAGAGTTGGGCAATTGTACACAACTAGAGTTATTAGCTTTTCGGAATAATCAGCTCACTGGTACATTTTAAACTGTAACTGCCTAGCCTAGCTGCTACATTTTTTTAAAGCCATATATATGTGTGAAAAATTATGAAAGTGTACATATTTAAAAATTGAACTTCTATTTACTGGCATGGATAATGTTTAAAACAATTTTTCATAATTTTCCACACAAGAAAATTTGATTAAAATTTTATCTATTTATAAATAATGATAACCAATTATTGGCACCAGTAAACATATCACACTAGATATTCACATTAAAAAAAAAAAGAAGAAAAATCTAGAATACCACCGGGGTACTATGTCATCCATACCACCCACCAATGCATTTATACCATTTATGAATATTTTCATTCTCCTGAATCTTTATCATTAAAGTGACTAGTAGTTATCAATTTAAAAATTTATATAGCAACAATGTATTGGTTGGTGGTACGGTTGACCTGGTACCCCCCTCGTACCATAGATGCTCTTGAAAAGAAAAACATATTACATTAACCAATAATCCTATGAATTTGTAGTTACTTCTGTTCACGCATTGTGTGCATTGTGCTCTACTACCGTACAGTTACAGATTTGAATATTCTTTTCGGGTCATTCAACATCATTCCTCCTCAATTAGGAATAGCTAACCACTAGGAAAAACATAGTTTCTCATGTGAGAATGCCACCATTGTTATTTTTAAATTTGGATCCATGTATATTGGTAGCGGTAAATATAATAATATCACAAAAAAGTTTGACTAATTTTTCCTTTTTATAGTATTTAATGAAAATATTGTTATGCCCGAAAATGAAGCGGCGTGGGAAAGTCACGTGGAAGGGGGTGACTGCCTCCCGGTTTCGGGCGTCCCGCTGCGTCAGACACCCGCCGCAAGTAATATGGAGCCCACTGGGTTTTTTCCCTTTTTACGCAACAAGTAGTGCGATGTCGCCAAGGGAAAAGGGAAATGAGCGTAAAGCCGGGATTACATCCACGCAATCACACTAAACCATGGATTTAGTGATGATTATATACTTTATGCCGATATAAAATGAAAAAGACCCCTTCATTAAGGGGAGTTCGCCATTTTTCATACGGGGAGAAAAGAAATCTCTTTCTCCCCTGTAATCATTTTTGACTTTTTCGTCTTTATGTAAGTCAGGCTGGCCGTGACCGCGACATTTGACACCCACTAATATCAATACAAATCCGGTTGGACGTAGGACTTGCTACCTTAGCATCCAGAATTACTTAAAAACTCCCTTTACATTTATTTCGCTTTTATATATCTCTTTTTATGTGTATTGAACGCCAATCAAGTTATACACGTGAGAATTTGTTGGTGTTAAAGGGCAGCATCAACGTGGGCGCAGAAGGAGGTGATTTAGTGTCTGCCAAACTCGCGAGAATCTTTGACCCTCCTGGGTCTTACGCTGGTGGCCCGGCCCAAGTAGGAACTTTGTGGGAGCCGGGGAACCGTCTGGAAGGAGTCCCCGCCCCGAGGGAGGGACACCCGCCCTTAACCGGAACATACTCGATTTGCAAAATGCTACTAGGAATACCCCTAGCGGAAAACCCATTGATTGGACCATTTTGCCATCGGAAGCTACCCTTTGGGAGAGGTTGACATTTACTCTCCAGGCGGTCAAGGCCTTGGAGAGGTTGGACCAAATGCCCGACCAACATGTCATCTCCACGACAAAGCGGAGCGGCACAACCGCCAAAAACAAAAACCCACCTGCGAGTCACGCAAAGCGCGGCAAGGGGGCGGTGTGTGCGCGACTCTGCGTGTAAGCGTAAGGTAAACAAGTGGCAAAAAATAAGCCTACGGGAACTCCCAGGGCCGGAATACCAAAGGTGCCCCAAGCGAGGTATCAGGGCCAAGAAGGTTTTGAGACTTGGCGAAAGAGTTGGACCCCAGGGTTGTCCCAGCCGGCTGATCTGACGAAACCCCAAGCAAAATCTGGGCATGGTGGTCCCAGATCACCAACGGTGAGCGATCCCGTCGTATGCGGGAGGAGGCCTCACACCTCGCGGGGCGGTTCGTACCACCGCCGCGAGGGAGGGATGTAAAGCGCCCTCACACCCATCGTCTTCACACGCCTCTGTCAAGCGTGTGTCAGTGCCGGAAATCGGAAATGCCGGGGCGCGGAAGAATCCGTCTCCCCTGGACTTTCTGAACCGCAAGCGAAGGAAGGCGGCTACGCACGGGAGTGAAAACAACCCCCAGTCCCATCCATTACCGCAAATTGAGGAGTTGCGTGAGCTCTGACAAAGGTTAAGGGAGCGGAACCAAGCAAGTGAGCGGGGCGAGGGTCAGCATCTACATCCCCATTTTCTTCGAAGTGCTAGCTTGCCCCCACTTCCACCGTTCGGAGGGGAATGCCGGATATGCGCCGTTTGATGGAAACTATGATCCGCAGGATCATTTATATGAGTTCAAGCGACCTGATGGAGCTCCACCAGTTTGACCTTGCGAAGAAGTGCCACCGTTTGGTTGTTGTGTTTGACTTCTTCACGTTAAAGCTTTGAAGGTGGTTAAGGATTAAGCCCTCCCGGGGCCCGAGGATCGATCAGTTCATGACCTCGAGATGAGCACTGACGTTCTTGCCGGCATTTCCAATAAGGCCGGAAGTTTTCAATGCCGAGCTACCTCAAAGCAACATAAGGCAAGAAAGCGAATCCTATGAGTTCCTCGTTGACCGCCTCTGGAACTCAACAAGGTGGCTCATGCCCCGGAAGAGTCCATCCCGAACTCTTATAATAAGCCGGAGTTAGCCCGCAAACCGACCCCTGTGGAAGGAAGCTGCGAAGCGAGGAGCGATATTTCCCTCGCCTGAGGATTCTACAACAAGGCTGAAAAAATATCTCCGAATAGAGAATTCATTGGCACTCCGCCATCGATCGCGGCACCTCCGTGGTTGGTGTCGAGTCGGGGAGACGAGCAGTTGATCGCAGAGACAATGACGATCAATTTTTGAAAAGAAAAACCCCGCCTACAGCGAAGAAAAATCCTATACTCCCGTTTCCCATCGCCGCCGACAAGGCCCAATCGCGCCCTTGAATGTGTCCATATTCTGCGATCCTCGACAAATCCGAGGTTAAGCCAACCGCTCAGGTGAGCCGAACCCATGAAAAACTCCCCTGTGAACGGAAGGCCCTGAATTGAAATACCTGTCGTACCCATCGGGATAACGGCATCTGCTGATGAATCTGCCAGGAAGCTACAAAGCGAGCTATTGAAGCTTATCAAGTTGGCTTCAGTACATTGTGACTCCCCAAAAATGAAAAGGAGGGGGAGCGAAAGAACAAGCCCGCCGAGTGGATCGCGTGGAGTCGCCCGTTGGTGAACCTAATTTTGGGGGTCCGCACTCGTGGAAACACGCAGGGCGTGGACAGTATGCTTTCGGGAACGCATCATGACCCGATCAAGGTCATGAGCACATCGCAGCCGACCTCAAAAAAGCCAGAAGGAAGAAACCAATCACCTTCACGAGAAGGCGAGCCTTTGCTTGCACCACCCGCACGAGGACGCCTGGTAATCACACCCCCGATAGGGTGTCATAATGTCTGTGAATGCTTGTGGACAACGGAACTGAGGAACATGTCAAGTCCGCTCGATAGAATGAACCCTTTGGTCAAGGCCGTCCTGGAACCTCGATGCCTCTATACGGTTTTACGGGGGATCACCCACCCGATCCCCGTGAATAAGACAATAATCCGCCTCCCAATGCGCTCCGGCGACTACGCGAGGTGACTAGGGAGGGTTACCGAATTCCCTTGGGTCGGTGTGCCCCTCACCTTCAATGGAATCCTAGGCGAACCTCTCTGAACCTTCAAGGCGGATACTTCCATTTATCATCTCAAGATGAAGTTCCCACCCTCTCGGGATCGGGAGGTAAGCGGGTCATAAAGCCGCGTCCACGAGTACTATGCGGTCCAAATGGCCGACAAGGGGAAGGCATTCGTCTGCTCCCTCCGTTATAGGGCGTCGTGGATTTCAGCCTGACTGGTCAAAGTAGGATAATATGATCCACACGAATTCGAGAAATCTCCGGGCGGCCGGTTGAGGATCGTCCGGAAAGTGATCCGTCCAAAGAAAGAGCCGAGAGTGAATGCTAAAGATGAGGGAGTGTCTCAACCTCGGCTCGCTGAAAGTGGGTAAACTTGTTGAAGGAGAACAACATTGATGTGTTCGCCCACAGGGTCGCATGCGGATATGGTCGGGATCGTACCCCAGACGTTATTTGCCATTCCCCACAGGCGTCGGCCGTTGGAAGCTAAGCCCTTGGATCCCCGCCAAAAGAGAAGGGCGATGGATCCGATGTGTCCACATTAAAATCGAAGTGGAGAACCTTCTCCGAAATGGATCTGAGTGTGAGGATTTCTCTGCCCAGGCTGGGTCTGGAACCCGGATCTCAAAGTAAAGCCAAATGGCAAGTGGTGAACCATGCGTAGACTTCCCCCAACGACCTGAATAAAGCTTGCCCAAAAGACGAGTTTCCCCCTGGGCCGAGAATCGACCATTCCGTTGATGCCACCTCGACATGAGTTACCATTCAAGCTTCATGGATGCATGGATACAATCAAATCCCGATGTATAAGCGATGAGGGAGCATAAGACCTTCATTACGGATGGGGCCCTATCTCACATAAGGTAATGCCCTTCGGCCTCGGAAGAATCACGGGTGCGACCTATCAGAGATTAGGTCAATCGAATGTTCTCCTCCAGACGATCGGGAAGGACAATGGAGGTCTATGGGACGACATGTTGGGTTGAATCCTAGGTCGCCTCAGAACATATCACGCATCTCGCCGAGATGTTTGACATACTCAGGGCTCTACGTAATGAACCTCCCCTTCAAATGTTCATTCTAGGGGTATCGTCGAAAATTCCTAGGGTATATGGTCAATCGGGCGGGCATAGAAGTAAACCCCAAAAAGATTCAAGCTACCTTTTTCGATATGGAAGAGCCCGACCAAAAAGCAAAAAGGTCATGAGTCTAAACAGTGAATAAAGCGGCACTCGTCGCTTCATATCAAGGCTAATGTATCGTATACCATTCTTCAATGTTCTTAAGGCCAATAAGAAATTGAGGACTTCCCGAATGCGCAGGCATTCCAGAGTATAAAAGAACATCTCGGGAAGCCATCTCTCTCTAAACCTCTTCCACAGAAATCCTGCTCATACCTGTCCGTGTCTCGGGTTCACACGGTCCGGTCTGCTTTCACACGGAAGAGGAAAAAAGCCTCAAAGGGCCGGCCAGTATATTATGCAAGTAAACGTTCATATCGGATGCCGAGATGAGGTATCCTAGGAAATGGAGCGACTAGCTTTTGCCCACTCTCAAGGTCGCCCGTCCCAGCTGACACCACTTCCATGCCCATACGATCAATGTAATGACAAATTACCCTCAGCGGAGTCCTCCAAAAACCCGAGGCCTCGGGAAAAGCCCTTGTTCGGAAATGGGCCATGGAAGCCCAGGCCGAATTCCGACCCTAAAGTATACGCCCCATCGACCATCAAAGGGCGGTATGCGACTTTCATCTCGAATTCTCCTATCTCCCAAGCGAGCAACGGGAAAGGGTTCCTAAGCGAAGTCGGGCAAGAAACTATTCGACCCTATCGACCAGAGCCTCCCTGCCGTGGTGGTCATCAAACGAGAAAAGAGCCGATCTGCCGGTTCCTTCTCTGGTAAGCCCCGGGAGGGGGTCCAAATTCATGGAATTCTCCAGGTTCGGATTTGGCGACCAACAATGATCGAATACGACTCTTGGCCTCAGGCGGGTGCGACTCGCCAAAGAAATGGGTGCAAGGCCAAGCGTCGTATTTACCCAAGGCTGACTCCATCTGAGGTCGTCAACCGATTCTAGGAGAATACCAAGCCAAGGAAGGGAAGGGAACATGGTCCTCTACCCGAAGCTAAGGTCTCTCTAGGTCGTTTCCCGCACTTTGAAATTGCCTCGATCCCTAGGAGAGCAACTCTATGTGAGTAATTTGTTAAGGCAAAGATAGCCTCGTCATTAGATTACCCGAGGCCCCCTCCCACTTTTGATAGCATTCCTGTCGTTTTCTCCGATCCCACATAGCATTCCTGTTCGTTTTGTCGCGCTCCGACTCAGCTCGCAAGAACTGAGCCATGAAGCTGGGTTCGCCGAGACTCCTGGATGACTCCCATTGTCTGAATACTCAAGGATGGGACCTGCCTAGCGACAAGGTCCAAGGCAAGGATCCTGCAGTAAGGTGCTCGTTTCACACTCATCGGGGATCGTATCACGAGAGGATTCGGTGCCCCTCCCCTCTCCTCCGATGTGTAACCGTGGAAGAAGAAGTAGACTACATCATAGGAAATTCATGAAGGATCCTGTGGTAACCACACGGTTGACTCGATTCTCTGAACAAGATTGTTCGTCGGATATTATTGGCCCCAAAGTCCCAAGAAGAAGATGCGCATGCCTTTGTCAAGAAGTCACGACAAATGCCGCCTTGGAATTCTGCAGAGGCATTCGCGGAGCACCATCTCACAGATGGGTTACTATGTCAAGCCCTGGCCATTTTCCATATGGGGATCGACCATTATACCCCATGCCGTTGGGGAAAAGGAGGGGATCAAGTATGCCGTGGTCGCGTAGACTTATTTTACAAAATGGGTCAGCAGAGCCAGTATACGATCGACCCGAAGTTAAGAGACTTCGTTTTCCAAGAACATAAGTTGGTCTTGCCTAGAATTCCTCACACCCTTATCTCGAGATAATGGAAAGCAATTCGATAATAAGGAGTTCAAGTCTTGCAGCAGCTTAGCATCCATAAAAAATTTGCCTCGTTCCCGCCGCAAGACGAATGGCCAAGTTAAAGCATCCAACAAGACCATCAAGCACACCCGAAGGCCAAGCTCGGGCAGGCCCAAGGGTTGGGCGATGACCTCCCCAAGTTTTACGGGCATACGACAACCTCCAAGGACCTCCACCTCGAAACCCCATTTTTGCTAGGGCCTATGGCCTGCGAAGCGATGATCCCTGTAGAGGTCGGGACCTTCCCTCTTCGGAGGGACCTGTCTGGCAGCGACAAGGCGAAGCCCTTCCCCGAGAGCAAGTTTGGATCTAATTGAAGAAAGCCGCAGCAAGGCTTGCTAAGGATAGCAGCCTACCAAAGCCCGGAGCAAAAAGGTTCTTCGACTCAAAGGTCCTGGAGAAGAGACTTCGTGCCCGAGACCACGGGTGCTAAAGGAAGTTCTCCTCGGGACCAGAGAGCGAGGGGTACTAGTGGCCAGGCCTAATCGGGAAGGTCCGCACCGATCGACAAAGTGATCGGACCGGGACCTACCATCTCAAAAGATTGAACGGCTCCAAGGTACCTCGAGCTTAGAACGCCGAACACCCCTCCGGCCATACTACCGCAATCCCACCCGAACTCACAATTTCACTTTTGTTAATTTCTTTTTCAAGTATTACTATAGCAAAAGCTGGGGAAAATTCCGAATGTGTTCTGTTCCATGTAAGAATTTATATGTAATCGCTTATGTAAATCACAATTGTAAACTTGGATTGGGCATATTTATAAAAAAGCAAACTTCAATTGAAAAAGAAAGTCATGTACAAAAAGTCTTAAGACTCGGGTACAAGCAGAAGCGACTCTCTAACACTAAGGCTAGTCGGGAAGTTCGCGCCAGACCACCTGGTAAGGTCCGGGTCCCACCAGGGCGGTCGCGGCAGCCTGGGTCCTCCTCGGCCATGAGCCGCAGAAGGTCGCCTGCCGAGCTCCAGGGAGGTCGGAGAAGTCCAAATCGTCCAACCTTGCATGCGGGGAGGTGTAGATGGATCCGTGCGCCCGTCCGCCCGCAGCCTTCCTCCTCCATCTCCTCGCGTCTGCATTTTACCCCGGGATTTCGTCTCCCAGTTGACCCTCTCCCGACTCTCCCACAAGCCTCGGCCTCAAGGGCTAGCCTTTCTTGTTAGAAGGCCCTTTATCTTCTTAAGCCTCATGTCAGAAATCGAAAGTTGCCCGCATTTCCTGGGTCCTTTTCGCCGACCTCCTCTGGTGGCCAGGGCGGTTGTCCTTGAACTTTTTAATCTCCTCCACACGTCCGTCCAAGCCCTCAGCCTTTTGGAAATCCATTGATCGTAAGGCGGTGTCCTTTTGGTGCGATACCAGGGCCCTCCGCCGCTTCAAGCAGCTTGTGCTCTTTCAAAGGGGCCTTCGACGGACACCAAGCTCGCTTAAGCTGCGACCTCCTCTTCCAGTGCGCTTGTCCCCTTCAAGGCGTCCCCCCAACCGCGTTTCTTCTCCATGGACATCCTCGCATAAGCAATCCCTGAAAGTAGTACGAAAGTTAGAAATGTAGTTAAAATTTCCAATACGGCTAGTCTTACCTTGCTTAGATGTTGAAAGCAGCATGTGACCCGAGTCATCGCCCGTGTCCATAAATTCATCGTCACGACCCTCGTGCTCATAATCGAAAGGCGAGCCATATCGATGGGCCTGCGTACTGGGTAGACTCCCCTAACGAAGTTTAGAAGCAAAAGGTCGTCCTTCGCTTAGCACCCCACGCTCTAGCCTCGCTCACGGAGGCTCCACCTTGCCCGACCTCCAGGGAGGATCCCCAGCAGCGACCTCGAGGCTCTCCCTCCCCCGATTTAGTCTCCAGCTCTTCTTGCTGAATCTGCTTCCTCTTCTTCGACCTCTGGGCCGGAGCCTTCCGCTTGGGGGTGAGACCAGGGCGCCTAAGCGACTGTTCCCCGGGTTCCTGGCCCCTGGGTTCCACCTCCTTGCGCAGAAGGCGGCCTGGCCTGGGAAGCCAATACCTGCGCTGTTGCGCAGGACAGCGATGTCGACCCTCCCTCCTCTGATCCTCGATCGGAAAGACAAACGGTGCTCGGCGGGACTGCCCGGACTCCTTTGGGGGCATCGTTTCTGCATTCAAGGTCGTTAGTAAACGAAATTATCCTACGACTAGAAGGGAACCAAAGTGTAACTTACCTTCTGGAGGTTCTAAGACGCCCTTTGGTCGCCTTTGAAAAAACTATACTTCCGCAAGTTCGCGTGGTCACAAGCTTCCTCGCGCCGATATCCTCGTCCCAAGTACTCAACCGAAGGATACAAGCTCTCCCGGATTGGGGCGAGTAGCGTAACTGTCGTTTCTATTAACTGCAAAACAAAACAGGTCGTTATCGTGGATCAGGCGAGCAAATAATAAACTTCAAATTGAGAAAACCTACAAGGGATTTGAAAACGGCAATAACCGTGTAAAAGAAAAAAGAAGAACTTCGTCCTTATGGCTCTCCCCGCATTGCCTTGATAGTTGTGTATCCCCAGCGGCAACGGTGGAGGTCGCCGAGACAGTATCACAGAGTCTTTGTCCCTACTCTTCTTAAGGTAGTAGGCGACACCGAGCTCCACCGCCGTCCGGCTCTCCCAGCCAAGCCTCCTCATGACGCCCGATGTACATCGCGATGACATACGTGCGTCAATTGCATCGGTGCAATCCCGAAATGATCCAGACCGACCGATGAAAGGAAAGGATGGAAGGGGATCCTCCACCCTTGCCATTGATCTCCTGATCGCGCGGCCGGTCCAGGTTAGGCCGTGGACGATCCAGGTGGTGGTCGGGAACAACCTCTGCTGCGAATATCGTCTGCGTCTTTTATTCTATTAAATTCCTCGGAAGTGATAACCGAGAGTAGACATCGAGGGGCGCGTCCCCTGCGGGGACTTCCCCAGCAGCATTCCTTCCGGAATACCCGGATGTTGGTGAATTCCCATTCCCGATGCAACATCGGATGTACCACCGGTTCATTAGGAGGGCTTTTGTGTTCGTTCCACCCCGTAATGGTGTAGGGACATCTTAGAATCTACAAGTGACTTGAGCCGCCATCCAGGCTCCCGAATCCAATGGCGGTCGGTTTCCTCACCGGTGCCCTGTCGGGCCCAGCGCCACTATTCAAGGCCAAACCGAAAAAAAATAAAAAAAAAAAAATAAAATAAGGAAAAGAAAAACCTTACTCACGAAGTGCGGAAGCCGAGGCCGAAACTCGTTTAGTTGCCCTGAAAAACGTCCGATCGAAGAAAAGCAATCCTTAGTGTGTAAAGGTTTTTCACTTGAAGCTGAAGGAAATTTCGTGACCTCGTCGAAATGCAAGATATATGGGTGAATCGATGGTTACCACCTCTTGAACTGAAACGACAACCCCACCCACTTTCTTTCCCCGCATTAAATCGCCCCGTCCGCATTAAATGACGTGTGGTGGTATCGTGTTTCTTGTTGCGCCTAACTGCTAAGGGCGGTGCCAAGTACGCGCGAGGCATTTGGTGTGCCCACAAGCAAGCTTTGGCGCGTGCGGACCATGTGACTGAAAGGAAAGGCCCGGAAAGTTCATTGAATTCTGTATAGGAGCGTCCCTCGATCCGAGTCGCTAAGGTGGAGATTGTGGTCGCTCTTGGGCGGGAAGGGCCTCGCGCGATCGTGTTCACCAAAGAGTTATGTAGCTCATCCCGTTTGGAATTCGGAGAGCGACCAAAAACTCGACATGACTTAGTTTCCAAGGTCCGGCCCTCCCGAACCAACCAAAAACTAAGGGGCTTGTTATGCCCGGGAAAATGGGGAAGGGCTGACGTGGGAAAGTCACGTGGAAGGGTGACTCTCCGAGAAGCAGTGCTACGTCACACACACCTAAGTAATATGGAGCCCGTCGCGTTTTTTCCCTTTTTTAAAAACCCCGCAACAAGTCGTACGATGTCACTGGGAAAAGGGAAATGGGACGTAAAGCCGGATTACATCTCCGACAATCACACCAAACCATGGATTTAGTGATGATTATACACTTTAGTACGATATAAAATGAAGAAGACCCTTCCCTTCATTAAGGGGATTCGCCATTTTTCATACGTAAAAGAAATCTTTCTCCCTGTAATCATTTTTGACTTTTTTGTCTTATGTAAAGTCAGCCACGACCGCGACCGACACCCACTAATATCAATACAAATCGGAAAGGGACGTAGGACTTGCTACCAGCATCCGAACCACTTAAAAAAACTCCCCTTTACATTTATTTCCGCTTTATATATCTCTTTTTCATGTGTATTGAATAGCCAATCAACGTTATACACGTGAGAATTCGTTGGTGCTTAAACTGAGCATCAACAAGTATCATCTAATCATTTATTGACATCATCATACAATGTCTCTATCAATATGCAAGAGAAATGAACATATGATGTATTTTATTCTTCAATTGTTTTGCAGGATCCATACCAAAAGATATTGGAAACTTCTTTCAACTTAGATTTATGTACCTTCTCAACAATAATCTCCAAGGTATAATATGTACTATCATAAATGCAAGTCCAATTATACTCTTCAATCTCATTACATGGTTATATCATCTTGAAGTAAATTAGTTTCATCTCTATAGACAAAACAGTTACTATTAACTCCCATTTGTTGACTTAAATGAAACAGTTGAAGGTTATACTTGATATTTAAAGTGTAATATTAATTCTTGAAGGATTAATAGCGGAATTGAAAAGAAAATTAAAGAAGTGAACGAATTAAGAGAGAAAAGAGAAAAATCTGTTTCAAGTGTTCTGTTAATGAAAAATTGTAAAGCAGGTCAGTTACAGACGACTTTATATAGCCTATTACATTTGTTCATAAAACGCACCATGTGGTGCCAACTTTTGTTTCTTTACAAAAACAACCTTACTCAACTTCTAATCTTTGCAAAAACAACCCTGCTTCTTATACTTATTCCAATATCTTCCCGTAAACCAAAGCCCCTGAACTGATTCAGTTAATCTCTCTTGATCAATATCTTCTCGTAAGCTAGAGCCCCTAAACTGACTTTATTACTCTTTCTTAATCAATATCATTCATTACAAAAAAAAAAAAAAAAAAAAGAATTTGCAAAATTCCACTGCATTCCACTTGTATCACAAAACAGATTTCATTCCATTGCATCACAAAACAACTTTCATTCCATTGCATTTCATTGCATCACAAAACATATTTCATTCCACTGCATCACAAAACAGATTTCCTACTGCAGAGACTCCAAACCATATCTCCTTATTACAAAAATCTTACAGCTTCACAAACAACCAAACAAGTTTCTGCAAACTGAAAAATTCCACTGCATCACAAACAACTTTGAACAAATTTAAACGCAAAGGTAAAATAAAATCCCTGAACATCACAAACAACAATAAATTTCTGCAAACTGCAAAATCCCATAGCATCACAAACAACAACCAAAGGGCCGCAAAAGGAAAATTCCACCTGTAAAGCCGAAAATTCCCTTGCATCATAAACAACAATAAATTTCTGCAAACTGCAAATTCCCACAGCATCACAAACAACAAACAAATTGCGGCGTTCCATTGCAAAATCCCACAGCATCACTGCATCACAAACAACAATAAATTTCTACAAAATTCCACTACATCACAAACAACAATAAATTTCTGCAAAACCTACTACAAAAATTCCACTGCATTCCACTGTATTTCCTACTGTAGAGACTTCAAACCGTATTTACTACTGCAAATTCTTACTGCATCACAAACAAATATTTCTGCAAAAAATCCTACTACATTACAAACTATATCTCCCCACCCGACTCCTGTGGAACACCTTTGGTTACAAGCTCGGGAGATGTGACAGCTAGCTTCTCCCACCCTTAGCAGCAGCAAACCGTGAACAAGGGAGGACTTTAGTTAGGATATCAGCTATCTGATATTCAGATGAAACATATTGCACATTTAACAACCTTTTTGTAACTAATTCCCTAACAAAATGTACATCAATTTCGATATGCTTTGTTCGAGCATGAAACACTGGATTTGAGGATAATGCCCCAGCACTCATGTTATCACACCATATGATGGGAATGTTGTGTATATGAATGCCAAGTTCCTTGAATAAGTTCTGAATCCAAACAAGTTCAGTGGCTGTTTGACTAAGAGATCGGTATTCGACCCTTCCATAGAAGATAAAGGACACTACCTTCTGTTTTCTAGATGACCATTGGACCAAGTTACCTCCAAGAAATACATTGTACCTACTGGTGGATCTCCTATCTAAAAGATTCAGCATGCATGAAGAGTGGTGGAGATGGAGAATGAAAACATGAAAGCATGGATTAAAAAAAACGGTTTACATGCAAAGCTTGGATATGAGATTATACCTACTCCTTTGCTTTGGATTGATGAAGATTAGCTTCAAAAGGATGAAACCTCCACACTTTAACACCACTTTGAGAGATTAGAGAGTGGCCTTGGGTTTGAGAGAGAGTTTTGGTTTGTGTTTTTGTGAACTAGTCAAGAATGAACAAAAATGCAACCTTTGCACTTATATATACTTGGGCAATATTGCAATTATTTATTTTTCACTTCCCAAGCCCAATAAAATCTTATTTTATAAAGGTGGAACCCCAATAATTTAATATACCCTTTGAATAATCAATATTATTCAAGGCCCATGTAAACTAAACTAGTTTACATTAACAACCCAAAATTTACCCCTCCCTTTTTACCCTTTTAACTATTAAAAAGGTTATTTTTGTTCATCTCATTAATCTTAACACTTTAAGATATAATAATTAAATATAATTAATTATTGCTTGACCATTTTAACCCTTAAAATGTCACAAATGATTTCTATGTAACTATTACTATAGAAATCCCGTATTACCCTCTAAGGAGTCATAGCCCTCTTCGGATAATCATTTCTCTCTCTCATCCTTCTAACAACTTCCCAAGGCTATGGTGTGACCATGTAGGTCCACCGTGGGAGGTACCGTGAGCCGCTCTGGATGAATCCAGAAACCTGGTCCAGGAGGCCCAACGACTATGGTAAACATCTAGCAATGTGCCATAGTCCCTAAACCACAATGAAGAAATACTTCACGAACCCATTTCGAGATACGTACCATCATGTAAAGTCCCTCCATTGAGATATCCTAATCGAGTATGGATTCATGGAACGTCAAAATCCTAAACTCCGATCTTCTACCCGAATTGTCGATCAATATGTCCAAAACCTGTCATCACAAACTTGCTTTTGTATGACTAATAATAAGACTCTAGCCGAGATTCAGTTTTCCGACATTTATCGATGTTCGTCCTAGGGGAACTCGAATCCGATGGAGTCCGGTACTCGATCCTATATTTCCGAAGTCAATGGATCCCCTCTGACCATCGTCGCTTCCCCGCATATGAACAACGATGACCAAATAGGCTTTATTGTATGAAACATGATTAGTCTCATACTTATACTTGTATGAACCATACGCATCCATATCGATCCGACTACAATGTCTCGTGTCAAAGGACTACATCGCAGACGATATAACCAAACGATAAATCATTGACTACATGCTTTTTCCAAGTGATTTGTGCGTATTAGTTCCGCGATAAAACAAAAGAAGTTCACCAACCGTGAATCCATACCAATGCCCTAGTGACATGATATCATCGTCCATCCATTATATCAACTCATGATATCTTTGAAGCATCCGTATACCTCCCTCTAGCACAATATAGTTGCCCCAAATTTATATGCTTAAGCGAGGAACCTTTTTCAATAATTCATTTACCTATTAAATGAATCATCTGGACAATTCATATACATACTTTATTTTAAATGCATGACCGAATAAAGGAAGCAATTTACATATATGAATTGAAGAACTCTTTCTTTTATTATTTATGATATATAGATACAAGACAAAAATGCTGCGGGGTTGGGGAAGATAACACGAATGGTTTCTAGGCAGCGCTAATGCTCTGGCTGCTATCGGGAGTTTCATCTCCAAAATTGAATCGGCATTCTGAAAATGCTTCTAAAGTAAAGAGGAGTACATTTCTTTGGTCAAAAAAGAATACCATCTTGCAATGTTCCCTTGACATATCACGAGATTCGTTACATCTTGTCAGTGAGGGCTTGAATTTGCTCTAAAATTAAAATTAGCAGAGCTTGTTGACAAGCAAAAGCTATGCCAGTCGAGATATATCGAGATATTGAATCCACCAATAACACTTCTATACAAGTGTAGGTTGCTCAAACACCTTACTATCCTCTTTGCCAAGTCGAAGGAACCAAGCAGCATGGGGGTGGAACAAGGCTTCAATCCGCCATTCCCTGCCTTTAAGGAGAAGATCATGTGCATATTTGGTGGAGGGACAAGAAACCATAATCATTTCTCTTTACCTCAAACCCCAGGAAGTACTGCACTATACCAAGAGTTTTTAAAGCAAATTTGCTATTCAAGTCAGCAACTAAGCTTGATATGAGCTCAATCATTCCTGTTACAAGGATATCATCTACCATACACTAACAAAGACATTAATTTGAAATCCTTTTTGTAAAAAAGCAAACTCACATCTCAAAGAATTTTCAAAACCCCTCAATCAAGGCGATTTGAGTTTATCAAACCAAGCTCTAAGAAGCTTGTTTTAGACCATACAATTACCCATAAGTTTGCAAACCCTGCTCGGGATATATATCCTCCTGATGCAGGAGATATCCTTCGAGGAAGCATAAAGCAGTTCGTAGTTCCCCCATTCGGAGAATGCATTATTAACATCCAACTACCTTAGGGTTTATAGGTGCATACCGTAGAGGACAACATGACTCTATGATTGTGGCTGCTTTAACAACCGGAGAAAATGTGTCAAAATAATCTAGACCAGGTGTTTGTTGAAAGCCTTTAGCCAGCAACCTGGCCGTATACTTCTAAAGTGTCCCATCAGAGTTTAATTTTGTTCTAAACACCCATTTGCATCCTACAACATTCATTCCCTCTTCATAAGGAATAATCTCCCATGTGTTATTGCTCATCAAAGCTTGATATTCAGAGTCCATGGCCTGTTTCCATTCAGGACTTAATAATGCTTCAGTAACTGTTTTAGGTTTCGTAAGAATAGGAATATGAGTAACTTCGGGCCTTTGATAGAGGCGGTGGGAACCAGGACAAGTGGCTGACTTTGATCTGGTGATCATGGGATGTGTGTTTAGAGATGAGATAGAGGGCAATGGAAGAACTACTTCTAAGTTAATGCCAGGATGTGTTAAGTCGGATTCAAGGAAAAGGAATCTGCATTTATAATTGATGTATCAGACTTATCCGGTTGAACTGATGATATGGGAGAAAGATTAGATGTAGCAGCAGGTTGAACAAGTTCTAAATTAGGTTGTAATGGTGATATTGGAGCAGGATTGGATGAGGTAGTAGGTTGAACAGATTCTGGATTAGGAACACATTGGGGTGTGAAAGCAAGTTGAGAATAATGTTCAGTAGGAGTAGAGTTGGATGAACCTGTAGGTAAAGTAGAGTGCAGCTGTGACAACAGCTGAGGTAGGATCCATGAGCTACTAGAGGTGTTCAAACTAAGATCAAATGGAGAGGTACTCCTATGCATTGTGAGGGAACCAAAATCACCTTTGAAGGGAAAATCTATCTCATTAAACTTTACTTGCTTGGCAATATACAATCTGACAGTGGAGGCCAAACACAAATATCCTTTATAGGCAAGGTTGTATCCAAGAAAAGCACACTTCTTAGTATGATAAGAGAGTTTGAGTCTGTGATATGGTCTCAAGTAAGGATAACAACTACAGCAAAAAACCTTCAATTCAGTGTAGTTGGGCTGTTGCTTAAACAAAACAGAATATGGTGAGGCAGATTAAAGAAGGCCGTGGTGGGTCCTGTTTATCGATATGTGGGTGTGCTAAAGGCTTCCCACCAATACTTTAGTGGCATACCAGCATGAGCTAGAAGGGATAACCCAAATTCTGTAATAGTTCTGTGTTTCCTCTTTTTCTCTCCCATTTTGTTGGTGTAAATGTGGACATGGATGCCTAAATAAAATACCATTCTGCTGTAAATAACCACTAAATGATCTATATTCACCTCCCTAATCAGTTTGTAGGCTCTTTAGTTTATAACCTAATTGTTTTTCCACAAAGCAATGAAATTGTACAAATGCTCCATAAGCTTCCGATTTGAGTTTCAAAGGATAAATCCAAGTAAAACGGCTAAAATCATCAACAAATATGATATAATACTTGAATCTTTCCCTAGAGTTGATTAGAGTTGGTCCCCAAAGATCGAAATAAACTAACTCTAAAGGGTCATTGGCTCTAGAGTGAGAAATAGGAAATTGGCATTGTTGTAACTTACCAAACTGACATGCCTCACAAAAGAAACTTTTATTTCTGCTTAAAGAGTATTTTACATTCAGTTTGTCCAAAATGACATGAAGGGTTCTAACATTGGGATGTCCTAACCTTGCATGCCATAACATACACAAATCTAAATTTGCAAACTTATTCAAAACAGTAACAGATTGAACATCATCAGTGGAACATT
Organism: Pistacia integerrima; assembly: GCA_026225825.1. Classification (NCBI taxonomy): domain Eukaryota; kingdom Viridiplantae; phylum Streptophyta; class Magnoliopsida; order Sapindales; family Anacardiaceae; genus Pistacia; species Pistacia integerrima. Next base: position 34,791,204 of record CM047747.1, on the reverse strand, counting down.
TATTAACCATAGTTGTGATAGGAGCATGAGAGGATTTTGAGAACTGACAAGCAGCAGGGAGATATGAAACTGATCTGGATGACTGATGAACCAGTGGGCTGACAAACTGTGACAACTCAAGCTGATACAATCCATCCTTGACTGCACCTTGAAGAAGCACAGCTCTACTACACTTATTCTTTACCAAACAATGGTCAGAATGAAACTCCATAATGACATTGTTATCTTTAGTGATTTGAGAAATACTTAGTAAGTTCTTGGCAATATTGGGAACAAATAGTATATTATTAAGATGACTCAATCTAGTTATATCATAAGAGGGTACTAACATCATACCTGAATGAGTAATAGGGATGGATTCCTCATTCCCAACTTGTACCTTTAAGCCTCCTCAGTGAGCAGTGTTGAATGCCAAGTTGGAACCATCTGCAGTCATGTGATTTGAGGCTCCAGAGTCCATATACCAAGATTGATCTTGCAGAATTTGTGGAGAGGCTACTGCTTGATAAGAGGTTGCTAAAGATTGAGATACTTCATTGGTGACTGTTTGTGGTGTAAAGCTGACAGAATGTCCAGTATTGGTTAAAGTTCCAGGATAGTATTGTTGATGTGGTACTGAAGAGAAATGAGCAGGAGGTGGTGCATTTGATTTAGACATAGGAGGAGTTGAGTAATCATGAAAATTTGCAAAATTATTGTAGAAGGTATTGGTAGAGTGTTGTGTGTAGTTTGAGGGTTGTGTGTAGTTTGCTACAAGGCTTGTGCAGGTTCAATAGAATGCTCAGTAACGACAGTTGGAGAGGGACTTGTTGAATTGTATAGTAGATGTATCTGGGAGCCGCATGAGTGGCGAAGAAAGCCTTGATACTCCTGATCAAATCGTTGGTAACACTGGATGGCAGAATAGCCTGTTTGCCACATACTTGGCATACTAATCTTGGCTTAAAGTAACTTCGGCCTCTGCCCCTGCCTCTCATCATGTTGTTTTGAAACTTAAAGTGTCCAGGAGAGTGATATGTGTTGGGTGAGTAACCAGTTCTTCCATAATTTGTTCCTTGATAACTGTTCTGTCCAAAATAAAAATTACTTGTTGTAGGATATGCTGAACCAGGGGTTGGACCAGAGGTTGGAATGTTAACATTGGGGCTGTATGAATACTCATGACCAACAGCCTGAGGATGAAATGGTACAACCATTCTTTGACCAGATGAATTAGTCAGAGGATTAGAGCAGTTGTGGTGTTTTCTTGCTTGGAAGCAAACAAAACAGAACTTAAATGCTCATGAAAGTTTGACAGAGTCGAGTGTTGTCTCTCTAGTCTCATTTCATGTTTGTGAAGCATGAATTGAGCTTGTTGAATGGTTGCATTACTACTGTGGTATGTCAAATTCACCACTAATTGCGTCGTACTCCTCAGGGGTCCTGAGCCATCCGGGAAAGTATATACAAAAAGCAAGCTCTTCTTAACTCCAATGTTAACACCACTTGCCATTGACTGTCCCCCTAATTAATTCTTTTCCCCTGGACATACTCATTAATACTTAAAGAGTCCTTCTTTGTGGTCTGTAACATATTCCTTAAGTGAAGTGTTCTAGCCTTCGAAATTGATTGAAAAGGCAATTCTAGCATGTTCCATATTTCAAACGCACTAACACATTTGGCTACATGTCTGAACATAGATTCAGAAATTGAAGAAAACAACCAACTAACTAAAAATTGATCTGTTCTTTTCCAATTAAGATACTTAGGGTTTTGTTTCTTCACTAATTCATCAGAATCAACAAGTTTTTCAAAAAGAAACATATAATATAGATGCTCTCACCCGGTGATAAAGCTTTCAAGACCATGAGAGGCTAAGGAGTAAAAACGGAAAAACTTGTGATCATGCAATGACTCAATTCTTCTCCACGAGTTTTCACCGATATGGTGGGAAGCGTGGAGTGAAGCTGAGTTATTTGCGTTTGCATTTTGATTGTAACTTGATTTTTGTGAACATTGCGAACTCGATTCGGCCATTGCGCAGCTTGTCTACACGACCATGAAGGATTAATAGCGGAATTGAAAAGAAAATTAAAGAAGTGAACGAATTAAAAGAGAAAGGAGAAAAATCTGTTTCAAGTGTTCTGTTATTGAAAAATTGGTAAACGATCAATTACGAGGTTTGACTTTATATATCGTTACATTTGTTCATAAAACGCATCGAGTGGTGCCAACTTTTGTTTCTTTACAAAAACAACCCTACTCAACTTCTAATCTTTGCAGAAACAACCCTTCTTATACTTATTCCAATATCTTCCCGTAAACCAAAGCCCCTGAACTGATTCAGTTAATCTCTCTTGATCAATAATTCTTAATTATGACTACTCTCTCTCTCTCTCTCTCTCTTTGGATTTAATCTTCTTTTATTAAATGAAATGAGGTTGTAACTGAATTAATTCACAAGAGCCATACCAAAAGAAATCGGAAACTTGACTCGGCTTGAGCGATTATCTCTTTCGAACAATAATCTCCAAGGTATGACACATGCAATCTTTTAAAAAAAAAAAATTAATTAATTGTAAAATAAATATATATACAGACTGGTTACAACATATATATTTAATTAACTGTCAAATATAGTTTACCACTATAATAAAGATATTAATACAAACGTAACTGAAAACATTTGATCCCAACAAGGAATGTGCTTAAACATTATAATAAAGAAATTGCAATTTTAGAAGTCCTATTATTAGTGAATCTTCTCATCGTTGTAATCTAATCCAACAAATGATGAGCTCTCTCATATTCAATTTCAGGTGAGATACCAAGTGAAATTGGTAATCTTCATAATCTAAAGGTTTTAAACCTTGGTTTTAACAACTTAGTTGGTTTGGTCCCAACAACTATCTTCAATATCTCAACGATGATACATCTTGCAGTTACCGAAAATAAACTCAGAGGAATGATTCTTCCATCAAACATTGAACTTCCAAATCTCAAGGGTCTTTACTTGGATTTAAATGATTTTACTAGGACATTTCCCAACTTTATCACCAACTTATCCAAGCTCTTCGTTCTAGATATTTCAGACAACTCATTCTCAGGTTTAATTCCTATTACAATTAGCAATTTAAGAAATCTTGAGTGGCTTGCCTTATTGGAGAATTTCTTGACATCTTCTACACCAAATTTGAGCTTTCTTCCTCTTTGACAAATTGCAACAATTTAAAATGTCTACAGTTAGTTGGAAATCTGCTGAATGGCATCCTTCTGAGTTCCATAGGGAATCTCTCAATTTCTTTGGAATATGTTTACATGAATGATGCAATATTAGTGGCAACATTCCCAAAGAAATAAAAAATTAAAACAACTTGATAGATATACAGTTACAAAACAATGAATTGACTGGGTCTATCCTAATTACACTTGGTGGGCTACAAAAACTCCAGGGTTTGAACCTTGGAAATAATAAATTAGAAGGATCCATCTCAGCTCTTCTTTGTCATTTCAATCAATTAGTTGACTTGCAACAAGTTGGTAACAAGATTTATGGATCCATACCTGCATGCTTGGGTAATCTCAATACCCTAAGAACTTTATTGTTAGCCTTCAATAGGTTAACTTCTATCATACCCTCAACTTTATGGCAACTTAAGGACATCTTGCACTTTAATTTGTCATCAAATTTTCTAAAAGGATCTCTCCCATTAGAAATTCAAAATGAGAAAGTTGTGGCAGATATAGATTTGTCAAAGAATTGTTTGCTCAACAATATTCTAGTCATTATCGGAGCCTAAAAAATCTACAAAATCTCTCTTTAGGATCTAATAGATTACACGGCCCGATTCCTAATCTTTTGGTGACTTGACCAGCTTGGTGTTTTTGGATTTGTCTAATAACAACCTCATTGGAGTTATTCCTAAGTCTTTAGAAAAACTCTTGTACCTCAAATATCTAAACTTGTCTTTCAACCGATTGAGTGGTGAAATTCCTACCGAAGGGTCTTTTCAAAACTTCTCAGCTAAATCATTTACGAGTAATCTTGCTTTATGTGGTTCTTACCAACTACAAGCTTCACCATGCAGAGAAAGCATTCATCGAAAATCAAGGACTAAAAAGGCTCTCCTACCGATTATTTTGACACTAAGCATTATGTTCACGTTAATTGCCCTGCTTCTTAAATTTGTGTTGATCAAATGCCTAAAAAAGCCATCTACCAATGCTGATATGTTGCCACAAGAAACATGGAGGAGAATTTCTCAACAAGAACTAGTAAGAGCAATAGATGGATTTAGTGAGAATAACTTGCTTGGTTGAGGAAGTCATGGTTCAATTTACAAAGGAAGATTAGATGATGGGATGGAGCTTGCAATAAAGGTATTCCACTTGCATCTTGAAGGAGCATTTACGAGTTTTGAAGCTGAATGTGAAGTAATGAGTCGTATTCATCATCGAAATCTTGTCAAAATAATCAGCAATTGTTCAAATGATGATTTTAAGTCTTTGATACTAGAGTACATGCCCTATGGGAGCCTGGAAAAATGCTTTATTCTGACAACAACGTTTTGGACATATCCCATAAGTTGACCATAATGATCGATGTTGCATTAGCTTTGTAATATCTCCATTTCAATTATTCAAATCCCATCATTCATTGTGACTTAAAGCCTAGCAACGTCTTGCTAGACGAAAATATGGTTGCACATTTGAGTGATTTTGGCATCGCAAAGCTCTTAGGTGAAGAAGACTCTATGACACATACACAGACCCTTGCCACCATTGGCTATATGGCGCCAGGTAATTATTTCTATTTTAATTTTTTTATTAACTTTTTTGTTACTTATGCTTTTTCTTCTAGTGAGAAAAAAAAAAGAGCAAATGACATTTTCCCACCCAAGGTTTGGAGAATCTGAAAGTTCCCGCCCTTGGTTTCATAAATTGCAGATTCCTACCCTTAAATTAACAGATAACTGTTTAATCTAACAGTTAACAAGGTAAAATGGTCATTTCAAAGATGAAAATTTCAAAATAACCCTTAACTTCTCAAATTCAGCCCACCGGCGATTTCAGGCCATTCCAGTCTATTTTCGGCACAATTGACTCCTCCTGACACCACCATTACAATCCCCTCAACCCCCACATTAAAACTCCTAATCTCCCAGCTTGATTGAATCCCCTAGTCGCTCGCCATCACTTTTAGTGTCAATCGGTGTTTCATCCAAAGTCCGGCAAATCCTGGCACCGAAAGCCACCCCCAAGACCACCAATAGCATCGTTGGCTTCCCCCCACCAAAACCCCCAACATCACTAACTGCAATTGCTCACCGATTGTCGTCGCTGATGCCTTAGGTTTTCGCTTTTTTTTTTTACCCATTTCCAGTCAAATTCTGACACCTCACTGAGGTGCAATCAAGTGGAAAAGTTAGGGGTTTTTGCGAGAAGGATAAGGGGATGCTAATGGTGGTGTTAGGGGAGGTCCAATGGTGCCAGAATCAGGCCAGATTCTGTCTTGGCCGGGATCCTCTAGGGGTTATTTGAGAGAAATTTGAGATGTAGGAGTTATTTTGAAAGAAAAGTAACAATGTTAATTTAAGGGTGAGAATCTGCATTTATGAAACCAGGGGTGGGAACTTGCAGATTTGCCAAACCCTGGGTGGGAAAATGTCGTTTACTCAAAAAAAAATTATTTATTTATTTGTATGTCTAACAATGAAAGTGCATGTGATCATTATCAGAATATTGAAGAGAAGGGAAAGTATCTAGAGAAGAAGATGTTTACAGATATGAAATTATGCAAATGGAAACATTTACTAGGAAGAATCCAATAGATGAAATATTTACTAGAGAAATGAGCTTAAGGAGTGGGGTTGCTGAATCATTATGCAGCACAGTGATGGAAGTTCTAGACACAAATTTGCTAAGAAGGGATGATGAACATTTCTCTAGCAAGGAAGAATTTATGTCAACTATCTTCAGTTTGGCTATTGAGTGTACAAGAGAATAACTTGTGCAGAGGATGAGCATAAAAGAAGTAGCAACAAGACTCATCAAAATTAGTGTTGAATTTGCAAAAATCGAAACAAGAAGAGGTAGAAGGGTTTTAAATTTATGTTAATTTCCTTCTATGTTCATTGATAATAAAGTTTTATCCAAGTGATCCCTTGAACCCTTTTTTTTCCTATGTTAAGTTATTTAACTATTGGCTAATTGCTTTTGATTTGCATAGAGAAATGGATGAGCTTGCTAGCCAACTACCCATGAATTGAACAGCCTGAGTTTCAAGTTTTTCTGAGCCTGCGATGAAAATTGACAAGGAGCACTTGTAATGAATTTTTAAATTTGGTAGACCTTAATGTGCTAAGGACAGTATAAGGGTTTTGAAAAGTTTCCCATTTCTAATAAAGATAAATTCATTTTCTTTTATTAAACTTTCTTTTTTAATTTAAAAGACAAATTTTCTATTAAATTTCTTACTAATGGCATCACAATTTGGATATATTTCAAGATCTTGATTTTTACCTCCCCATTTTCCTTTTAGTTTTGTGGTTTTTTTTGTGCACATGGTATAGTTAGCAGCCTATCACTTTTCAATGAGACATATGCAGCATGATTAAAGCCCACCACTATTGGCCCAAGGCTTTCTGGGACATGGATGGTTTTCAAATTTGAAAAGGCTCTCCAAGTCCATGCATTTATTGTATCGGATCATTTACAGTATTAGGGTAACATTACACCTATTGTTTAGGTTTTTTCATTGTTTTGATACCGCATTTATTGTTGTTGTTCAATATTTTCATGCCTGAGTTGTTTGTTATTTTATTAACATGACAATGTTATGCACATATATTTGATATAATAATTTATCTAACAATATATGTAGGTGTCAACATGATGATTATTGACTAAACCTCTGTAGCACACGTGTAAGTGTTGGTATGCCAGGTCAGCAACCAGGTGGTTAGGAGTTAGTTTTACAGCTTTCAAGTTTAGCTTATGCTATATTAATATAAGCAGCTTTTACAATGTAATCGCTAATTGATTTTTAGTTAAGAAAAATCAGTTCGCTCAATTCTTTATGGTATTAGAGCCTATGGCTACTTTCCTGGTGATTCTCAGTTCCCGAACATAAATGTTTTCTCGGAATATCTTTAGAGTCCTGTCAAACACTCCAATAATACTTCCACAATGGCAACTCCTGGTTTTAACTCTGTTTCATCATTTCTATCTCCATCAACTTTACCTTCAATTACCATCAAATTTGGTCAAAAGAATTATACCTACTGGCCAAATCAAGTTCTTTATACAGTAAGAGCCTTTGATCTGGAGCATTTTCTGACTGCTTCTATGTGACCACTGACAGAGTTCATCACGTCTGCTAACTCTTCTACATCTGTATCTTTGTTGAATCCAACGTTTACTGCATGGTGTTAATTAGATCAACTTCTGGTAAATTGGTTTATCTCTTCAATCTCTAAAACTATGTTGCGTCATGTTGTGAAATGCCAAACTGCACATGAAATGAGAAATTGCTTCTGACACTGGCAAAATCTCAAATAATGCATCTGCGACATTTTTTACAAACCTCAACAGAAGGTTCTCAGTCTGTTCATGATGTGTTAACTAAATGAAGAATGCCACTGATAATTTGTCTGCTTCAGGGACTGAAATTAGTGACTTTGAATTGATCTTGTATATCTTAGGCGGATTAGGGCCTGAGTTTGATATTGTTGTTGTCAATTTAACTTCTCTAGTCTCACGATGTGACTCATTGACCTTTTGAAAGTCGATTAGCCAGGCATCAATCTGTTTTTTCTGACCTATCAAACAGTTCTGCTCTTTACGCTGCCACTAAATTCTCTCCTAATTCTACATGTAATCCGGGCAATTTTGTTCTCTGCTTTTTCTTCACTATCCTTACCTCCGTCACCATCATTCCACATCTCACAAATTCCACAAAGAAATGATCAAGGTCGTGGTCGTTCTCGTAAAGGCAGAGTTGTTATGCACTGCTATCACAAGTTCAACATCAACTTTTGAGGACCTTCTTAACAACAATTTCAACAGTCTCAGTTCTCATCGGCACAATAATCTTCACATCCACAGCAGCAATTGGCCCAACAATCACCAATGCAACAGTCTCATTTTACTCAAGCTTCGGCAACAGTTTTTTTACCACCATCTTTGTAGTCAAATACTTCAGCTCTTTTACAGAATTCAGCGCAGGCATAACCTATATTGCATCACCTGCCACAGTTAATGATGCTTCTTGGTATCTCGATAGTGGAACATCAGATCACATTACTTCTCAACTCAGTAATCTCTCAGTTCATTGTGAGTTTCAAGGTTCTGAAAAGCTGGCTGTAGGTAATGGTGTTTTATTGCCTATATTACGTATTGGCTATACTACTTGTTTGGTGCTAATTCTTAGAAACTATATCTTTACAATGTGTTACATATTCCCCAAATTACCAAAAATTTAATCAGTGTGTCAAGTTTACTTGAGCATAATTCCATTATTATTGAATTCTTTGCTACTTCTTGCATTATTAAGGACTAGAGAAAGAAAGTTGTTCCACTTCAAGGACAGCTTAGAGAAGGACTTTACTGTTTTGCTTCATCAAGGCTTCAGACTTCAGAGGCTCTGATTTCTTCTACATCACTTGTTAACTGTTGTTCATTTACGTCTCATAATCATATAACACACTTAGTGTACAATGCTGATTCATCAATTCTGTCCACACAAATTATGTTACCTGTTGCTACTTCATTTGCTTCTGGTGAATGTAATCTCTCTGTAAAAAATGATAAAAATATTGATTTGTGGCTTAAGCGTTTAGGCCATCCTCAAGTCATAGTATTGAATAAATTGCTTCATTGTGTTTTTTGATAAAATGGTTCATTTGTTCCCTCTTTTTGCTCTGCTTGTAAGTTTGGTAAGTAATTTCAACAGCCTTTTCCTACTTCTGCAGCCACGTATCCAGCTCCCTTAGAGCTTATATATTCAGATGTGTAAGGATCCTAACCAGTTACATCAATAGAAGGCTATATGTATTATGCCCATTTTTTAGTTGCCTTTAGCTACTTTTCTTGAATTTATCCACTTAGAACAAAATCTGAAACCAAAACTGCTTTTCATCAATTTAATATTATGGTTGAGAAACAGTTTCAAGTTTTCCTTAAGTAGTTTCAATCGGATAATGGAGGAGAATTTCAAGCCCTGATTTCCTACTTTAAGCAACATGATATTTCAAGTTCCCCTTAAGTAGTTTCAACGCTATACTACTCTTGGAAGTTCAACTGGACAGAATAAACATAACTCTCCAGTTAGTAGTCATGTTTCAAGTCAGCATTCTTCTATAGTCATAGTTCTCAACACACAATGATTGCCTCTTTTTGGTTCTAGTGATTCTTCAGCTAGTGATTCTTTTACAGAACACAGATCCTTCAAGTTTAATTTCTTCCGGTCAGACACACCTGTATCAGTTGATAGCATTGTTACTATTCCTGAAGTTCCATTTCATATTGAGCTTAATATCGCTCCTCTCTATGCTACTAGAGTTCATTCAATGCAAATAAGATATCTTACCAAGAAGGCTGCATAACAAGCTGACTCTACTGCTCTTTTAGCCTCAACAGTCATTAATCCTCAAGAGCCAAAGAATGTACAAGAAGCTTTAGTTTCCCCTCATTGGCTGGCTACCATGAAGCTGGAGTTTGATGCTTAAATTTTATCAGACATTAAAGTGTAATAAAGTCATTAATGAAGACATTGTTATCACATATATTATTTAGGGGAACACATTTCATTGAGTCCAAAAACACTTCAACATACACTATGAGAAGTCTCTATCATACACAATTCCTTTTTTCTTTTTAAATATTTGTCATGCCAGTTATAAAGAAATTAAGCAGAGACTGAGAGATGGCAGCATCAAGGCTCCCCTCTTGGGGCAGAATGCCCTTCAGGAACAAGGACACAAATCCTTTTCTTTTCTTTATTGTATCAAGATTGCCCTTTTGTCAAGTTTCTCGCAAATATGGGAACGGCAAGAGATAGAAAGCCATGAAATTTCAGTTAATTTTCTTCTTCACTTCATCGATAACAGCTTTGTTCCTTATAACTTACTCTTGTTTAGCTCTGTTTTTCTCTATTTTGGCCATTGTTATTTTCTTTTTTCTTTTATTCAGAAGTAATTTCGTTAATTAAGCAAAATGCAAACAGAACGACCAGGAGTCAAATACATTTGGAATAATTGATCTCTAACCATGTATTAATATTTTATTTTGAAAAGATTAATGAGTTTTAAATTGTTACTGTAGACATAAAAATCTGCCTGTACGGAAGGGGGGTCTGATCCCGTGAGGTTGAGACCACTAGCGATCTGCCGCACCTGCACACGTAGAAAAACAAACTTGTGAAGCGAACGAGAAACACCGGGGTGGTGTTTGCCGTAGGCACTCCGACGCTCAAGTTAGCAAGGCTGAAAGAGGCTAGTATAGTGAGGGCTAGGGAGTAAAGAGGTTACCGGAAGTCTAGTCGGAGACTGTGACTACGGCAGTGATGTAAAGCTCTCAAGTAGGAGCTTCGGATGTGAAGGTGTAATGTCGTCTGTCTTGTGAGAGGGCTGGCCTCTGCTTATATAGTGACTATCTGGTCTCCCAATCCTGGTGGGAGTAGGAGTCCTAATGTGACTCTGATACAAACCCTAGAAGAATTAGGGCCGTGGTCAGCTGTCTTACCAGTGTCCGGATAGGAAGGTGATTCTGATCAGGAAAATAACTTCAAGTAGGAAAGTGTTCTGAACAGGAAAATGACTTCGAATAGGAGTTTGATCAGGAACGGGGATGTGATCAATGGGGGTCGTGGGCTCTGAACTCGTCTATAGGCCTAGGAAGTGAACTAGAACTGGGAGGCCCGTGCCCAGATGGTTTGGGCAGACCGTATCTCGTATCAAATAGGATTAATCTGGCTTGGCCCTCTTTGGGATTGGGCCTGGTCTCTTCCTCACTGGTGGTCCTGTTTTCCTATTTGGGCCATGGACGATTTTTGTCCCTAACAGTTTGTCCCCACTCTCTGAGTTAAGAGTTTCTTAAGTCAGAGAGTAGGTGACGATCGAGGCGTGCTCGGTCTTCCTTCCTGGATGATCAACCGTCGGTGTAAAGGGCCGAAGGGTCAGATAGTATAGGATTGCTCTGATTTAAGTTCCCTCTTAGTGGACGGCTCGAGTAACGTAAATGGAAGCGGACTTGGGAGTGGTACTGGTCGCGCCAGAAGGAGACATCATCTAGCAATACGGTGTGGGTTCAAGTGCACGAACAACGGCCACCTTTAATATGAGGCCCTCATAGCTGGACTTTCCTTAGCCAAGGAAATTGGAGCAAAGAAACTAGAAGTGAAGTCTGACTCCCAGCTCGTGGTCAATCAACTACAAGGCACGTATCAGGCACGCGAATCGAAGATGACATCCTACTTGAGCATGGTCAAGGAGCTGCAGGCACAATTCGATGAGTTCTCCATCGTCCAAATCCCCAGAGCGGAGAACTCCCATGCTGATGCTCTTGCTAATCTCGGCTCAGCCCTCAAATGCTCTTCCCCCTCGTCCATCCATCTATTATTCATGCAGTGGCCTGCCAACTAGGAGGGACAACAACCAAACAAGCCGCCCGAGAAAGCCATAGGAGTTGAACTAGCCGACTACTGGATGACTCCGATAGTGAGATACTTAGAGCATGACGAACTCCCTGCTGACAAGAACGAGGCACGACGACTAAAAGCAAGAGCCGCCAGATTCACCATACATGAGGGCCAACTTCTTAGAAAATCATTCTCGGGCCCCTACCTCAAGTGCACAAGCCCAGAGAAGGCCCAACGTGTCCTTGCTGAGTTACATGAAGGTGAATATGGAAACCATGCTAGGGGGACGCAGCCTTGCACACCGAGTGATCACTGCTGGATATTACTGGCTGACCATGTGTGCCGATTCGGCCGCTTATGTGAAGAGGTGCGACAGTTGTCAAAGGTTTGCTCATATCTCACACCTCCCACCAGAGCGACTACATTCCATCCTCACACCCTAGCCCTTTATGAAGTAGGGAATGGACATCGTGGGAAACCTACCTACTGCACCTGGACAGTGAGTCTTCATGTTAGCTGTGACTGACTACTTTACGAAGTGGATTGAAGCTGAAGCCTTTGCACAAGTCAGAGACAGAAAGGCAAAAGCTTTCATCTGGAAGAATGTCATCTGCAAGTTCGGGATACCGAAGGAGATCATCACCGACAATGGATCCCAGTTTATCAGCTCAGGCTTTAGGGATTTCTGTGACATGTGGGGGATAAAGTTGAGCTTCTCAACCCCCCGCAACCCCCAGTCTAACGGCTAGGCCGAGTCGTCAAACAAGACCATCATTCAGACACTAAAGAAACGGTTACAGAAAGCGAGGGTGGGCGGATGGGAGGCACGAGCGACCTCCTCGGTCATACCGAACCACGGCTCGCTCGTCAACGGGCGAGACCCCATTCTCCCTCACATATGGTTCGGAAGCAGTAATCCCAGCCAAAGTGTCAGTCCCGTCCACCAGGCTCCAATGGGCGGACGAAGAATCAAATGACCAGAACCTTTGCCAGAACCTGGACACCATCGACGAGCTATGCGAACGGGCGAGCATCCGTAATGCAGGCTATCAGCAACAGGCCGCCCAATATTACAACCGCAATGTAAGGATCCGGACTTTCAAGATAGGCGACTGGGTCCTCCGCAAGGTCTTTCAAAACACTAAAGAGGTCAACTTTGGCAAACTCGGCCCCACGTGGGAAGGCCAATACAAGATAACTAAAGAAGTAGGGAAGGGTGCCTACAAACTCTAGACCCTCGGGGCCAAAGACATCAGTAATAGTTGGAATGCCATTCACCTCAGGCGCTACTACTTCTAGCTGAACTTAAATCTTTTTTCTATTTTTTCCTTGTTTATTTTTAAAGGGATGAGTGGGCCTATCCACTTCCTCTTAGACAGTCGGCCTCATGGTCAAATATTAATAAAGTACTATTCAAAAATCTTACATCTCCAAATCGACTCTGGTCGATTGATTATTGTTTACAACTTCAAATCGGCCCTATTCGATCCGCGATTTCGCACCTTCAAATTGACCCAGTTCGGTTCACGAAAACACCTTCGAATCGACCCCGTTCGGTTCACGAAAACACCTTCGAATCGACCCAGCTTGGTTCACAAAAAAACCTTCTAATCGACCCCGCTCGATTCATGAAAACATCTTCAAATCGACCTCGCTCGGTTCATGGGATCATCTTCGATCGGCCTAGCCCGATCCACGAAGTGACGCCGTCAAATCGACTCAGCCCAACCTACGATTCGCACCTTCGAGTCAGACCCGTCCGACCCAAGAACTCACACCTCCAGGTTGACTTCATTCAATCCAAGACTTAATACTCGATCGGCCAGACCGAATGAATGGTTCTTATACCGGCAATAAGCGAAACGCCAACCTAGCCCAATATAAGGCTTACATGCCTTAGCCGATGGGTCACACTGAAGTAACAAACACAACTTGGTGCATCTACAAGAAAAGAAACAATGAATTCATTCATCCATAAAGAAAGCATCAGAAGTTAGAACAACCGAGTATAATAACTGATGGCCTCAAAGGGCTCAGTTCAAAATACAAAAGAGCGGCACACGCCAAGAAAAAGGGCATCGCAGTCCCCAAAATACAGAAAAAAACTAGGCTAACTATCCTCAGCACGAGTCGCCTCCTCCATCTCTAACTCAGTCATAATGTTTGCACCACCAGCACCCGTCCTAGCAGAGCTCGCTCGCATCCCCAACATCCGATGGCCCCAACTGACTAGCAAGGTCAGGCATCTGTTCCTTGTCCTGCAAACCAGGATGACCGGCTCCCTCTTCCAGCAACTCCCGCATGAGCTGGATGTCTTCATCCGGATCCCAGTGAGAAGTCTTCTCTTCCTTAAACTCAAGCATGAGTTCACCGCATGCCTTGATGATAGCGTCATCGGCAATGGAAATACACTGCTCCTTTAGAGACTCAATCTCTACGGTCTTCTCAGCCAACTCACGCCTCAACTGCTCCAATTCACTCTTGCTATCCCTAAGACGCTACTGAAACTCTTGCTCAGCCTTCCGAGCCGCCGCCTCCTTTTGGCGCAAGCTGGTGTTAGCCTTGGATACATCCTGTATCCGTTTCTCCTGCGCCACGACAGACTTCCTTAGATGAAGATTGCTAATGAGTACCTGCACAACAAAACATTGCCATCAGAACGAGATTCAAGAACAAAGTCATCAAATACTACCGTCATACCTGAACGGCGCGAGCTACCCCCAATCAATCGGCCAAAGAATCGCGCACCCATCGCTAAGGCTCGCCTCGTCCGCTGGGAACAAAAATAAGTCAGCCAGCTTACTCATGGTAGTCGCATCAGAGTAAGTCGACGTATTAGCTGGAATCGTGATGGTAATCATCCCGACCTCTTCATCCATAACCGCAGTCTGGGATGACCCAGCTTCAGCTGCAAGCTGCTGACTCGGTGGCGTCGCTAACACATCCTCTGCTCTCTTGTCCTCCCTAGCTAAAGACTCTCTCCTCCTCTTCTCGCAGCGTCGGGCGATAGATTCGCTCGCGCTCGGGACGGTCAACTTCTTCATCAGTGACTCTGCAAGTGTAAACTCTCTAACGGTTAGTGGGTTCAACCGGGACTCACCAAAAATGATATGGTTGCAGCATCGACTCAGAAGCACATCCCAAGTCTACTTCAGTGAGGGGAAGGGAGTACCTCTGTATCACCTCTACTCTGACCTAAAGAATGCTGGTCCTCAGGTTGGACTCTGCTAGCACTACTTGCCAATCCCTCTGCTCTAATGGGATGGCTAACACTTTTTGGGTCGCTACGTCCAAGTCGTCTCTGCTCTGCCTAGCCCGATTGAACTTAAGCTCTGCAAACAAAAAACACAATCAAGATTTAGTAATCAAAAGTACGAAAGAACACAATCAAGATTTAGTAATCAAAAGTACGAAAGAAACAACTAAGTCCTCACCAGTAGCTCGCCAACTGATCAAGATCTCGCCCAGACCTCTCTCTCCAAAAACAGTCTGACCCCTCAAGTAGAAGTATCGGTCCTTCCAGTTCTTATCACTAGACCGTAGGTCAGTCACCAAGTGAGACCGATCATGCCTCGGGTTCAACAGATACCGACCCTTCTCTTTATCATTCTCCTTCAAGAAGTATGAGTACAAAGCAACTCGTGCAGCCACTCGTGTAGCCCGAACCTCACTTGGTTTTGAACACAGAGGTCTTCCAAAGCCATTAGCAATCTCCAAGCATTCGGCATAAGCTGAGATGGGGCAGTCATGAAGTGGTTCAGTACCTCCCACACGAGGTGAGGGATGGGTAGCCTCAACCCATCATGAAACCACTTCTTGTAAACACTGATCCAGCCCTTTGCCTCTCAGTCAACCCGCTTATACAACCACGGCATCCGGATATCAACAGAACTCGGAATGTGATACAAGGTCCGAATACACCACACATTACTATCTTTCAGCACGGGCGGATAATCTCTAGTTAAAATCCCGATGCCCTGTTGGCTCGGCTCTTCCTTAGAATCACTACCGGAAGAGGATGGACTACCAACTCCTTCGGAGTCTTCCCCACTTCCCCCATGCCTACCTGAACCACTCGGGCCGGGAGTACTCGTACCTGGGGCAGCTACACTAACTCCAGTCAGCACCCTAATCGAGACGCCATCTTCGGGCATCATCACTATGGTGGGGGCACGCTCATACTCATCCCCAGCATCCACCACAATTTCACTCGAGCTAGCCGATTCAGAATCTGACATGGTGACCCAATCACCCAGCCCGACCGACCGACTGACTTGGTCCAAGCTTCGTAACTCCCAAAAAGGAACTAAATGTCAAAAGACCACTTGTTCTGAGCTACCGACCGAATGAAGATACTACACCTAGCTGTCGCTCGCCCTTCAGCACCGGTTGACCTCCCGACAACTTGTCAACTCCTACACCTTGGTCGACCCTTGCTACCAACTGACCGACTCGATCCAAACTTCAAAACTCCAAGAAACCTATGTCAAGTGACCGTTCGCCCTGAACATCTGGCCGAATGAGGCCACAAACACCCAGTTATTACTCGCCCCTCAACACCGGTAGACCTATCGCCGTTAACTAGTCAAATCTTACAAGCCTAAGCTCCGGTCGCCCCCCACTACCGACTGGACTAATCCCAGGTCCAACAGTCACCCTCGTTCGCCCTTAGTAACCAAACGGTACCCCAGCTCAGTCCTAATGTCTACTCGCCCTGAGTGATCAACCCATCGATTTGATCACCAATACTGCCCACTCAATCCCGACGACCGACCCCTGGTTAAGACCTACCCACAACCCGAGATCAACCTTACTTGACTCGGTCAGCCAGGCAGACCGATTCAAAACAAGAAAACAGTACGACCGTTTGACAACTTTGTGTCCACCCAAAACAGTTGAAGATCACCCAGAAACGGATCAATCCACCTGAAACCCATCGGAAAATCCCAAATTCACACCTATTTTTGAAAATCCGTGACCTAAACACCTCAAATCCCACTCAAAATTCCCAGAAACTTCAAAAAATTCCAATCTCTCTTCTAAAAGCTCAAAAAATCTCAGCCTCTCCCAAAACCTCAGCAAAAACAAATGAACAAACGTAATGCACCCCGACCCGGGAACCCAAGCGTTTTACTGTAAAGCGGTCCCTCAAAGCAGAAGGAAACCACCGCTGCTCAGGAATCTGGAACGAAAATGAAAAGAAGAAGAGAAAAAGAAAGAAGAACAAGTTGCAGAAGAATGAAAGAAAAAAGCAAATGGAATACGAACGGTCTATTCATCAGTTTTTATAAAAGAAACCTGACATAAACGGACACGTGGCGGCTTGCTACTGCACAATGATCAGGATGCCTCTTCGTTTTCCCGCCTCAAAAACAAGGAGTCGATCCCCACCGATCACGTGGCCAGCATCCGTGGCACCTAAGAGATCGCGATGCCGTGCGAGAGTCGTGCTCAATCGCCCTGGCCTCCTGACCGATCCAGCACACTACTCCCGCCTGGTCAACCAGCTTGGAACGGCCCGCCCGAACTCTATATTGAAAAGGTAGGAGGCCTCGCCCCTCCATCCCTCTATAGAGGACGAACGGACAGCCAATGGTCGAAGCTCGTATATCCTTTCCACTCGATCACCCGATCCTCCTGACCGACTAAGCCCTTGACTTTTGAAGGCACTCAAAATGCCCCATGCTTCTCCAGCCCAGAAGGCCTGGCCGACTGGTCGATCAGCTTGGAATGACCCGGTTCGAGCCCTCTTCAGAAAAAAGGCTGGAGGCCTCGCCCGTTCATCCTTCCGTAACGTACGAGTGGACAACCTTTGGTCAAGGTCCGTGTATCTCATCCACTCGATCGTTCATGCATCCTGACCGAGCAAAATTTTTAGATAAATAAACTCCCTAACTCATTCGATTCGGCTTGACGAGCGAACACCCCGGCTATAGATCGATATCTCGCCCCTCCGGTGGGCGGGATTTACTGAACGAGCACAGGAACCCTCGAAACACTACTATCTGACCCTTCAGCCTTTTACACCGATGGTCGATCATCCAAGAAGGAAGACCAAGCACGCCTCGATCGTCACCTACTCTCTGACTTAAGAAACTCTTAACTCAGAGAGTGGGGGACAAACTGTTAGGGCCAAAAATCATCCTTGGCCCAAATAGGAAAACAGGACCACTAGTGAAAAAGAGACCAGGCCCAATCCCAAAGAGGCCCAAGCCAGATTAATCCTATTTGATACGAGATACGGCCTGCCCAAACCATTTGGGCACGGGCCTCCCAGTTCTAGTTCACTTCCTAGGCCTATAGACGAGTTTAGAGCCCACGGCCCCCATTGATTACATCCCCGTTCCTGATCAAACTCCTATTCGAAGTCATTTTCCTGTTCAAAACACTTTCCTACTCGAGGTTATTTTCCTGATCAGAATCACCTTCCTATCTGGACACTGGTAAGACAGCTTACCATGACCCTAATTCTTCTAGGGTTTGCATCAGAGTCACATTAGGACTCCTACTCCCACCAGGATTGGGAGACCAGACAATCACTATATAAGCAGAGGTCAGCCTTCTCACAAGATAGACGACATTACACCTTCACATACGAAGCTCCTACTTGAAAGCTTTACATCACTGGCGTAGTCACAGTCTCCGACTAGACTTCCGGTAACTTCTTTACTCCCTAGCCCTCACTATACTAGCCTTTTTTAGCCTTGCTGACTTGAGCATCGGAGTGCCTACGGCAAACACCACCCCGGTGTTTCTCATTCGCTTCACGCGTTTGTTTTTCTACTTGTGCAGGTGCAGCGGATCGCTAGTGGCCTCAACCTCATGGGATCAAACCCCCTTGCTGACTTGAGCGTCAGAGTGCCTACGGCAAACACCACCCTGGTGTTTCTCGTTCGCTTCATGCGTTTGTTTTTCTACTTGTACAGGTGCAGCAGATCGCTAGTGGCCTCAACCTCACGGGATCAAACCCCCCTTCCATACAGGTAAAGTTTTACTTCTGCAGTTTTATGCATGAACTTAAATCAGAGCAATCCTAACAGTTACCATATCTAGTTACATATTGGGAAATAGGGTGACCAGCACCATCTTCTAAAATTCAAAAAGGTTCACTCTCTCTCAAAGTCGATTCATGTAATACTCACTCTCTAGCTAGTATACTCGGAAAAAAACAATAAAACTCACAAAATATATATAAGAAAATATACATGTAGATGAGTTTAAAATAATGGGCCCATAATTAATTTTTCTTTAAATACAAATCTTTATAAAATATATTAAAGTCACAAAACATCAACTCGACAATGTTGCCCAACCCTTTCGTTGTGTGACGTCCCAAGTGACCGCATCTACAAGACAATCACACTTGAATCAACCCATATAACACTTTAAGTAAGGAAAGAATTAACTTACAACGGTCGGCTATGGAACGTCAATGCGGCGAGAGAGGCACACTGTCAAATCCCAAAACTTTTGGTCTGATACCAAAAATGTAATACCTTCTTTCTTAACTAGTATACTTGGAAATTATACAATAATAAAACTCATAAGAATAAAATGATAAGTAAATGGACCCAAAGGTTTTTTCTTTGCTTAATGTATAATTCTTTACATAACACAAAATAGTATATACAATAACTTAATAATGGTGGACAATAATGCCATTTCTCTCCGCTTCTCGACGTCCATGCGACCACTTCTCACCTATTTCCTGCAAAACAAGGAGAAACAACAGGGTGACCACTAATTGCTCAGTAAGTAAATCATCTACTCTTCTATCCCCATAATTTAATCTTATGTTCTTTCCTTACTCTATTCTTTTTCTTCTTCATTCTCTATTTGTTCTTTCTCTTTTCCTTCACTATTTCTATTTCTCACTATTCTTTTATCCTAACTTTCTTTGTTCTTTCTTTCTATTCTCTCTGTTCTTTCTTTCTTTCTTATCTCTCACTAACCATGATAAGAATCACGGTAACATGCATGGATGAGATGCAAATGCATAAATGTATAGAGATGCATTTTTCTTTTCTTCTTTTCTATTTCTTATTCTGCTTCTTTCTGCTTCTTTTCTTTCTTCTCTTCTCTTCTCTTCTTTTCTTTTCTTTTCTTTTCTTGCTTGCTCATTCTTTCTCATTCTTATTCTTAATCTTAATTTTATTCTTCTTCTTTCTTTCTTTTCTTTGCCGATCAGACTTGGCTGATGCATGGATTCAGAACCCTGGCCGTGTGAGTGAGTACAGTCCTCATCTACATGCACTCTTATAGATTATACAATTTTTTTTTCCTTCTTAGGCCACTCAATTAAGGTGGCGTATATGTAGGAATTTCTTCTTGGTATAAAGTTCATCCACATACACTCTTACGGGCCATATAAATTCTTCTTCTTCTTCTTAGGCCACTCACTTAAGGTGGCATGTATGTGGGAATATTCTTCTTCTTATCACCCACGGGTTCCCTATTGCAACAACCTTTCTTTTCTCTTCTTTAGCACTTTTCTTTCTTTTATTCTTTAGTGCTTTCCTTTCTTTCTCTTTATTCTTAAAGTTATTTATTCTTTAAATTCTTATACATATGCATATGTATGCATGTGAATGGCTCATGCTTATAATTCTTTCTAAGTGCAACCATGTAATGCAAAAATGCCATGTAGCACAAAATAAGTTTGCTCTACTCATGCATACATTTCTTTTAGGCATTTCATCAAACATAAAATATGCATACTCAAATTCTATTTTGGGTATATTTCTACTTCTTTCTCAAACTACCAATAATTGGAGTAAAACTCCCTTAAATCATCACTAATCCTGGCGAGGAAATTCACTTCATAAATCTTCTTAAACTCTTTCTAAATTCAACCCAACTTCTATAAAATTCTATCAATACAACCAACCCTTCTCATGGTGGAAATCCATCCATGGATCATCATTAAACTCAATAACAATTCTATCCACCAATCTCAAGTATATAAATCCATATAAGATTCATATAAAACAATCTCTACACTTTATTGCTCAAACAAGGGGTAGGGTTGGATTTACTTACCTTGTGCTTGAGTAATTCTACTAGATTCCTCTTCTTTGGTAGACTTGTTCTTTCTCTAAAACCCTAAGCATAAACACTATAAGAATTCAATACTTCCACACATTAAACTCATATCTATAACAAGAATCCTTACCTTTTGATGCTTAGGATCAAATCTCTACCAAATCCTATCCAAAAGCCCTCGAATCTCCCTTGAAAATTTGATGAAGAGATGAGAGGAATGGAGAGTGGAAGTGGTGTGTAGGTGTAGAAAATGGGAGGGTTTGTAAAACTAAACCCTTATTATCTCATATAAAAACACATTCTTTCCCATTTTGCCCTTGCACTTTTTTAAAAATTCCATCTTTGCCCTTTAATTCTTTACAAATACACCCCCATCTCCAATGCATTCTCCATGAAATTTTCTTACTTTTTACTCCCCATTTTTCTTGCTAATTAGGGGTAGAATGGTCACTTTGCCCCTAAGGAAAAATCCTCTAGAAACTTCTCAAGAAATTTAGTCAGCTCTTCGCCCCAGCGAAGATTTTTCTTCGTCTCAGCGAAAAATTATAGAGTGTACGTCGCCGCGGCGAAGTCTGAAATTTTCTAACTTCGCCAATCCTTCACCAAATTCAGGGCAACCAAGCAATATTCATAGCATATAAGCTTAACCAAGGACAAACAAACAACATTAAGGGCCAATAAGCATAAATAAACTATGTATCTCAAAGTAGACGTTACAATTCATTAATTTCTTTCTTCGTATTTTATTTTCTTTGCTGGTTTGAAAAAAATTATGAAACCATTTATGTAATTTTCAATCCATTGACTAACTCAGTTCCAAGTATTACATGTGATACTACCTATAAGCCAACACAAAAATTACATGTAAAGGAGTAGTTAGAATTAAAGGTGAGATATTTTAAACTCGTCACTCTATGAATCTCACATAATCCTTGTCGCACCACATTATCAGAAAGTAAATAAGAATTAAAGTCAGTTTATAAGTCTTAGATATGCTCAACTTAGTAGCATTATTTTAAAACCCAGACCGGATTGGTCAAATGAACTAGACCCTTATCCGATCTAGGTACATCCTAAACCCAATTATAGCGGTTTGACCAGATTGACCTAGGGTTGAACTGACGAAATAGTACCAAATCACCAGTTCAACTATCGGGCTAGAGAATAAGATCATGCTGATGTCACTGATCCAGCTGGATTTGGATTTTCGATTTTGACAATTTCATCTTTAGATTTGGATTTTATATTTAATTTATTTATGTTATATTGTTATTTGGATTTTGGATTTGGATTGAATTATTTTGGAAATTTATTAAAATTTTAAATTTTTATTTTGTCATGCTGACGTCCTTGGTCTGATCGGTTATAAACCCATGAATGTGGCAAGTTGAAAATTGGTTAAGATGCTTGACTTCTTTTGCAAAACGTCTTGGCTTCATAAAGCCACCAGCTTGGCAAGTTTATCATTATATATTCTTGTCAGAGAGCATTACTTGGTGCAATTTTGGTTTAGATGCTTTGACTTTCATTTTGCAAGTGGGGCCAAGCGTCTTGGAAGTGGTAAATATAGAACTTCATTCTGCATTTGTGGAAAAAATACTGGTCGCCTAAATTGAATTTACTTCACTATGCTGCCCACTAAACCAAAAGTGGGGAGGCACTACAAGTTTTAAAGAAGCAGTCATGACCATGATCTACCATATTTTTCTAACATTAAGAACTACTTTTCCTGTGGAGTCATTGATTCAAGGTGGAGAATTAACAATCAAGAAAATTCTACTTTATTTAGTAAAAGAAAAATCTTCTTGTTGGGCTTAATTTGTTCTATGGGCTTAATCAACACTGCGCAATATGCAGTTGAATTTAAGTTAAAAGTTTTTATTGTGCTTCCCACTAATCGAAAAGTGGGGCTCAAGCTGCAGTAGTCATGAACACGATCGAATGAGATCTTTCCAACAACTTTTTTTCACAGCCATAATCATTGATTCAAGTTTAGACCTCGAGGGAATTCTACTTCCTTGGCACTTGAGAATGGACATTCCATCAGTATCCACATTAGTGTATTTAAATCACATGGTTGCAGACATCATAGTGTTGGCTGAAAGTTAGAAGATTTTTATTCATATTTACAATTAAAAATTATAATCGTCCCATCTTCATACCACTAACGTCACTCCATCAAGCAATTATTTTCTTCTCTCAACTCCCTACTTTTAATTAATGTTTAATCACCAACTTAGCATTTTTCATTGTTCTGATACCAAGTTTTAAAATTGAATTTATAATATGTTATCTATGTGGGATCGTCCTTGTTACGATCTCTATTTTTAGAGGCCTATCTTTCAATGTTTTATAAGTTTATGGATTAGTGTTATATACCCATTGTTGTCATTATTATTATTCTATCAATACAAAGAAAAATATTATGACTAAAAATCAGCTGGAAATTAGCTTTCAGTTGCATTTCTCCAACTTATCCTCAAACTATATAAAAATGATCCATCTACTTCCAAGGTCCCATTTTCATATATATTATTTAGGGAACACATTTCATTGAGTCCAAAACCACTTCAACATACAATATGAGAAGTCTCTATCATATACAATTCCTTCTTTCTTTTTTAATATTGTCATGCCAGTTATAAAGAAATTAAGCAGACTGAGAAATGGCAGCATCAAGGTTCCCCTCTTGGGGCACAATGCCCTACAGGAACAAGGATACCAATCCTTTTCTTTTCCTTATTGTATCAGGATTGTCCTTTTGTCAAGTTTCTTGCAAATATGGGAACGGCAAGAGATAGAAAGCTAAGAAATTTCAGTTAATTTTCTTTTTCACTTCATTGATAATAGCTTTGTTCTTTATACCTTACTAGCTTTGTTTTTCTCAGTTTTGGCCATTGTTATTTTGCATTTTCTTATATTCAAAAGTAATTTTGTTAATTAAGTAAAATGCAAACATAATGACCAGGAGTCAAATACAATTGGAATAATTGATCTCTAACCATGTATGCATGTATGTGTATCTATAAGTCTATATTTTCTTTTATTTAAAAAAGATTATTGAGTTTTAAATTGTTACTATATCTAATTACATATTGAAACACAGGGTGACTAGCACCATTGTTAGGATCCGATATTGGGAAAGCCTAAGGGAGAGTCTAACCCAAAAGACCGGTCTAATAGGTAGGAGACTCCCTAGGCTTAAGTACCATACTTGGTGGGTGTGAGATCCCGATGTGGAATCCTAACATTCAATGTTAGAACTCAAGCCCAAGGGAGAACTTTATAAACCCACCAGCTTAGAAAGGTTATTATTATATATCTTTGTTGAATTTTGGTTAAAATGCTTGACTTCTTTTGCAAAATGTCTTGGAAGGTTCAGATGCTTGATTTATTTTGCAAAACCATGCATGTGGTAAAAAATTAATGAAATATTTCTAACGTGTGTACATATAATTCCACCCTTTATATATGTATATATCACAGGTGAGTCCTTGGCCTATACACAAAACCTTGTCCTCTCATGGAGACAAATCATTCTCTTTGCATTTTATTCATGGCTTTCTTTGTTCAATTTCCGGTATTTTCCTTTGTTAGTGCCAAACAAACCAACATTATCACAGACCAACAAGCTCTTCTTGCACTCAAAGCTCATATAACCCATGATCCTACCAATTTATTGGCCACCAATTGGTCCACAACTACCTCTGTTTGTAATTGGATTGGAATCCGTTGTGGTGCTCGTCACCATAGAGTCACGTTTCTTGATATTTCTTTCTTTAATCTTACAGGCACCATTCCTCCTCAACTGGGAAATCTTTCTTTCCTCACAATTCTAGCTTTCTAACAGAACAGCTTTTATGGCTCTCTCCTTGATGAGTTAGCTCAATTACGTCGTCTCAAATACCTTAATTTCCGTAACAATACATTCTCAGGGACTATCCCTCAGTCCCTTGGCAACTTGTCTTCATTACAAAAGCTTTATCTTGATTCTAATCAACTTTCAAGTTCCATTCCCACCTCCATCTTCAACATATCTTCACTGCAGTTTCTTAGTTTATATCATAACCAACTCTCTGGTACCTTCCCTTCCATTTTTTTCAACATGCCTTCGTTATTATATATTGACGTGGGTGATAATGAATTATCTGGTGGACTCCCTAAAACTACTTTTGATTATCTTCCTTGTTTGGAAATGCTTTATTTGGATCAAAACATGTTCAACAACGAAATACCTGTTAAACAATCCAAAGAAATAATAAAAAGAGGAGGCTAGGGTTTCATTGATACTGCACAATTCAATTGAATACAAAAAGTATTATTTAACCTAAATACAAATATATATATAGGCTAAACAAAAGAAATAATGAAAAGACAAATCTACCCTTAATAAACAATAAAACAAAATAACTCATATTTCTTAACATCTCCTCTCAAACTCACAATGCGGTGACTACAAGCATCGAGAGTTTGTCAACTAGAAAACGAAAACGGGAAATAGAATGTGACTTGGTAAAGAAATCTGCAATCTGCAAAGAAAAAGAAACAAAGGGCAAGGTAATGGTGCCATGCTTGAGATGATGACGAGTAAGGTGACAATCGATCTCAATGTGCTTAGTTCGTTCATGAAAAACCAAGCTGTGAGCAATCTGAATAGAACTCTGGTTGTCACAATACATAGGAGTGGGATGAGAAAGAGAAACGCCCATATTTGCAAGTAACCAATGTAACCAGACAATCTCTTTGGTAGTAGATGCCATAGCATGATATTCTGCTTCAGTTGAAGATTGAGAAACAATGGATTGTTTCTTGCTCTTCCCAGAAATAAGAGAATCACCCAAAAAGATATAGAAACCAGTAACAGACTTGCGATCCGTGGGATCACTGCCATGATTAGCATCAGAGTATGCAAGCAGCTCCAAGGAAGAGGTGGATGGAAGTAAAAGACTCTGAAAGACTGTACCCCAAAGATACCGCAAAATACGAAGAACAATGCCCAATGAACTAGTAGGAGAAGCAACAAAGCGACTAACAACATGAACAAGATATGCAATATCGGACGAGTAATAGTGAGATATACCAAACTCCCAACAACAGTACGATATAAAGTAGGATCTAACAAAAGGTAAACCATCAGAAGAAGAATACTTTGCATTAACCTCAATTGGAGTATCGACAGTCTTATTATCAGTAAGTCTAGCCCACTCAAGAATATCTGCAACATATTTCGACTGAGAGAGAAGATAACCTCTAGGTGAGTAGGCTACCTCGATACCCAAGAAATATCATAGAGAACCCAAATCCTTCATTTCAAACTGTTGAGCAAACTCTGTCTTCAAAACTGAAATACCATCAATATCATCACCAGTACTAATCATGTCATCAACATATAAAGACATAATGATACGACCTGCATCAGTGCACTTAACAAAAAGAGCAGAATCATGACTACTAGAAGCAAATCCAAGGGAAGAGATCACAATAGAAAATTTCTCAAACCAAGCACGAGGTGCTTGTTTAAGACCATATAACGTTTTCTTCAGCTTGCAAACATACCTAGAATCATGTGAAACACCAGGAGGGGGCGCCATATAAACTTCTTCTTGAAGATCTCCATTCAAGAAGGCATTTTTAACATCAAGTTAAGAGATATGCCACTGACGAACCAAAGCTACTGCAATAAGAGTACGAATAGTAGTCATTTTTGCAACAGGAGCAAAAATCTCCTCATAATCCATACCATACTATTGAGAGTAACCTTTTGCAACCAACCTAGCTTTGTATCGCTCAATAGATCCATCAGAATTAGTCTTGATCTTATACACCCAACGACAACCAGCAACAACCAACAACAGTCTTACTAGGAGGTAGAGGAACCAAATCCCAAGTACTTGTCTTATGCAAAGCAAAAAGTTCCTCATCTATAGCTTGTTGCCAAAGAGGATCAAGAATTGCCTCTTTATAGGAAGAGGGCTCAGAGAGACAATGTATAGAAGCTAAAAAAGAAGCAAAAGTTGAAGAATAACAAGAATAAGCAAAATCTGGTAACTTTGTGGACATACGAATGTGTATGGATTGACGTAGAGGTGGATCCACAATCTCAGACGAAGCTTGAGTGACCATAGGAGAAGAGGGAGCTTTAGGTATGCTGGAGAGTAAAATGTCAATACCTGTAGAATGATCAGTACTAGGAACCCGAGATGACAAACTATCAGAATCCTCAGAAAAAGGATCTATACGAATTAGATCAGATCTAGTCAAGGTATGAGTAATGGATAGAATAGAAAAGAAAGGTATATGCTCAAGAAAAACAACATGATGAGACACATAAAGTTTCTGAGTTATTGGATCAAAACAACGATACCCCCTTTTACCTTCACCATAACCAAGAAAGACACAAACAGCAGATCGAGAGGACAACTTGCTGCGTTTTACATGAGGATGAAGAACGAAACAAGTACAACCAAAAACTTTAAAGGAAGAATAATCAAGGGCATACCCATACAACTTTTCGAAAAGAGAAAAACCTGAAATATGAGAAGATGGAATTGCATTAATCAAACCTACAGCAGTAAGAACAACTTCACCCCAAAAAACACTAGGAACAGAGGCAGACAATAAGAGAGAACGAGTAGTTTCAACAATGTACCTATGTTTTCTTTCAGCAACACCATTTTGCTCAGGAGTATTTGTACACAAGGTTTAGTGAACAGTTCCATCTAATGCAAGCAACTCACAAAATTTATTAGAAGTGTATTCCTTGCCCAAATCACACCTAAAACATTTGATAATAGCAGAATGTTGAGTTTTGAAAAGAGCTCGAAAGGCTGTATATATCTCAAAGAATTCAGAACGATGTTTCATTAAATAAACCCAACAATAACGAGTATGATCATCAATAAAAGAAACATAATATCAAGACCCTCCTTTTGTGGCATCAGGAGAAGGTCCCCATACATTAGAATGAATCAAATCAAATGGAGAAGAAGAAACAAAAATACTTCGATTAAAAGGTTGAAAATTTTGCCAGTTTATATCCACTACAATCAAAAATATCACAAGTTTGCAAATTTCCTAAAGCCCCTGTGGATGCCAAAAATCTCAAACAAGAAGACGAAACATGACCTAAACGAGAATGCCATAAATAAAAACTAGAAGAAGAAGGACTCAAACGAAAAGAAGACAAATCAACACTAGTAGCGGCAGCATCAGCACTAGTAGCTGCAGCAACTGACACTTTTAACTCATCCAAAATATATAGTCCCCCCTTCCTACGGCCTGTCCCAATCAGCTTCTGAGACTGTAGATCCTGCACATAACAAGAAGAAGAGAGAAAGGTGACTAAATTACCAGAATCACATAACTGACCAACAGAAGCAAGATTTAAAGTAAGTTTTGGAATATGATAAACATTAGAGAGAGACAAGTGAGGTGTGACAACAGAACCAACACCTACTAAAGGCATAAGAGTGCCATCAGCAGTCATGACAGGAATAGAAGACAAAGGAGACACAGAAGCAAAAGATGAAGAATCTGGAGACATATGATGTGAAGCACCAGAATCCAAAACCCATACAGAATGTGACATACCTGAAGAACTATGAGGTAACTAACCTACGGAAGAAGAAGCAAACATAGCTTGTGGCTGTAAGGAGAGAAACTTCTGAAATTGCTCAGCCAGAGTACTAGGATCTGTGAAAGGACTTGATGAAACTACTGCTGTAGTATTAGACTGTAGTGGTTTGTAACCCTGAGGTGGTCTATGAGCATTAGATTGTGACTGGTTGCCAGGCTTCCAAGCTTGAGATTGTGGCTGCCTCAACTTAGGACACTGAGCCTTCCAATGACCTTTTTGCTTACAGAAACTGCACTCGTCGAAGGCAACCCTTGTGTAAGGTTTATTCGATTATTAAAGATCAAGTCAAGGTACTGCAACACGTAAGGATTAGAAATAGAAGCAGAAAGAATTCCCTTTTCAGAATGAGACTTAAGACGTATTTCTTCAGCCAATAACTCACTAACAACTAAGTCAACAGAAGGCATTGGAGAACGATGTAAAATTGAACGTCTAAGTCCTTCAAAATCACTGCGAAGTGCCGTTAAAAACTGTACCAACTGTTGCTGCTCCCTATGAGCAATATAGGCACCACATGCCTTTAATTCTACAGATTCTGTAAGAGCCAATTGATCCCAAAGATCTGTCATAGCAGAATAAAACTCATGAACACTCATATTCTTCTGCTGAAGAGCTCGTATGTCATTCTCCAATTGATACTGCTTTGCAAAATTTGACTGAGTAAATAACCTTTGTAGATGATCCCAAACCTCCTTTGCTGTCTCATACTTCGCTAACTGTGTACCTATGGAATGCCCAACTGAATTGTTAATCCAAGTAATAATTTTTGCACTGTTTGCTTCCCAGGAATCTATCAAAGCATCATAACCCTCATCTGGTATTCTTAGGTTTCACAGAAGTTCCACTAACATATCCCCACATCTTTTTACCCTTAAGAAAATTTCTCATCACATAACTCCAATACGAATAATTCTTGTCATCTAACCTCACACTTACAGACTGAAGTGAATTGTCTCTTTCAGTAGCCATATTCAAAAAACAACGAAAACCAGAATGCAAAAGAAAGGAAAACGAAATACCAAATTGCCGAAATTGAACGAATACCAACGAAATACCAAATTGCAGAAACATAACTCCAATCCGCATAAACTATGTTTAAGATTAAGCCTCGTCCCATGAAACTCTGCTTTGATACCATGTTAAACAATCCAAAGAAATAATAAAAAGAGGAGGCTAGGGTTTTATTGATACTGCACAATTCAATTGAATGCAAAAAGTATGATTTAACCTAAATACAAAGATATATATAGGCTAAACAAAGGAAATAATGAAAAGACAGATCTACCCTTAATAAACAATAAAACAAAATAACCCATATTTCTTAACAATACCATCCACTTTATCAAAATGCAGAAGCTTGCAATTCTTATCCTTGTCGCACAATCATTTCACAGGAGCCATACCAAAAGAAATTGGAAAATTGACGCAGCTTGAGGACATACGTATTGGATACAGTAGACTCCAAGGTATATATGCAGAAGTTAGTGGCATGCATAATTTTTTTTTCTCAATTTCAAATATATAATTCTTTGACCACTATGACTTCTCAAATATTAATTGATTTATAGAGTTCTTTTTTTTTTTTTTTTTTTTTTGTTTTGTTAATAATACCATTGCTTTTATATATATTGATTTTGTAGGAGAAATTTCAGGAGAGTTGGGCAATTGTACACGACTGGAGTTCTTAACTTTTCAGAATAATCAACTCACTGGTATATTTTAAACCGTAACTGCCTAGCCTAGCTGTTACATTTTTTCAAGGCATATATATGTATGAAAATTATCAAAGTGCACATTTTTAAAATTGAACTTTTATTTACTAACATGGATAATGTTTAAAAACAATTTTCCATAATTTTCCACACAAGAAAGTTTGATTAAAATTTTATCTATTTACAAATAATGATAACCGATTATGGGCACTAGTAAACATATCACGCTAGATATTCACATTAAAGAAAAAAAAATGTAGAATACCACAATAATCTCTAAACTTGATTCAACTTAGAGTTCTACATCTTCTCAACAATAATCTCTAAGTTATGATATGTATTATTATATATGCATACTGGTTACAATATATATTTAACTAATTGTAAAATAAATATATATACAATCTTGTTACAATATATATTTAATTACTTGTCAAATATAGTTTACCACTATAATAAAGATATTAGTACCAACGTAACGGAAAACATTTGATCCCAACAACTAATGTGCTTAAACATTATAATAAAGAAACTGCAACACTAGAAAATAGATTAAATGAATGAAGGGTAGAAGTCCTATTATTAGTGAATCTTCTCTTTGTTGATATCTAATCCAACAAATGATGAGCTCGCTCATATTCAATTTCAGGTGAGATACCAACTGAAATTGGTAATCTTCATAATCTACAAGTTTTGGTCCTTGAATTTAACAACTTAGTTGGTTTGGTCCCAACAACTATCTTCAATATCTCAATGATGACACAACTTGCAGTTACTGGAAATAAACTCAGAGGAATGATTCTTCCATCAAACATTGAGCTCCAAAATCTCGAGGGTCTCTACTTGGGTATTAATGATTTTAGTGGGACATTTCCTAACTTTATCACCAACTTATCCAAGCTCTCCACTCTAGACATTTCAGTCAACTCGTTCTCAGGTTTCATTCCTATTACAATTGGCAATTTAAGAAATCTTGAGTTGCTTAACCTAACGGATAATTTCTTGACATCTTCTACACCAAATTTGAGCTTTCTTTCCTCTCTGACAAATTGCAAGAATTTAAAACATCTAGAGGTAGCTGGAAATCTGTTGAATGGCATCCTTCCGAGCTCCATAGAGAATCTCTCTATTTCTTTGGAAAATGTTTACATGAATGATTGCAATATTAGTGGCAGTATTCCCAAAGAAATCAAAAACTTAAACAACTTGATAGATATATGGTTACAAAACAATGAATTGATTGGGTCTATCCTAGTTACACTTGGTGGACTATAGAAACTCCAGGGTTTGAACCGTGGAAATAATAAATTAGAGGCATCCACCTTAGATCATCTTTGTCATTTGAATCAATTAGTTGAATTGCAACTATATGGTAACAAGATTTTATGGATCCATACCTGCATGCTTGGGTAATCTCAATACTTTGAGAATTCTATCGTTAGCCTTTAACAGGTTAACTTCTATCATACCCTAAACTTTATGGCAACTTAAGGACATTTTACACTTTAATTTGTCATCGAATTTTCTAAATGGATCTCTCCCATTAGAAATTCAAAATTTGAAAGTTGCAATAGATATAAATTTGTCAAAGAATTTTTAGTTTGGCAATATTCCAATGATTATCGGAAACCTAAACAATCTACAAAATCTCTCTTTAGGATCTAATAGATTACAGGGCCACATTCCTAAATCTTTTGGTGACTTGATAAGTTTGGTGTTTTTGGATTTGTCTAGTAACAACCTCTTTGGAGTTATTCCCAAGTCTATAGAAAAACTCTTATACCTCGATTATCTAAACTTATCTTTCAACCGATTGAGTGGTGAAATTCCTATCGGAGGGTTTTTGGGAAACTTCTCGACTGAATCATTTATGGGTAATCTTGCTTTGTGTGGTTCTCCCCAACTACAAGTTTCATCATGCAGAAAAAGCACTCTTTGAAAATCAAGGACTAAAAAGGCTCTCCTACCAATTGTTTTGACACTAAGCATTATGTTCATGTTAGTTGCCTGCTTCTTACATTTGTGTTGATCAAATGCCTAAAAAAGCCCACAAAGCCACCTACCAATGTTGATATGTTGCCACAAGAAGTATGGAGGAGAATTTCACAACACGAATTAGTAAGAGCAACAGATGGATTTGGTGAGAATACCCTGCTTGGTAGAGGAAGTTATGGTTCAGTTTACAAAGGAAGATTAGACGATGGGATGGAGCTTGTAGTAAAGGTATTCCACTTGCATCTTGAAGGAGCATTTACGAGTTTTGAAGTTGAATGTGGAGTAATGAGTTGTATTCGTCATCGAAATATTGTCAAAATCATCAACAATTGTTCAAATGTTGATTTTAAATCTTTGATACTAGAGTACATGCCCAATGGAAGCTTGGAAAAATGCTTGTCTTCTGACAACATTTTGGACATATCCCATAAGTTAACCATAATGATCGATGTTGCTTCAGCTTTGGAATATCTCCATTTTGGTTATTCAAATCTCATCATTCATTGTGACTTAAAGCCCAGCAACGTCTTACTAGACAAAAATATGGTTGCACATTTGAGTGATTTTGGCATCGCAAAGCTCTTAGGTGAAGAAGACTCTATGACACAAACACAGACCCTTGCCACCATTGGTTATATGGCGCCATGTAATTATTTCTAATTTAATTTTTTAATTAATTTTTTTGTTACTTATGCTTTTTCTTCTGGTAGGAAACAAATATTTATTTGTATGTCTAACAATGAAAGTGCATGTGATCATTATCAGAGTATGGAAGAGAAGGGAAAGTACCTAGAAAGGAGATGTTTATAGCTATGGAATTATGCCAATGGAAACATTTACCAGGAGGTAGCCAATAGATGAAATATTTACTTAAGAAATGAGCTTAAGGAGTTGGGTTGGTGAATCATTATGCAGCATGGTGATGGAATTTTGGATGCAAATTTGCTAAGAAGGGATGATGAACATTTCTCTAGCAAGGAAGAATGTGTCATCTATCTTGAGCTTGGCTATGGAGTGTACAAGAGAATCACCTACAGAGACAATCAGTGTAAAAAAAGTAGTAACAAGACTCATCAAAATTAGAGTTGAATTTGCAAAAATCGGAACAAGAAGAGGCAAAAGGGTCTTAAATTTACATTAATTTCATTTTATGTTCATTGTTTATAAAGTTTTATCCAGATGATTAGCCATACCCTTGAACCCTTTTTAAACCTATGTTATGTTATTTAACAATTAGCTAATTGCTTTTGATTTGCAGAGAGAAATGGATGAGCTTGCTAGCCAACTACCCATGAATTGAACAGCCTGAGTTTCAAGTTTTTCTGAGCCTATGATGAAAATTGACAAGAAGCACTTGTAATGAATTTTTAAATTTGGTAGAACTTAATGTGCTAAGGACAAAGTATAAGGGTTTTGAAAAGTTTCCCATTTCTAATAAAGATGAATTTATTTTCTTGTATTAAACTTTCTTTTTAATTTAAAAGACAATTTTTTTATTAAATTTCTTACCGATGGCAATCACAATTTGGATATATTTCAAGATCTTGATTTTTACCTCCCCATTTTCCTTTTAGTTTTGTGGTTATTTTTGTGCACATGGTATAGTTAGCGGCCTATCACTTCTCAATGAGACATATGCAGCATGATTAAAGCCCACCACTATTGGCCCAAGGCTTTCTAGGACATGGATCGTTTTCAAATTTGAAAAGGCTCTCCAAGTCCATGCATTTGTTGTATCGGATCATTTACAGTATTAGGGTAACATTACCCCTAATGCTTAGTATTTTTCATTGTTTTGATACCGCATTTAACATCAAATTTATAGTATTAGGGTAACGTTACCCTTAATGTGCCATGTTCCTTGTTATGACCTATGTTATTACAAGTCTATTGTTGTTGTTGTTGTTGTTATTATTCTATCAATACAAAGAAAAATGTTCTCACAACCCTTGATAGTAAGATTAGAAATCAACTTTTACATGGAAATTTGTGGGCACTATGTTTATTTGTAGATAAATCAATTGGAAATTAGCTTTTAGATGCATTTCTCCAACTTATCCTCAAAGTGTATGGAAAATGATCCATCTACCTCCAAGGTCCCATTTTCTCATAAACTGTTTAGGGAACACATTTCATTGAGTCCAAAATTACTTCAGCATACCATATGTAAACGGAAGAATACTATAATTTATCTAACAATATATGCAGGTGTCAACATGATGATTATTGACTAAACCTCTGTAGCACACGTGTAAGTGTTGGTATGCCAGGTCAGCAACCAGGTGATTAGGAGTTAGTTTTACAATGTAATCGCTGATTGATTTTTAGTTGAGAAAAATCAGTTCGCTCATTTCTTTATGGTACTAGAGTCTATGCCTACCTTTCCAGGTGATTCTTAGTTGCCAAACACAAATGTTTTCTCGGAATATCTTCAGAGTCCTGTCAAACACTTCAATAATACTTCCACAATGACAACTCCTGGTTTTAACTCCGTTTCATCATTTCTAACTCCATCAACTTTACCTTCAATTACCATCAAATTTGGCCAAATCAACTTCTTTCTACAGTAAGAGCCTTTGATCTGGAGCATTTTCTAACTGCTTCTATGTGTTCGTTGACAGAGTTCATCACGTCTGTTAACTCTTCTACACCTATAACTCTGTTGAATCCAGCGTTTACTGTATGGTGTTAATTAGATCAACTTCTGGTAAATTGGCTTATCTCTTCAGTCTCTGAAACTATGTTGCTTCATGTTGCGAAATGCCATACTGCACTTGGAATTTGGAGTACTCTACGGAAACTGATTCTCACACAGGCAAAATCTCAAATAATGCATCGACGACATTTTTTACAAACCTCAACAGAAGGTTCTCAGACTGTTCACGATTTTGTTAACTAAATAAAGGATGCTACTGATAATTTGCCTGCTTCAGGATTGAAATTAGTGACTTTGAATTGATCTTGTATATCTTAGGCGAATTAGGGCCTAAGTTTGATATTGTGGTTGTCAATTTAACTTCTCTGGTCTCACGATGTGACTCATTGACCTTGGAAGAAGCTTTGCTCTATGGCAAATCTGGTCATGTTGTTATGCATTGCTATCACAACTTCAACATCAGCTTTCAAGGACCTTCTCAATAGCAATTTCAGCAGTCTCAGTTCTCATCGGCACAACAATCTTCACTTCCACAACAGCAATTTGCGCAACAATTACCAATGCAACAGTCTCAATTTACTCCAGCTTCGTCAGCAGTTGCTTTACCACCATCTTCGTAGTCAAATACTTCAGCTCCTCTATAGAATTCAGCACAAGCATGACCTATATTGCATCACCTGCCACATTTAATGATGCTTCTTGGTATCTCCGTGGTGGCGTATTAGATCACATTACTTCTCAACTCAGTAATCTCTCAGTCCATAGTGAGTTTCAAGGTTCTGAAAAGCTGGCTGTAGGTAATGGTGTTTTATTGTCTATATTACATATTGGTTATACTACTTTGCTTTGTGCTAATTCTTAGAAGCTAGATCTTTGCAATGTGCTAATCAAGATTACTTTAGGATAATTCCATTATTATTGAATTCTTTGCTACTTGCATTATTAAGGACTAGAGAACCAAATTTGTTCTATTGTAAGGACAGCTTAGAGAGGGACCTTACAGTTTTGCTTCGTTAGGGCTTCAGACTTCAGAGGCTGTGATTTCTTCCACATCATTTGTTAACTTTTGTTTATTTACACGTCAAAATCATGTAACACACTTAGTGTACAATGTTGATGCATAAATTCTGTCCACACACATTATGTTACCTGTTGCTACTTCATTTGCTTCTGGTGAATGTAATCTCTCTGTAAAAAATAATAAAAAGATTGATTTGTGGCATAAACGTTTAGGCCATCCTCAAGTCGTAGTATTGAATAAATTGATTAACTGTAGTTTTGATAAAATTGGTTCTTTTTGCTCTGCTTGTAAGTTTGGTAAGTACTTTCAACAGCCATTTCCTACTTCTGCAGCCACTTATCCAGCCCCTTTAGAGCTTATATATGCTTTTCATCAAAATAATGTTATAGTTGAGAAACAGTTTCAAGTTCCCCTTAAGTAATTTCAATCTGATAATGAAGGAGAATTTCAAGCTCTGATCCCCTACTTTAAGCATTCTCCAGTTAGTACTCATACTTCAAGTCAGCATTCTTCTGTTTCAGAGCATAGTTCTCAACACACAATGACTGCCTCTTTTTGGTTCTAGTGATTCTTCAGCTAGTGGTTCTTTTACAGATCCTTCCAAGTTTAATTTCTTCCGGTCACACACACCTGTATCAGTTGATAGCATTGTTACTATTCCTGAAGTTCCATTTCATCTTGAGCTCAATATGGCTCCACTCTAGGCTACTAGAGTACATTTAATGCAAACAAGATCTCTTACCAAGAAGGCTGCTTAACAAGCTCTCTCTACTGCTCTTTTAGCCTCAACAGTCATTAATCCTCAATTCACCTTCTTCTCTCTTTTCCTTCTCTCTCCTCTATTCTCTTCTTCTCTCTCTTCCTTCTCTCTCCTCTATTCTCTTCTTCTCTCTCGGGTTTCTTTCCCTTCTTCTTTCATTTTCAATTTCTTATGGAGGGCAAGTGGGTAGCCCAGATTTTTAATTGCCCAAAATTGGAAGTTTAAACTTTATAATGATAAACAGTAGTCCACAGACACTGATTCTCATACCTAATGGAGTGGCCCAAGTTTATAGTTTAGCTATTTATCAAGTTTCATAATTAAGAATCCTTGGCCCATTACAATGCCGCCTTCACCTACTTGCTAAATCCTTTTCATCCATTGAAGTTTTACCAAGGTCGACATGTCATACTCTAATGGATAAACTCAGATTCTCACTACTTTATACATTGGACTGAGTTTGATATCTGAAACATTTATTCTTAGATACTGGAGTTTGGGATACAAATGTTCAAGATATATACGAGGCCACATTCAAATCCCATTTTCGCTACCTTTTGACTATTTTAAAGAGGTATTTGATTAACAGAATTATCTTTTTAAGTATTACTACGCATTTTAATAATGTCAAAAGAACATAATGGATATAGAAAACTCACTTGAACAATCATATAGAATGTACATAATAAGATTCACATATGTAGTGTTTTATTAAATGGAAAATGTCGAGAATTTCCTTTCAATTCCCATCATGAAAATAATCAATGTGTTATGCTTGCATCTTAAAAGGTTCTAGAACCAATTTAGTGTACCCGGTAATGGAAATGTAATACATAAGGAAATCCTTGTGTTCAGAAGATCTGTAGAGTGGAGGATCAGCCAAAGCTTATGCAGGCTTTATAGTTCTATTGTCAGAAAGAGTTATGAAGAAAGCTGCAGTTGTCCTGGCATCCTTAGAGTTTATCACAGCTCTATGTTCAGCACTCTTCAGTTTGTTGTTACAGATAATCTACAACCCAAAATTCAAATACACCTTCTCACATTAATTCAACCAAAAAGTATTCAATGTCACAAGTAAACCTTTCTATGAAATTCTTCATTGAAAATCCGATTTTCTCAGCAACCAACCAGACAAATAAGTATAACACTATTATTCTTCTCCTTGTCGTTTCATCGAACAACTGGTGTACGCCGGAGTTAAACACATAAAATATCGAAATAGTTATATTTGCGCAGGCTTAAAGAAAGGAAACAGTAGCTTACATTTGTGAACTTTTCCCGCTTAAACTTTTTCATCTCCAATCTCTTAACATCTGAATTCTCACTTTGACCGCCTGAAGAAAGTAATTTAATAGAAAATGTTTGAACACAAGTGAGATTTGAATGACCAGATCAGTTACAACATGAAAATAGTAGCACTTACAAATCACACCCTATATATTACTGAAACAAGAATAATACATAAATTACTTACATTTGTGAACTTCAAAACACAGACTGGAATCGGACGCGAAGATGGTGGAGAAGAGTGGACTGTGGAAGAAGAAGATTGAATGAATGAAGCCGAGAAGGAGAAGTGGACTGGAATTGGCCTAGTACGTGAAGACGATGAAGGCGCGTGCAATATCAAAGGAAATTGAGGAATTAGGTTGGGCTTATATAGGAATGCGTTTTTAGTAATTATTTTGAAAATTTTGGTCATTTCTTTAGTTTATTATTTTTTTAAACTAATTTTTTGGTTACCATTAATATATTTCAAATTTTGTAAATCATATTTAGCGGCTAATATTTAGTTGCCAAATTTTTTTGTTTATAACCAAATTTTAGTTGCCAAAATAATTTCTTTAGTTCATTATTTTTTGTAACTATTTTTCTAGTTACTATTAGTATATTTCATTTTTTGTAAACCATATTTATCGGCTAAACAATTAGTTGCGAAAAAAATTTATTTACAACTAATAGTTTAGTTGCGAAAATAATTTCTTTAGTTCATTATTTTTCGTATCTATTTTTTTAGTTACTATTAGTATATTTCATTTTTTTTTTTTTAATTTAGCAGCTAAAATTTTAGTTGCAAACAAATTTTATTTACAACTAAAATGTTAGTTGCCAAAATAATATTTTAGTTGCTTCATATTTCATCTAGTGGGAACATGGGGCGCTAAAAAGGGGTGGCTGAATTTACTTCTATTCGACAACTAAACACTTAAGTTGCCATTAAAATTAGTCATCAAAAAATAATTTTAGTCACAAAAAATAAATTTTGCTAACTTATTGTTTCAATTTACGAGGAAGGGAGGGTGCCAAAAAATAGCAGTCACTTTGGACGTCTAAATTCAATTTAGTTATTAAAGATGAGTTTCTGCAACTATTTTTAATTAGTTACAAAATAATTAGGTGCTGAAAAAACATTTTCTTGTAGTGAGTTCACCACAAATGCATTCGGAAGAGGCTCAACACCAATCCATTCCCCATCCTTGAAGACCTGAAGCCCACTAACATCCCCTTGAAGTATGATTGTTATGAGATTAGGATCACAATGTTTAGGAATTCCCAAGGTAAAGCTTGGATAATAATGACACTTCACTTAGTTCATCTCGAAAGTAACCAGTTTCTAGTCCCAGTCCTTCACTAATTAGCTCCAGGATCACTGAACCCAATTTCTTTACTCAGCAGGCATCTCAAAGAACTCCTTGAAGACACTCATGGCCTCATTTATTAGTTTCTCTGGAACTCCATGGTTTGTGATCTGGTTTCCAGAATGAAATAAATTTATTAAAAAAAAAATCATTCTTACAAAAAAAGCAAAATCACTTCGAGAAACTTGTGAGAGAAAGACGTGTGAACCTAGAAAAATTCGAACTCTTTGCTGGCCTTCAATATTTTGCGGATTGTATCACTCCGATTATGACCAACTGCTTGACTTAAATCAATAGCATGTGTTATTGCAAAAAGGAACAATCGACTTTCCAAGGCTTGTTTCTAGTGGAAATATGTAATTCTCAGGCAAGGATTCATCTTTATGTAAATCTATGAAACATAATTGTTTATTATTAGTACAAATAATAAACATTGGATTTGGAATTGCTTGCAAACTGATAGGTATATAAGTTGTTTATTCCTCTGCAATAGGCCATTCTTTTACTAAGTTTTGCCGGCTAACCTAAAATTATTAATGTTTAATAGAGTTTACTTTGTAATTAGGAACATTGTCAATTACAAGTTGCTACCATCACTATTGATTATTGTTGGGATAGTGCCTTGAATCACATATTGCTTGGGAATGAGAGTTGCACGGAGAATTCTCCCCTTTAAATAGACTAGCACATTGGACTTTTAAAGTATCTCAAAAAGTGTAAGATATACACCAAAAAACTAGTCATTATGAGCTATTATTAAGGGCTTAATTGGGCTTTTTGGGATAGTGTAAGGAGTTTGTAATTTTCTCTTCTAAAAATTGTTTTGTTGTAAGTTTTTGCTTAGTGGATTATTTGAGTGGATAATGGGCATAAGCCAAATTGATTGGGCCGAACTACTTTAAGATTCTTGTGTTTTGGTTTTCTTTATTTTTAGTTGCTTGCCTTAATTTTGTGTTTGAGTTGTGAGAATATTTTTTCAACAAGTGATACCAGAGCCCACGGTTCGTGATTTGGGAGAAGGCAAGCTCGAGATGAGGTTGGATTTAAGAGTAGATCAACTATTGTCAAGCATCTCAAATTTTCTAGAAGTATGTCTAAGTTTGAAGTTCCTTTATTTGATGGTAAAATTAATTTTATGGTATGGCAAAGTACGATACAAGACCTTTTGGTACAACAAGGTCTTGATCAGGCATTAGAGGAGAGTAAGCCAAAGAAGATGTTTGTTAGAGAATGGAATAGAATTAAGAGGAGAGCTGTCAATACAATTAGATTGGCTTTAGCTCCAAAGATAAAGTACAACATGCTCACTGAGTCTACACCAAAGGGTCCGTGGGAAAGATTAGAGGGTATTCATGCGTCAAAATCATTGACTAATAGGTTGTCTTTGAAGGTGGATCTGTACTCTCTGAAGATGGATGAAGGTACGAGTCTCCATGATCATTTAAATTAATTTAATATGCTAGTATCTCAATTGTTGGCTATTTCTAATGAGTTAAAGGATGAAGAAAAGGCATTGATATTGTTGTCATCTTTGCCTAAATATTATAGACGTTTAGTTCAAACTTTGTTGGTAGACAAATCTACTTTAAAATTAGATGATGTGACTGCCTTGTTGGGTGAGAATGAAAGGTCTATGGGATCAGAGAACTCATCACTTAGAGGAGATCTACTAGTTACATATGGTTTTAATTGAGGGAGGACTCAAGAGAGGGATGATAAATCAAAAGTCAGAGATTACAGTAATAAGGAGTGTTATTATTGTGGAGAGAAGGGACATATCCAACCACGCTGCAAGAAATTAAGGGAGGATATGCTTGCTTTCAAGAAAGCTCAATAGATGAAGAATTCGAAGGATGATGCTTGGGTTACTGATAATGAAGGTGAATTTTTAGTAACATGTAAAGATGAATCTCAAACTTCGAAGGGTGGAAAAGGTTGGGTTATAGATTATGCTGCATCTATGCATGTTTGTAATGATAAAGATTGTTTCGTTGAATTGAAAGAAGATGAAATTTATAGAAATATTATTGTCGGAAATAACGAGAAAGTGAAGTTGAAGGTGTTGGTAGCGTTCATCTCAAGCTTCACAATGGTGTTGTCAAGAAGCTTCGTCATGTGAGGTATGTACCAAGTTGTAGTCACAAGTTGATTTCTTTGGGTAGTTGGCTTCTCATGGATATACACCTACATTGGTTAAAGAGATGGATGCGAAGTGTATAAAGACGATGTTCTGATTGTGCAAGGCAAAAGGAATGAAAAACAACTATATTTGCTTGATGAAGGTGTATCTTAAGAAATCAAGAGATAAAGTTGTTCTAATTCTTGTTGTGAAAGAAAAGAAAGCTATCAACCGAGTAAGATTTTTCAAATGCTACTGTGATATTTGGGGATTCAAGTCATGGGAGGAATTGTTGTGATAGTGCCTTGAATCCCATATTGCTTGGGAATGAGCGTTGTGAGGGAGACTCTCCCTTTTAAATAGACTAGTACATTGGGCTTTTAAAATATCTCAAAAAGTGTAAGATAGACACCAAAAGAATAATCATTGTGAGATGTTATTAAGCGTGTAATTGGGCTTTTTGGGATAGTGTAAGGTGCAATTTTTCTCGTCTAAAAATTGTATAGTTGTAAGTTTTCGTTTAGTGGATTATTTGAGTGGATCGTGGACGTAGACAAGATTGATTAAGCCAAACCACTTTAAAATTATTGTGTTTTGGTTTTCTTTAGTTTTACTTGCTTGTCTTAATTTTGCATTTAAGTTGTGAGAATCTTTTTCATCAAATATCTCTTTCCAAACAACAATTACCATATAAAATATAAATTCAATCTAACTTTTATATGATTACGTTACCATAGACAGGGGTGGACACAGCCCCTTGGAGGGTAGGCCCTACCCTCACATTTAAAAAAAAAAAATTCTTTATATAGGCTTATAAAAAATTATATATATATATATATAGAGCCTCTCTTTAGATTTAAAAAAAATAAGAAATATTATATATATATATATATATATATATATATATATATATTGATAAAAAACTTGTTATTAATATATATATTTCACACTTACATCATATTAAAAGTTTAAAACTCTCTCTACTATTTTTTACGTGCATCTGTATTTTATGATTTTATCTTTAAAATTCTTTATTCTCTCATTCTCTCTTTCACTTTCTATGTTATTCGTTCTTAAAACTTTTGAAGACTAAAATTGTTGAAGCT
Organism: Pistacia integerrima; assembly: GCA_026225825.1. NCBI lineage: Eukaryota > Viridiplantae > Streptophyta > Magnoliopsida > Sapindales > Anacardiaceae > Pistacia > Pistacia integerrima. The sequence goes on along the minus strand of CM047747.1, from coordinate 34,748,901 downwards.
TTCACTCATCAAGGTGCCACAATTAGCATCGTTTTCTGTTTTCTCAGTTTTAGGTATGTGTATTGCTCATTTCATTTTAGTTTATTTTAGGGTTGAATCATGCTTTTTTTTTTTTTTTTTTGGAGGATTTTTATTCTAATTTGATGGAAAAATGCATGGATCTTGTGAGTTTATTTTGTGTTTTATGTTTAAGAATGTTCTCACTTTTCCAAATTAAACCTTAACTATATTTTACTGAACGTTATTCTTCATCTTTCACCCACCACTTTCCTATATTTCAAACATCACCGTTTAGCTGATCAAAATTATTAAAGAAGTTTGAGTTATTATCTATGTTTATACTAAGAAAATTTCCCTTTTTTTATTAATTCATATTAAAAATCAAGACAACATTGATTTAATTTAAGTTTTGATTGTCTTTAGCTTAGGCTAGGTCTAATCAAAGTTATGAAAATTTATATTATAATATTTGAAAGAAAAAAAATTAAAAGAAAATAGGAGAAATAAGAAATTTGTGTTGAACATTTTTGGTGGATTATGATTGTTGTAAACTGTTTTAATTATATTGGATTCAAGTGGATCATTAGATTCCCGTAGTCTTTTGCTCTCTTTAATTGAAGAGGTTTTTCCACGTAAAAATTTTCTTGTGTTTCCTCATGAATTGAATGTTATTTTCAACATAATTTGCTCAAGCTTTTGCTTTTCATAGATTTATTCAAGTGGTAAAGTATTGTATTGTTATATTATTTTCTTCCAGATTATTAATATTATATTTTTTTTTTTGTTTAAGGTTTGGTGATTTTTTTTTAAATTTTCAGTAGTTGTTTGACAAACAATAACAGAGCCACAGAGGCCCCTGAACAAAAATTCTAGATCCGCCACTGACACACCCCACACCCCTAAAACATAAAACCTCACCGTTTCTACCATTAACTAGCTAAAATATCTTTAATGATGCCTCCATTGTCTATAATTACAGTTTCCCACTGACTTCGAAACATAACAACATAAGTCCATTAAGCAGTTAACAGTTAAATAATGGCCTATTGGGCCTCATGAGAAATTTGATATTTGTCCACGCACTATTTCTAACATAAGACATTAATCCACAACTTTTAAAGCTAGCTTCAGTGCATTTGTCTTTTTCACAGCCCATCAATTGTTCCATGAGGACAAAGCAGAAATGATTTGTTTTGAGGAGTTTCTGGGAATCCACTGTCCAGGTGCTCCCTCCAATAAAGGAGAAGAAGAGAATATAGAACTTCATTCTGCATTTATGGAAAAATACTGGTAGCCTAAATTGAATTTACTTTAAATTTTCACTATGCTGCCCACTAAACCAAAAGTGGGGAGACACTACACGTTGAAGAGTTTTAAAGCAGCAGTCATGACCATGATCTACCGCATTTTTCTAACATTAAGAACTACTTTTCGCTTTGGAGTCATTGATTCAAGGTGGAGAATCGTACTTTATTTAGTAAAAGAAAAATCTTCTTGGTAGGCTTAATTCGTACTATGGATGAATAATAAAATATCAGGTGTCTGTCGACTTAACTCTCATGCTCCTTTCTCTCTTTCTCAAAAGACAATCCATAACTTCTAAAGCTAAATTCTGGGCATTTCTCTTTCACAGTCCATTGATTGAACCACGTTACATAGGAGTAGGGAGTTTCTGGGAACCATTTCAATTTGCCCCCTGTATGCATATGCTTTTGTCAAAGAAAAACAACTGCAATATGCAGTTTAATTTAAGTTAAAAGTTTTTACTGTGCTTCCCACAAATCCAAAAGTGGGGAGACAGTTTCCAAGCTGCAATAGTCATGAGCATGATCGAATAAGATCTTTCTAACAACTTTTTTTCACAGCCATAATTATTGATTCAAGATGTAGATTAACGGTGAAAAACCTCCAGGGAGTTCTACTTTAGACCTTGGCCCTTGAGAAGGACATTCCATCAGTCTCCACATTAATATATTTAAATCACATGGTTGCAAACATCATAGTTTTGGCTGAAAGTTGGAGATTTTTTTCATCTTTACAATTAAAAATTATCGTCGTCCCATCTTCATACCACTAACGTCGAAAACTCCATCAAGCAATAATCATCTCATTGCTTATGTATAAGTATCAGTCTTGTGCAATTGCACATGTCGCCAAGCCCACACTAAAACCACGCAACATTCTAATCTCATGGAGAGAAACCTTTCCCTTTGCTTTGTCTTAGCTTTCTTACTTCCTTTTCAACACATTCCTTTGTTAATGCGGAAGTAACCGACATTTCTACAGACAAACAAGCTCTTATTGCTCTAAAAGCTCGTATAAGCCATGATCCTAGCAATATATTGGCCAATAATTGGTCCACAACTACCTCTGTTTGTAGTTGGATTGGCATCACTTGTGTGGGCCGTCGCCATAGAGTCACAGCTTTGTGTACATATAATTCCACCCTTTATATATGGAAGTATCACAGGTGAGTCCTTGGCCTATTCACAAAACCTTGTCCTCTCATGGAGACAAATCATTCTCTTTGCATTTTATTCATGGTTTTCTTTGTTCAATTTCTTGTATTTTCCTTTGTTAGTGCAAAACAAACCAACATTATCACAGACCAACAAGCTCTTCTTGCACTGAAAGCTCATATAACCCATGACCCTAGCAATTTATTGGCCACCAATTGGTCCACAAGTACCTCTGTTTGTAACTGGATTGGCATCCGTTCTGGTGCCCGTCACCATAGAGTCACATTTCTTGATATTTCTTCCTCTAATCTTACAGGCATCATTCCTCCTCAACTGGGAAATCTTTCTTTCCTCACAATTCTAGGCTTCCAAAACAATAGCTTTTATGGCTATCTACCTGATGAGTTAGCTCAATTACGTCGTCTTAAATACCTTGATTTCAGTTACAATAACTTCAATTTACAGATCCCGTTATGGCTGGCCTCCATAAGTTTGAATGAAATCAAATTCTCAGGGACTATCCCTCAGTCCCTCGGCAACTTGTCTTCGTTACAACAACTTTATCTTGATTATAATCAGCTTTCAGGTTCCATTCCTTCCTCCATCTTCAACATATCTTCACTGCAGTTACTTAGTTTATATCATAACCAACTCTCTGGTTCCTTCCCTTCCATTTTTCTCAACATGCCTTCGTTATTATATATTGACGTGGGTGATAATGGATTATCCGGTGGACTCCCTGAAGCTACTTTTGATTATCTTCCTTGATTGGAAACGCTTGCTTTGGATGGAAAAATGTTCAGCAGTGAAATACCATCCACTTTATCAAAATGCAGAAGCTTGCAATCCTTATCCTTGTCGTACATTTATTTCACAGGAGCCATACCAAAAGAAATTGGAAAATTGACGCAGCTTAAGGAGATACGTATTGGACACAGTAGACTCCAAGGTATATATGCAGAAGTTATTGGCATGCATAAATTTTTTTCTCAATCTCAAATATATAATTCTTTGACCACTATGATTTCTCAAATATTAATTGATATATAGAGTTTTTGTTTTAGAAATTTTGTTAATAATACCGTTGCATATATATATCTATATGTTGATTTTGTAGGAGAAATTCCAGGAGAATTGGGCAATTTTACACGACTGGAGTTATTAATTTTTCAGAATAATCAGCTCACTCATTTTAAACCGTAACTGCCTAATCCAGCTGCTACATATTTTTCAAGGCATATATCTGTGTGAAATTTGTCAAACTGCACATTTTTTAAAATTGAACTGTTTTTTACTGACATGGATAATGTTTAAAGACAATTTTTCATGGTTTTCCATATAAGAAAATTTGGCTAAAATTTTGTTTATATATAAATAATGATAACCGATGAAGGGTATATGGCAACAGTGTATTGGTTGGTGGTGCGGCTGACGTGGTACCATAGATGTTCTCGGAAAGAAAAACATATTTCATCAACCAATGATCCTATGAATCAGTAGTTACTTCTGTTCACGCGTAGTGCTCCATTACCGTCGGGTTACAAATTTGAATATTTCTTTTTGGGTCATTCAACATCATGCCTCCTCAATTAGGAACAGCTAACCACTAGAAAAAATATAGTTTATCATGCGGGAATGCCAACATTTTTATTTTTAAATTTGGATCCATGTATATGGGTAACAGTAAATATAATAAAAGACGACCAACAATAGGTTGACCGACCGGTAAAAGCTTGGGGCAAGGGGTTTGCTCCCCTGTAATATCAAGTTTGAATCGTATGAATGGTTACTAATATTATTGGCTACTAACCGCAGGGCTTGCCCTGTTTAAGAAGCCTTGTTCTCGGTAACAAAATAATAATAATAATAATAATAATAATAATAAAAGACAAAACTATACAACTTTAATTTCACAAAAAATTTGACTAATTTTTTTTTTTTTTTTAGCATTTACTAGTGTCATCTAATCATGTATTGACATCATCATACAATGTCTTGGTCGATCTGCAAGAGAAATGAACTGTATGATATATCTTATTCTTCAATTTTTTTGGCAGGATCCATACCAAAAGATATTGGAAACTTGATTCAGCTTACAAATATGCATCTTGACGACAATAATCTCCAAGGTATAATATGTATTATCATATATGCAAGTCCAATTGTACTCTTCAATATCATTATTCACTAGAATTTTATATGGCTATATCATCTTGAAGTCAATTAGTTTCATCTCTATAGACAAAATGATTATTATTAACTCTCATTTGTTGATTTAAATCAAATAGTTGAAGGTTATACTTGATATTTAAAGTTTGATCTTAATTCTTAATTGTGACTGCTCTCTGTCTCTCTCTCTCTCTCTCTCTCTGGATTTGATCTTCTTCTATTAAATGAAATGAGATTGTAACTAAGTTAATTCACAGGAGCCATACCAAAAGAAATCGGTAACTTGACTCGACTTGAGGAATTATATCTTCCGAACAATAAACTCCAAAGTATGACATATGCAATCTTTTTATAAAAAAATTAATTAATTGTAAAATAAATATATCTATATACTGGTTACAATATATATTTAATTAATTGTTAAATATAGTTTACCACTATGCCTCAATCTCATATATATTAATATGAAAGTAACAAAAAACATTTGATCCAAAACCTAATGTGCTTAAACATTATAGTAAAGAAACTGCAATGCTAGAAAATAGATTAAATGAATGAAGTGTAGTAATCCTCTCTTTGCTGTAATCTAATCCAACAAATGATGATACAGTTTTTGGTCATATTTAATTTCGAGTGAGATACCAAGTGAAGTTGGTAATCTTCATAATCTACAGTTTTTGGTCCTTGATTTTAACAACTCAGTTGGTTTGGTCCCAACGACTGTCTTCAATATCTCAACGATGATACAACTTGGAGTTTCCGGAAATAAACTTACAGGAATGATTGTTCCATCAAACATTGAACTTCCAAATCTCGAGGGTCTTTACTTGGATTTAAATGATTTTAGTCGGACATTTCCCAACTTTATCACCAACTTGTCCAGGCTCTTCATTCTAGATATTTCAGCCAACTCATTCTTGGGTTTTATTCCTATTACAATTGGCAATTTAAGAAATCTTGAGTGGCTTGTTTTGTCGGATAATTTCTTGACATCTTCTACAACAAATTTGAGCTTTCTTTCCTCTTTGACAAATTGCAAGAATTTAAAACATCTAGAGGTAAAAGGAAATCCGCTCAATGGCATCCTTCCGAGTTCCATAGGGAATCTCTCTACTTCTTTGGAAAGTGTTTACATGAATGATTGTAATATTAGTGACAACATTCCCAAAGAAATCAAAAACTTAAACAACTTGATAGATATACGGTTACAAAACAATGAATTGATTGGGCCTATCCTAGTTACACTTGGTGGGCTACAACAACTCCAGGGTTTGAACCTTGGAAATAATAAATTAGAAGGATCCATCCTGGATCATCTTTGTCATTTGAATCAATTAGTTGACTTGCAACTATATGGTAACAAGATTTATGGATCCATACCTGAATGTTTGGGTAATCTCAATACCTTAAGAAGGCTATCGTTAGCCTTCAGTAGGTTAACTTCTATCATACCCTCAACTTTATGGCAACTTTAGGACATCTTGCACTTTAATTTTTCATCAAATTTTCTAAATGGATCTCTCCCATTAGAAATTCAAAATCTGAAAGTTGTGGTAGATATAGATTTGTCAAAGAATTTTTTGTTTGACAATATTCCAATCATTATTGGGAACCTAAAAAATCTCTCTTTAGGATCTAAAAGGTTACAAGGCCAGATTCCTGAATCTTTTCGTGACTTGACAAGCTTAGCGTTTTTGGATTTGTCTAATAACAACCTCTTTGGAGTTATTCCTAAGTCTTTAGAAAAACTCTTGTACCTCAAATATCCAAACTTGTCTTTCAACCGATTAAGTGGTGAAATTTCTACTGGAGGGTCTTTTGGAAACTTCTCGACTCAATCATTTACAGGTAATCTTGCTTTGTGTGCTTCTCCCCAACTACAAGTTTTACCATGCAAAATAACCACTCATCGAAAATCAAGGACTAAAAAGGCTCTCCTATTGATTGTTTTGACACTAAGCATTATGTTCACGTTAGTTGCCTTGCTTCTTACATTTGTGTTGATCAAAGGCCTAAAAAATCCCACAAAGTCATCTACCAATGCTTATATGTTACCACAAGAAACATGGAGGAGAATTTCTCAACACGAACAAGTGAGAGCAACGGATGGATTTAGTGAGAATAACCTGCTTGGTGGAGGAAGTTATGGTTCAGTTTACAAAGGAAGATTAGATGATGGGATGAAGCTTGCAGTAAAGGTATTCCACTTGCATCTTGAAAGAGCATTGACGAGTTTTGAAGTTGAATCTGAAGTAATGAGTCATATTCGACATCGAAATCTTGTCAAAATCATCAGTTGTTGTTCAAATGATGATTTTAAATCTTTGATACTGGAGTACATGCCCAATGGGAGCTTGGAAAATGCTTGTATTCTGACAACAACGTTCTGGATATATCCCATAGGTTAACCATAATGATTGATGTTGCATCAGCTTTGGAATATCTCCATTTTGGTTATTCAAATCCCATCATTCATTGTGACTTAAAGCCTAGCAACGTCTTGCTAGACGAAAATATGGTTGCACATTTAAGTGATTTTAGCATCGCAAAGCTCTTAGGCGAAAAAGACTCTATGACACAAACACAGACCCTTGCCACCATTGGTTATATGGCACCAAGTAATTATTTTTAATTTAATTAATTTTAATATTTTTTTTACTTATGTTTTCTCTCTTAGTAAGGAAAAATTTAATTATTTGTAAGTCTAACAATGAAAGTGCATGATCACTATCAGAATATGGAAGAGAAGGGAAAGTATCTAGGAAAGGAGATGTTTACAGCTATGGAATTATGCTAATGGAAACATTTACCAGGTAGAAGTCAATAGATGAAATATTTAATGAAGATATGAGCTTAAGGAGTTGGGTTGGTGAATCATTATGCAGCACAATGATGGACGTTCTGGACACAAATTTGCTAAGAAGGGATGATGAATATTTCTCTAGAAAGGAAGAATGTGTGTCATCTATCTTGAGTTTAGCTATGGAGTGTACAAGAGAATCACCTCTAGAGAGGATCAACATAAGAGAAGTAGTAACTAGACTCATCAAAATCAAAGTCCAATTTGCAAAAATCGGAACGAGAAGAGGCAGAAGGGTTTTAAATTTAGGTTAATTTCTTTCTATAAATTTTCATCGATAATAAAGTTTTAATCTAGGTGATTAGCCATGCCCTTTAACCTTTCTTTTGTCTATGTTACGTTATTTAACTATTGGCTAATTGCTTTTGATTTGCAGAGAGAAATGGATGAGTTTGTTAACCAACAGGCCATGAATTGAACGGCCTGGATTTCAAAGAAGCTATTTGTGAAGATGGAGCAGCGTTCAACTTCTTCTAAGAAATTGATGACAAGAAGTGCTTGTAATGAGTTTTTAAATTTTCTAGACTTTAGTGTGGCCAAGAAAGTATAGGAGATTTGTAAAATTTTCGTGTTCTTAATAGAGCTGAATTATATTTTCTTTGTTAAATCAAGTGAAGTAGTACAAGTTTATAATAAGAATGACTCACTCAATATCATTCCCTTTGCAATACAATCATGATTGTTCATTAATTGTGATTTTTAATACCAAAGTAAGACTTTTAACGATAGAAAAAAAAATAACCAAAATTTCAATTAAACATTTCTTGTATCAAGAAACGCAAAATTTTGTTTGTTAAATAAAAGAACTATATATTATATGATCATGGGTAAAATTTCCCATTTTCCTTTTTGTTTTCTTATTATTAATGTTCACATGGTAAAGCCCACCACTTTTGGCCCAAGGCTTTCTAATACATGGCTAATTTGATAGTTTGAAATGGTTTTCTACGTGCATGCGTTTACTATATCATGTCATTTACAGTAATATAATAACATGGCGCATAATAATGACTTAGCATTTTTCGTTGTTTTGATAGGGACCTTTAACATCAATGTTATAACCCAAGCCTAATAAGCAAATTCACAATACAAATAAACACAAACAAGATTCAAGATCAAAGAATCACACACACACAGATCAATGCACGAATTTACCATAGTTCGTCTAACCAATCTTGGATAGACTACATCCACGTTGAGCTCCGAAATATGGACACTCACAACACTAAATGATAGTTAACGATTATAAGAAGACAATCATACAAATCGACTAAAATAGATCAACCCTCAACCAAGGCCTATTCGCTCAAGAATCTCTCAATAATCTGCAAGAAAACAGAGGACAAATACCAGCCTCAAGAAGGAAACGCAACCCTCTCTCACAGTCTACCCAGATTATAGCCAGAAAGACCTAGCAAAATCCAACCCTAGTTTCTCTCTTTCAAAAACCCTAAACTTGATTAACAAAAAACGCGTTCTATTTCTTTCATCATTGTTGCTTTCTTTATATATGCCCGTATTAGTAAACATCAGCCCTTGGATCTGTCTTGATCTGACAGCTAGGATTCAGCAGAGGCCTTAAGTGAAACGACCCTCCCCGTTTTTGGCTTCACATTATTTTCATCAAATTTTGTAATATGTTACCCAGTATGACATGTTCTATTTTGTGATTTGTATTTTAGAATTATATTGTTCCATGTTATAAGTTTATGGATTAATGTTATGTACCAGCCTACTGTTGCTGTTGTTATATATGATATCAATACAAAGAAAAATGATCCCATGATTCCATATATAATTTGACAGCCCGTGAAAATTAGACTACAAATCAGCTTTTACGTGGAAATTTGTGGGCACTGTGATTTGTAGAAAAATTGGCAGGAATCGGCTTTTAATGCATTTCAAGTCCTCCACAAATACTTCCAACTTATCCTCAAATTAACAAAAAGGACCTATCTACCTACTTCCAAGATCCAATTTTCTTATTAAAGTCCAAGTTCTTATTTGATTAGAATAGTTGACCCCTTATTTGGTTTAAGATTATTGTTTGTTTGCAAATTCTTCTTCAATTATTACATATCCTTGGGTTGGAATTTTGATTTCGATGCTTGACTTGTTTTGCAGAACGTATTGGAAGGTTTAGAGGCTTGATTTATTTTGCAAAACGACTTGGGAGGGAGAACTTTATAAACCCACCAGCTTAGCAAATCATATATCCTTGTTGAATTTTGGTTTAGATGCTTGACTTCTTTTGCAAAACGTCATGGAAGGTTAAGAGGCTTGATTTATTTTGCAAAACGTCTTGGAAGGGTGAACTTATAAACCCACCAGATTAGCAAAATTATTATTATATATCCTTGTCGGAGTGCATTAATTGGTGGAATTTTGGTTTAGATGCTTGACTTCTTTTTTGTAAGTGGGGCCAAACGTCATTGGTATAATAAATGCTTCAAGAGTAGTACTTTTCTTTAACACTTATGCATTTAATAATGGGGTACAAATTCATGGTATAAAACCTTGGCCCTAATGTTTAGCACTGTTTCCTCTGTTTTGGTCTATGTTCAATACTTAATCTCTGTCAGTTACTATTTTATTGAGACGATAAACGTTTCTCAACTTAATATCTAAGTTAAAAATGATTTTCTTGTGTGAAACATTTTCTTGCCCTTTGGAAATGATTTTTGAATATGATATATAAACAAGACTTGCACTGGCTGCCATGCTGACTTGTAGAAAGAAGCTGAGTCAACTGACTATAGCTTTATTGCTTGTCCTGGTAAACAAATGAAAACCACCCAACACCTCCTGCAGAGATAAGAGAAAATTCTTCTTAAAAAAATTGAGTCAGCAGTCACCCTACTTTCTCATTGCTAAAGACTGTTTGCGCATCGTGAGCGATAAAGACTTATTGCCACATCTCGTACTGCTACGAATGAAAGTCTGGGTAAGTTTACAAGTCTTGGTCTTCTCAATATGGTAGACGTATGAGAACAGTAGCATGAGCCCAAATATTAATTAGTAAAAATAATAATGTTCAAATTTTCTTGAAAAAAACCCTTATTAAATATTTGATAATGTTCAAATTCATTTCATATTATTTAAAATGAGGAGAGGATGAACATTAAAGAAGTAGTAATCAGACTCTTCAAAAATTAGAGTAACATTTCTAGCAAATATGGTAACAGCAAGAGATAGAAAGCTGTAAAATTTTGGTTAATTTCCTTTTTCTTTTCATTGATAATTATTCTACATTGCTCCTCTTACCTCTGTTTTCCTCTGTTTTGGCTTATGTTCTTTATTCAATCTCTTTCATTTACTAGGTTACTGCTATGCTAATTTTCCAACTCAGTAATAATTTGAAAAAGACTTTTTAAACAAGACATTTGCAGCTGTCAATGCCAGAGTAACTTGAAACAACTTGGTCTACAAGGATTAACGTTTATGGATGGAAACTAATAATACAACAAGGATAAACTTCTTATGGGGTTTTTGACATGCTCGCATATTATAATTACAGAGGCTAATATTTCCATTGTAATAAGCATTTTTCCCCTTGTAGTTCAATGTGATAATAGAAATCACCTATCATTTTCAATGTCATTTCCTCTAGGGTACAGTATCAATATCATTGTGTGCTTAATTTAAACACAACATGAATGGAAATTTGATTTGTACTTTTCTTTTCCCTTTTAATTTTAATTAGTATGTATTTAATAATGTGCACATTCATGGTATATATATAAACTTGCTCATGTTTTGGTATATGTTTTTTACTCAATCTCTGTCATTTACTATTTTATTGAGGTAATTAAGGTTTCTCAACTTAATATCTAAATTGAAAAACATTCATAAATATGATACCTAAAGAAAGACATACCCAGCTGCTACATGAAAAGGACTTACACTAGCTGCCAGGGCTTGTAGAAAGAGGCTCAGTCAACTGACCTGTAGAAAGACCACTTAAACAGTGAAGAGATAAGAGATTACTCTACTCAAAGGAAACTTCAAACAAAAAACAAGTCAATAGTCTTCCATCAATCCAAATTAGGGCCCTGTTATGGTCACTGGTCACTCAACTTTTGTCACTGCTAAAGAATATTTGTGCCTCTCGTTGTTTCATCATCTTAGCCATAAAAAAGATTTATTATCACATCTCATATTACTAGCAAATGAAAGTCTTGGTAAGTTTATTTATAAGTCTCAGTCCTCTCAATTTTATAAACATGCGAACCTATATACTAATTAATATAAAAAGTTAATAATTATAATCCCTTTAGGTTTGATTGAATAACAAATATCACCCTGAGATTTCTGAAATAATAGAAATCCCCTTGTGTTAGGTTTTAGGCGTTAAAATATATGGTAAGATGGTAATTCGATAAATATTCATTAACTCATAAAAGTATATGTTCAAAACCGGGCATACTAACAGTTCACTAACAACAGGGAGAGTTTTGTAATTTCAAAATTATGTTATTATATCAGGTCTCAAGGGGCCTGTGTCTTTAACTCTAGTAAAAGTAATAATGTTCAAGAGTAAGTATCAAATTTAATTAGTATTAAATAATAAGAGGATGACATTGAAGAAATGGTAACGGCCAGAGATAGAAAGCTGTGAAATTGAAGTTAATTTTCTTTTCCTTTTCATTGATAATTCTTTCTACATTGCTCCTCTTTGGCTCTGTTTTGGCCTATGTTCTTTTTAAGCAGACATTTTTATTTTATTTTTGCAATCTCTTTCATTTACTAGTTTACCTCCATGCTACAGGCTTTTTAGTCTTATCAGTAATTTTGTTAAGTTAACTGGGAAATTGGGATTGCATACTAAAATGCAGACATACTTCAAACGATTTTTAAGTTTTTAATTTGATTTTCTAGTACAATCTTCATTAGATCTCTAACCATGTATGCATGGATAAAGGTTTCCTTTTTTTTCTTTTTTTTTTTTTTTTTTTTTTGGCCTTTTTATCTCCTTAGAGCCAACTTTGAAACCAAAATTGCTTTTTATTAATTTAATATTATGGTTGAGAAACATTTTCAAGTTCCCCTTAAGTAGTTTCAGTCTGATAATGGAGGAGAATTTCAAGCCTTGATTCTTTACTTTAAGCAGCATTGTATTCTGTATAGATTTTTCTGCCCTTATATCCCTCAACGAAATGGAAAAGCTGAGAAGAAATATAGACATGTTATCAAAATGGGATTAACACTTTTGGCTTAGGCTTCCATGTCGTTATCATTCTAGTGGCATGCTTTTCAAACATCTGTAATTCTTATTAACAAATTTCCAACATCTACCCTAAACCATTTTTCTCTTTATGAAGTACATTTTTCAGCAGAAACCCTCATATATAGCTCTGAAAGTGTTTGGTGTGAATGTTATCCCTATCTTACGCCTGATAGTCATCACGAATTTGGTTTCCATATTTCCAAGTGTATGTTCCTTGGCTATAGTATATTTCATAAACATAACTCTCCAGTTAGTACTCATGCTTCAGGTCAGCATTCTTTTGTAGTCTCTTCTGTTTCAGAGCATAGTTCTTAACAGACAATGACTGCGTCTTTTTGGTTCTAGTGATTCTTCAGCTAGTGATACTTTTACAGAATACAGATCCTTCAAGTTTGATTTCTTCCGGTCAGACACACTTGTATCAGTTGATAGCATTGTTACTATTCCTGAAGTTCCATTTCATATTGAGCTTAATATCAGTCCTTTCTAGACTGCTAGAGTTCATTCAGTGCAAAAAAGATCTCTTACAAAGAAGGCTGCATAACAAGCTCACTCTACTGCTCTTTTAGCCTTAACAGTCATTAATCCTCAAGAACCAAAGAATGTACAAGAAGCTTTAGTTTCCCGTCATTGGCTGGCTACCATGAAGCTAGAGTTTGATTCTTAAATTTTATCGACATTAAGTATAATAAAGACAAAATATTTGGGGTTTGTAGGTAACTTAGCATTTTTCATTGTTGTGATACCAACTTCTAAAATTAAATTTGTAATATGTTATCAATGTGGGATGGTCCTTGTTACGATCTCTATTTTCAGAAGCCTATTTTTGAATGTTATAAGTTTATGGATTAGTGTTATGTATCCCATTGTTGTCATTATTATTATTCTATCAATACAAACAAAAATATTATAACATTGGAAATCAGTTGGAAACTAGCTTTTAGATGCATTTCTCAAACTTATCCTCAAACTATATGAAAATGATCCATCTACTTCCAAGGTCCCATTTTCACTTATATTATTTAGGGAACACATTTCATTGAGTCCAAAACCACGTCAACATACCATATGAGAAGTCTCGGTCATACACAATTCCTTCTTTCTTTTTTAATATTTGTCATGCCAGTTATAAAGAAATTAAGCAGAGACTCAGAGATGGCAGCATCAAGGCTCCCCTCTTGGGGCACAATGCCCTTCAGGAACAAGGACACCAATCCTTTTCTTTTCTTTATTGTATCAAGATTGCCCTTTTGTCAAGTTTCTTGCAAATATGGGAACGGCAAGAGATAGAAAGCTATGAAATTTCAGTTGATTTTCTTTTTCACTTCATTGATAATAGCTACCTTACTCTTGTTTGGCTCTGTTTTTCTCTGTTTTGGCCATTGTTATTTTACATTTTCTCATATTCATAAGTAATTTTGTTATTGAAGCAAAATGCAAACGTAACAACCAGGAGTTAAACACATTTGGAATAATTGATCTCTAACCATGTATTATTATTTTATTTAAAAAAGATCAATCTGTTTTAAATTGTTACCATATCTAATTACATATTGAAAAACAAGGTGACCAGCAGTATCTTCTAAAGTTCAAAAAGGTTCACTAACTCTCTCTCAAAGTCGATTCATTAATTTCTTTCTTCATATTTTATTTTCTTTGTTTGTTTGAAAAAAAATATGAAACCATTTATGTAACTTTCAATCCATTGACTGAGCCAGTTCCAAGTAATAGGGTTACAACCTAAGAGCAACAAAAAAAATTCATGTGAAAGAACATGTTAGAGAGAATGTATTGTGAGATATTTTAAACTCCTGACCTCATGAATCTCGCATCCTTCTTGTCACACCACATTATCAGAACGTAAATAAGAGTTAAAGAGTCAGTTTATAAGCCTTAGATATGCTCAACTTAGTAGCTGTGTTTTGGGTGAAGGACGACTGTGTAAAGATCAAAGGCAAAATCCATGCGGGTCAAGTTGAAAGACTAGTGTTACATTCTTATCAAAGTCAAGTTCTATTTAATAGAAAAGAGGCTTAATTTATTTTGCAAAACGTCTTGAAAGGGACGACTTTATAAACCCACCAGCTTAGCAATGTTATCTTTTTCAAAACGTATTGGAAGGTTTAGACACTTGATTTATTTTGCAAAACGTCTTGAAAGGGACAACTTTATAAACCCACAAGCTTAGCATGGTCATTATTATATATCCTTGTTGAATTATGGTTTAGATGCTTGACTTCTTTTGCATAACGTCTTGGACGGTTCAGACACTTGATTTATTTTGCAAAACGTCTTAAAAGGGACCAGCTTGGCAATGTTATTGGAGACACTTGATTTATGTTGCAAAACATCTTGAAAGGGAGAACTTTATTAACCCACCAGCTTAGCATGGTTATTATTATATATCCTTGTTGAATTTTGGTTTAGATGCTTGACTTTTTTTGCAAAACGTCTTGGAAGGGAGAACTTTATAAACCCACCAGCTCAGTAAGGTTATCTTTTACAAAACGTCTTGGAAGGTTCAGAGGCTTGACTTCTTATGCAAAACGTTTTGGAAGGGAGAACTTTATAAACCCACCAGCTTAGCAAGGTTATTATATCAAGAGAGGTGGGGACACATTGAAGTTGGGTTTTGGAAATAATCATCTCGTTGTTTATTTATAAGTATCAGTCTTGTGTAATTGTACATGTCACCAAGCCCACACTAAAACCACGCAACATTCTAATCTCATGGAGAGAAACCTTTCCCTTTGCTTTGTCTTAGTTTTCTTAGTTCCTTTTTCAACTCTTTCCTTTGTTGATGCGGAAGTAACCAACATTTCCACAGACAAACAAGCTCTTCTTGCTCTGAAAGCTCGTATAAGCGATGATCCTAGCAATATATTGACCAAAAATTGGTCCACAACTACCTCTGTTTGTAGTTGGACTGGCATCGCTTGTGCGGGCCGTCACCATAGAGTCACGACTTTGAATATTTCTAACTTGGGTCTCACAGGCACCCTTCCTCCTCAACTAGGAAATCTATCCTTCCTTGCAACGCTGGCCATCAGGAACAACAGCTTTTATGGCTCTCTCCCTGAGGAGTTGGCTCACTTACAACGACTGAAACACCTTCGTTTAAGTGTTAATAGATTATCTGGCGAACTCCCTGAAAGCATTTTTGATAATCTTCCCCATTTGGAATTGCTTTACTTGTCTTATAATATGCTTCAGGGCAAATTACCATCCACTTTATCAAAATGCAAAAAATTACAATACTTATCCCTGGGTGTCAATTATTTCACGGGAGCCATTCCGAAAGAAATCGGAAACTTGACCCAGCTTAAGCGGATGTATCTTGGCAACAATAAACTCCGAGGTATGTATAGACATATATGTGTATGTATAGATGAAAGCAATCTTGTTTATACTAATTTTTACAAATTTTCATTTTAAGAAATTTTCTAAACAGCTCAATTGCTATACAACTTTAATTTCACAAAAAAAGTTGATTAATTTTTATTTTTTTTAGTATTTAAGAGTTTCATCTAATCATTTATTAACATCATCATATAATGTCTTCGTCAATCCGCAAGAGAAATGAACTATATGATATATTTTATTCTTCGATTCTTTTGCAGGATCCATACCAAAAGATTTTGGAAACTTAATTCAACCTACAATTATGTAATTGGACTTCCTCTATTTGCAATTGGATTGCCATCCGTTGTGGCGCCCGTCACCATAGAGTCACATTTCTTGATATTTCTTTCTTTAATCTTATAGGCACCATCTACACCCCATTCCTCCTCAACTGGGAAATCTCCTCACATTTCTAGGCTTCTAGAACAACAGCTTTTATGGCTCTCTTCCTGATGAGTTAGTTCAATTACGTCGTCTTAAATACCTTGATTTCAGTTACAATAACTTCAATTTACAAATCCCATTATTGGGCCTTTAACCTTCGCTTTTGGGTTTGAATGAAGTCAAATTCTCGGGGACTATCCCTCAATCCCTTGGCAACTTGTCTTTGTTACAACAACTTTATCTTGATTATAATCGACTTTTCAGGTTCCATTCCCAGCCTCCATCTTCAACATATCTTCTCTGACTTACTTAGTTTTTATATCATAACCAATTCTTTGGTTCCTTCCCTTCCATCTTTTTCAACATGCCTTTGTTATTATTTATTGACGTGGGTAATAATGGATTATCCAGTGGACTCCCTGAAACTACTTTTGATTATCTTCCTAGTTTGAAAATGCTTTTTTGGATAGAAACATGTTCAGAAGCGAAATACCATCCACTTTATCAAAATATAGACACTTGCAATCCTTATCCTTGTCGCACAATTATTTCACAGGAGCCATACCAAAAGAAATTGGAAATTTGACACAGTGGACTCCATGGCTTATATGCAGAAGTTATTGGCATGCATACTTTTTTTTCTCAATCTCAAATATATAATTCTTTGACCACTATGACTTCTCAAATATTAATTGGTTTATTGCATTTTTTTTTTAAATTTTGTTAATAATACCATTACTTATATATATCTATATGTTGATTTGCATTTTTTTTTAATTTTATTAATAAAAACCGTCGCTTATATATATATTTATATGTTGATTTTGTAGGAGAAATTCCAGGAGAGTTAGGCAATTGTACAAGACTGGAGCTATTAACTTTTCATAATAATCAGTTCACTGGTACATTTTAAACCGTAAATGCCTAGCCTAGCTGCTAAATTTTTCTCAAGGCACATATATGTGTGAAAATTATGAAAGTGCACAATTTTAAAAATTGAACTTTTATTTATTGAAATGGATAATGTTTAAAAACAATTCTTAATTCTTAATTGTGATTACTCTCTCTCTCTCTCTCTTTGTATTTAATCTTCTTCTGTTAAATGAAATGAGGTTGTAACTGAATTAATTCACAGGAGCCATACCAAAAGAAATTGGAAACTTGACTCGGCTTGAGAAATTATCTCTTGAGGACAATAAACTCCAAGGTATGACACATGCAAATCTTTTTATAAAAAAATTAATTCATTGTAAAATAAATATATATACATATTGTTTACAGTATATGTTTAATTAATTGTCAAATATAATTTACCATTATAATAAAGATATTAATATGAACATAACAGAAAACATTAATTGTCAAATATAGTTTACCATTATAATATAGCTTAAGGAAGTATTGGATACAATCGACTTTAAGGTATATATGCAAACGTTATTGGCATGCATAAATTTTTTTTCTCAATCTCAAATATATAATTCTTTGACCACTATGACTTCTCAAATATTAATTGATTTATAGAGTTTTTTTTTTTAATTTTGTTAATAATACCGTTGCTTATATATATCTATATGTTGATTTTGTAGGAGAAATTCCAGGAGAGTTGGGCCATTGTTCACAACTGGAGTTGTTAACTTTTCAAAATAATCAGCTCGCTGGTACATTTTAAACCGTAGCTGCCTAGCCTAGCTACTACATTTTTTTCAAGGCATAAATATGTGTGAAAATGATGAAAATGCACATTTTTAAAAATTGAACTTTTATTTACTGACATGGATAATGTTCAAAAAAAAATTTTCATAGATCATGTTTAAAAACAAATTTTCATAATTTTCCACACAAGAAGGTTTGATTAAAATTTTATATATTTATAAATAATGATAACCGATTATGAGCACCAGTAAACATATCACACTAGATATTTGCATTAAAGAAAAAAAAATCTAGAATACCACGATAATCTCCAAACTTGATTCAACTTAGAGTTTTGCACCTTCTATAATCTCCAAGGTATAATATATATTATCATATATGCAAGTCCAATTATACTCTTCGATATCATCATTTACTAAAGTTATACATGGTTGTATGATCTTGAGTAAATTGGTTTCATCTCTATAGACAAAACGATTACTATATTCAGTCCCATTTGTTGATTTAAATCAAACAATTGAATATTATACTTGATATTTAAAGTGTAATCTTAATTCTTAATTGTGACTACTCTCTCTCTCTCTCTCTCTCTCTCTCTCTCTCTGTGTGTGTGTGTGTGTGTGTATGTATTTAATCTTCTTCAGTTAAATGAAATGAGGTTGTAACTGAATTAATTCACAGGAGCCATACCAAAAGAAATTGGAAACTTGACTCGGCTTAAGCAATTATCTCTTTCGGACAATAAACTCCAAGGTATGACACATGCAAATCTTTTTATAAAAAAATTAATTCATTGTAAAATAAATATTTATGCATACTGTTTACAATATATGTTTAATTAATTGTCAAATATAATTTACCATTATAATAAAGATATTAATATGAACATAACAGAAAATATTAATTGTCAAATATAGTTTACCATTATAATATAGCTTAAGGAAGTATTGGATACAATCGACTTCAAGGTATATATGCAAACGTTATTGGCATGCATAAATTTTTTTTCTCAATCTCAAATATATAATTCTTTGACCACTATGACTTCTCAAATATTAATTGATTTATAGAGTTTTTTTTTTTTTTAATTTTGTTAATAATGCTTATATATATATATATATATGTTGATTTTGTAGGAGAAATTCCAGGAGAGTTGGGCCATTGTTCACAACTTGGAGATGTTAACTTTTCAAAATAATCAGCTCATTGGTACATTTTAAACCGTGCCTAGCTACTACATTATTTTCAAGGCATAAATATGTGTGAAAATGCACATTTTTAAAAACTGAACTTTTATTTACTGATATGGATAATGTTTAAAAACAATTTTTCATAGATCATGTTTAAAAAAAAATTTCATAATTTTCCACAAAAGAAAGTTTGATTAAAATTTTTTTTATTTATAAATAACGATAACCGATTGTGGGCACCAGTAAACATATCACACTAGATATTTGCATTAAAGAAAAAAAAATCTAGAGTACCACAATAATCTCCAAACTTGGTTCAACTTAGAGTTATGCACCTTCTCAACAATAATCTCCAAGGTATAATATGTATTATCATATATGAAAGTCCAATTATACTCTTTGATATCATCATTTACTAAAGTTATACATGGTTGTATCATCTTGAGTAAATCGATTTCATCTCTATAGACAAAACAATTACTATATTAACTCCCATTTGTTGATCTAAATCAAACAGTTGAAGATTATACTTGAGATTTAAAGTGTAATCTTAATTCTTAATTGTGACTACTCCCTCTCTCTCTCTCTCTCTCTATGTATTTAATCTTCTTCTGTTAAATGAAATGAGGTTGCAACTGAATTAATTTACAGGAGCCATACCAAAAGAAATCGGAAACTTGACTCGGCTTGAGCAATTAGCTCTTTCGGGCAATAAACTCCAAGGTATGACACATGCAAATCTTTTTATAAAAAAATTAATTCATTGTAAAATAAATATATATACATACTGGTTACAATATATATTTAATTATTTGTCAAATATAATTTACCATTATAATAAAGATATTAATATGAACGTAACAGAAAACATTAATTGTCATATATAGTTTACCATTATAATATAGCTTAAGGACATAAGTATTGGATACAGTCGACTCCAAGGTATGTATGCAAACGTTATTGGCATGCATAATTTTTTTTCTCAATCTCAAATATATAATTCTTTGACCACTATGACTTCTCAAATATTAATTGATTTATAGAGGTTTTTTTTTTTTTTTTTGTTAATGATGCCATTGCTTATATATATCTATATGTTGATTTTGTAGGGGAAATTCCAAGAGAGTTGGGCCATTGTACACAACTGGAGATGTTAAGTTTTCAAGATAATCAGTTCACTGGTACATTTTAAACCGTCACTGCCTAGCCTAGCTACTACATTTTTTTCAAGGCATAAATATGTGTGAAAATTATGAAAATGCACATTTTTAAAAACTGAACTTTTATTTACTGACATGGATAATGTTTAAAAACAATTTTTCATGGATGATGTTTAAAAACAAATTTTCATAATTTTTCACGCAAGAAAGTTTGATTAAAATTTTATCTATTTATAAATAATGATAACCGATTATGGGCACCAATGAACATATCACACTAAATATTTGCATAAAAGAAAAAAAATCTAGAATACCACAAGAATCTCCAAACTTGATTCAACTTAGAGTTCTGCACCTTCTCAACAATAATCTCCAAGGTATAATATGTATTATCATATATGAAAGTCCAATTATACTCTTTGATATCATCATTTACTAAAGTTATACATGGTTGTATCATCTTGAGTAAATTGGTTTCATCTCTACAGACAAAACGATTACTATATTAACTCCCATTTGTTGATTTAAATCAAACAGTTGAAGATTATACTTGATATTTAAAGTGTAATCTTAATTCTTAATTGTGACTACTCTCTCTCTCTCTGTGTGTGTGTGTGTGTGTGTGTGTGTATTTAATCTTCTTCTGCTTAAACATTATAATAAAGAAACTTCTTCTCTTTGTTGTAATCTAATCCAACAATTGATGAGCTCTCTCATATTTAATTTCAGGTGAGATACCAAGTGAAATTGGTAATCTT
>CM047747.1:34523138-34727536 GCA_026225825.1 Pistacia integerrima | reverse complement strand
AACATGGAGAAGAATTTCTTACCATGAACTTTCAAGAGCAACAAATGGATTCAGTGAAACCAACCTGCTTGGGAGAGGAAGTTATGGCTCAGTTTACATAGGAAGATTAGATGACGGGATGGAGCTTGCAGTAAAGGTATTCCACCTGCATTTTGAAGGAGCTCTTTCGAGTTTTGAAGCTGAATGTGAAGAAATGAGCAATATTCGTCATCAAAATCTTGTCAAAATCATCAGCAATTGTTCAAACTATGATTTTAAATCTTTGATACTAGAGTATATGCCCAACAGGAGCATTAGGAAAAGCTTTTATTATGAAAATAATGCTATAGACATTTCACAAAGGTCAAACATAATGATCGATGTTGCATCAACTTTGGAATATCTCCATTTTGGTTATTCAACCCCAATCGTTCATTGTGACTTAAAGTCCAACAATGTCTTGCTAGATGATAATATGATCACACATTTGGCTGATTTTGGCATCGCGAAGCTTTTAGGTGAAGAAGACTCAATGACACAAACACAAACCCTTGCCACCATTGGTTATATGGCTCTGGGTGATTGTTTCTAATTCAATATTTTATTTTTCATTAATTTTCTTTGTTACTGATTCTTTTTCTGTTCTCTTAGCCAGAAAAAAAACTTAATGATTTATATATCACTATCAGAATATGGAAGGGAAGGAAGAATATCTAGAAAAGGAGATTTGTACAGTTATGGGATTTATGCTTATGGAAACATTTACGAGGAAGAAGCCAACGAATGAAATATTTACTGAAGAAATGAGCTAAAGGATCTGGGTTGGGGAATCATTAAATAGTACAGTGATGAAAGTTGTATACACAAATTTGATAAGAATGGGTGATGAACATTTTTCTAGCAAGGAGGAATGTGTTTCATCTATCTTGAGTTTGGCTATGGAGTGTACAAGAGAATCCTCAACATCAAAGAAGTGGTACCAAGACTCTTGAAAAATCAGAGTCAAATTTGCAAATGGGACAACGTTAAGAGGCAGAAGGGTTTCAAATTAAGGCTAATTTCCATTTCCTTTTCTAAGGAGATAGTTCTTTCTCTTGCTCTGTTTCACTATGTATTGGCCTAAGTTATTTAGCCTTTTCTTATATTCTTTCAGATATTTAAATCTATATCATTTGATTTCCAGTTTGTTGTTGTGTTACAGGCCCTTTTCTAAGCAATATTCCTTTTAATCAATTATCTCCTCTAATGGCCCCATTTATTATAATAGCTTCGAGGGAGGAAATCAATTTAAACACTAAATTAAAGCAAGAGATGAATTTTAGCTTCGAGAGAGGAAATCTTATCATTAAAATTATTTCAATTAGCTATAAATATTGACTTATGTAGCTGTAAATATGTATTTGCTACAGTTTTCCTTTTTATAGCCAATTTTTGTAGCTATATGTTTATAATGTTGTAGTAAATGTTGACTAGCTTTGATTTTATATAAAAAAAAAAAAATGGTGCTTTCACAACATTGTAGCCAAAGCGATAGTGATAGACTTTGGTTTTGTCAAGGGTTGGCCTAGAATTTGAAGTGTTTAACTGATTAATTGATTGAAAATTAAAATAAATAATAGTTTTATTGAAATGTGAACACTTTTTGGTTATGGGAGAAAATCTTGTTGAAGAAGAAGAGGCAAATAAGAAGAAAAATGAATTTCAGTTTAGGCAAATTTCAATTTAGGAATTTATAATAGAGAATATTTGATTTTTCTTTTACTATGAATTGTAAGAATTGATTTATAACTTTATTTTCAGTTAAAATAGAAGAATGAATTAAATTAGAGGAATTCTATAGGATTTAAAGTATGAATCCTAGTATAAAAAAATAAAAATAAAAATGTCTTATTCTACCTATAAATATATTGGCTAGAATCAATTCAAAGTTATAACTAATAAGAGAAGAGAGAATGTGAGAAACACAAGATGTGAGAAGAGGAATTAAATATCATAGGAAGGTTGTGTTCTTAAAATTATAGCGAAACTACTCATCTGTGAACGTAGGTGATTTATGTCGAACTACGTAAATATCATACTTATCCGTGAATATAGATGATTTATATCAAACCATATAAATGTCGTAGTTATGTGTGATATTCTATGCATGTTATTGTTTTTATTTTTGTTTTTTTGTTCCACCAATTTCTAACAAGTTTGATGTGACATTTCACTGAAAAGATCAAATATACATTAAATGTTATAGAAGCTCGAGGGGGACTTTAACAACTTCGTAATCTAATCGAACCTTCCTCCCCACAAAATCCACACCAATATTACCTAAACTTTCACGAGTAATGTTACGGACATCGAAATTTCATACCAAAATTTTGTATCGAAGGACATGACAACCAGTCAGACGCGACCACGCTGGAGTCTTTCATTAATGAATGACCGTCCAACATTTATAGACGCCTGCCCATATTTAATAGACTTCTTTTCATATTATATGGACGATCGTCTATTTACTAGATGGACACCCGTCCAAAAAATTTTAAAAGAAAAATAATGGACGCCATCCATCTTATATGGACGGATGTCTATTTACTATGGATGAACGTCCATAAAAGA
Organism: Pistacia integerrima; assembly: GCA_026225825.1. Classification (NCBI taxonomy): domain Eukaryota; kingdom Viridiplantae; phylum Streptophyta; class Magnoliopsida; order Sapindales; family Anacardiaceae; genus Pistacia; species Pistacia integerrima. The sequence continues at coordinate 34,724,947 of CM047747.1, read as the reverse complement.
TGGACACTCGTTCAAAAAATTTAAAAAAATTTTACATTCAATAGACAAGCGTCCCTTTTAGATTGACGCCTATCCATTGTTTAATTTAAAAAATTTTACATTCAATTTTTGTCTCAATCCAAAAATAAATGTCGCTATCTTCATTCAATTTTTGTCAATATTCAAAGTAATTGAACAAACTTCATTAAATTTTTGTCTATATTCAAAGTAATTGGACAAGTGTCATATTCTTAACTCAATTAGGATTCACAATTAATGCATTCAATAAATTTAAAATTTAAAATTTGTTAATATTAAAAGGTGGACGCCTGTTCTCTTATGAAGACGATCGTCCATAACTATGGATAGTTGTCCTCATAAGAGGACGGATGTCCATAAACAATTTAAACCAAATCTTTTTAGTTTAAGCTATGAACAGACGTCCATTCTAGGTGGGTGACCATCCAATAACAATGGACCGTTGTCCATATTTGATGAACAACCGTTCATTTGCGGAATATTTATTAAGATGATATATGACTCGTTTGATTCAATAGACACGTCGTTCGATGTAAAAATTCGGTACAAAACGTCAGTATCCGTAACATTTTTCAAACTTTCACACCTAAACTTTAACAACTTCTTAATCTAATCCAACCTTCCTCCCCAACAAATCCACACCAATCATAATTTCACAATATTACCTTCCACGTGTCCTTTTCGGTCAAATCCCAAATTAAAAATCCGATTTTTTCTTCTTATGGTAAAATTTTATTTTATGGACATTTTATAATACATTGCACGAGCACTGAATAAGTAAACCATGTAGGGTAGTTGTTTTATGCATATTGGTGACACGTGTATATGATTGCAGAAACGGTAGGGGCTGAGTTTCGTGATTTTAAATTAAATTAAGATTTTGTGTAAGATATGCAAGTATGCACTACCGATAGGTCTTTCAAGTTCAACCACCACTTATAAGTCTCTTGCACGCCACATGATTGTATATCTTCACTTAATCTCTGATTGGATAAAAGTAAGACAAATAATTAAGAGATTTATGAAAAATAAAATAAAATAATTGAATGGGGTCACTGTACACCCACTCAGGCCGTCTCAAGAACATTTATGACCATAGACAAGAATTACTTTGGGGCCTTCTAATAATATAAGCATATATTAAAAAAAATATTTCAAATTTATTTTCTTGCCTTTTGAGATGCAAAATCACTAGGAGAGGTGGACGGCGATCGACAGGCTAACTGGGTCAGGTTGGTGGGGGGTTTTAGAGAGCAGATGTTGGAGAAATGATGGGTGATGAAATAAGTAATTTCTAATGTCTGGATTGGCCAGAAAAGGCTAGAGAAGTCGCAACCCAAAAGGTTTTAGTGGCCGGCGATTTGTCGGAGTAAACATATGAGGTATGATAGGGATTTTGGTGAAAGGGTTGAGGGGAGGAAGATGGTGGTGTCAGAGAAGGCTAACAATGTCGGGTACATGCTGAAAAGGTCGAAAAGGGCTGTCGTGCACGATAGAGTTGGGTTATGAGATTCGTAAAAAATCGGTCAAATCGAGAGTTATCAAGGCTGGAAAAACATTTGAGAAAATGATAATGTGATGATTCCAATCAATTTTTATAAGAAAATTGATGGGAATCAACTCCAAACGGCTGATGACGAAAGAGGAGTGGAGATAATTTATATGAATGTCAAAATTTGGGATGGAATTGAGGTTAAGTAATTTAAGACATGTAAATAACTATTTTAACCTTTTATTGTTAAAAGAAATTTAATTTGTTAATTTAGGGGTGTAAATTAGAATATATGAAACTAGACGTACAAACTTACTATTTTATCAAACTTTGGGTGAGAATATATGTAAAAAATTTATAATAAATTTAGGTCTTTTTAGCTTTTTTTTTCTCCTTGGCTTGGATAAAAAATCATACACCATTTTTATTTTTATAATATATTAAAAAATTATAAAAAATTTGGGCCCTATTTTTGGGGGCCTAGGCAGGTGCCTCACCTGCCTACCCCTTGAGCCGGGCCTGCCCCCACTCGTCTCTTATGGGAACCATCCATATGATGACGCTGTCCAATCTAATGGAAAAATTTCTAAATTTTAGATATTTCTAGCACCATGAGCATGGGTAAGGCTGTCCACCCAGCTCTATATATCAACTTGTGAGTGCTTGTCCTACGGCTATATACCAATTATCTTGGCCTCTCATGGAGAAATATCGTTCTCTGTGCATTTTATTCATTGCTCTCACTGTTCAATTTTCGACATTTTCCTATGTCAGTGCAAAACGAACCAACATTTTCACAGACCAACAAGCTCTTCTTGCACTCAAAGCTCATATAACCCATGATCCTACCAATTTTTTGGACAGTAATTGGTCCGCAAGCACCTCTATTTGTGAATGGAGTGGCATCACTTGTGGTGCCCGTCACCATAGAGTCACAGCTTTGGATATTTCTTACTTGAATCTTACTGGCACCATTCCTCCTCAACTAGGAAATCTACCTTTCCTTTCAATTCTATCCATCAGAAACAATAGCTTTCATGGCACTCTCCCTGATGAGTTGGCTCAGTTACGTCGACTCGAATACCTTGATTTCAGTTTCAATAACTTCATCAATTTAGAGATCCCATCATGGTTTGGGTCCTTAACCAAACTTCGAATCTTGAGTTTGAATGAAATAACATTTTCAGGGACTATCCCTCAATCCTTAGGCAATTTGTCTTCATTGCAAGAACTTATTCTTGATTATAATGAGCTTTCAGGTTCCATTCCCACCTCCATCTTCAACATATCTTCACTGCAAACACTTAGTATAAATGGTAACCAACTCTCAGGTTCCTTCCCTTCCATCATTTTCACCATGTCTTCGTTGATATCGACTGACTTAAGTCATAATGGATTATCTGGTGGACTCTCTCCAACCATTTTTGAATATCTTCCTAATTTGGAAGTGCTTTATTTATATAACACGTTTGTTGGTGAAATACCATCCACTTTATCAAAATGCAGACATTTGCAACATTTATCCTTGGCGAACAATCATTTAACAGGAGCCATACCAAAAGAAATCGGAAATTTGACACAATTTAAGTCGTTATTTCTTGGCCTCAATAGTCTCCAAGGTACATATAGATACTTCTTTATAAAAATTCTTCTTTATAAAATATAACTGCAATATATACGGCTACTAAATCCGTTTGAAATATTTTTAATATGAAACTAACAATATAGGAATTTAATAGAATAATGAAATAAAAATATGTGAGTAATTAAGTAGAATATTTTTCATCATCAGTGTTCCGGTCTTCCCAGATATAGATTTTGTCAGCATTAGCTTGTATCTCAAAATTCATATTTTTAACCTTTATTTGCTCCAATCTTACCATTGTGATTTTGTAGGAAACATTCCACAGGAGTTGGGAAATCTTGCACAACTGAGGAGTTTTTCACTTGTATCTAATCATCTCATCACTGGTACATCTTGTTAGCATACAACCACTCTGTTCTTAATCGTTAATTAACTTTAAAACCACCTATGAATTTTTTTTCTCCTGAATCTTTATCATTAAAGTGATTGGAAGTTATCAATTTAAAAATCTTTGTGCAGCAATATATTGGTTGGTGGTATGGGTGATATGTTACCCTTGTGGTACTATAGATATTCCCGTGATCATTTTACGAGTAATTAACACGAACTTCACAATTTACTACAAATCTAATAGAGTTAAAAAGTATATCCTTTTTGTTTTGTTATTTCACAGGAGTCATACCAAAAAATATTCTAAACTGGACTCGGCTTCAGATGTTTTCTCTATACCAAAATAAAATCCAAGGTATGATATATGCAAGCGTGAGGCTACATATAAAATTTTAAATCTTTGTTGCACAAAATTGCAACTTCATGTATATATCATGTTTTGTTAAATGAAATGACATCTTTCAATTATTTTAAAGGAGCCATACCAAAAGAAATCGGAAATTTGACTCAGCTTAAGGGGATGCATTTTGGCTACAATCAACTACAAGGTATGATTTATTCAACCTTGATTACTGTAGCTGTTTGATATGATTTGACCATTACTTTTAAAACTTTTTTCAAGTCTCACAATTAAAGTTGTTTTATGACTAAACGAAGAAAAGTTAGTCTTATTATGATGCATCTTCTTTTTCTAGTAATCTCATTATACAGTTGATGAGCTCTCATATTTTCAGGTGAGATGCCACATGAAATCGGTGATCTTCATAATCTAGAGGAGTTGGGACTCTCATGGAACAATCTAGTTGGACCTATTCCAACTACCATCTTCAACATCTCAACAATCAAAATAATTGGAATTGCAGGAAATAAACTCTCAGGAATTCTTCCAACTAATACTAAACTTTCAAATCTTAGGGGTTTTACAGTGGGATCTAATGATTTTAGTGGGCCATTTCCAAGCTTCATCATCAATGCTTCCAAGCTTTCAATGCTAGATATTTCAGGTAATTCATTCACAGGCTTCATTCCTAGTACAATTGGCAATTTAAGAAATCTTGAGTGGCTTGTCTTATCAGAAAATTACTTGACATCGCCCACTCCAAATTTGAGCATTCTTTCTTCTTTGGCGAATTGCAAGAATTTAAAACATTTAGAGTTAGTAGGAAATCCACTCAACAGCCTCCTTCCAAGTTCCATAGGAAATCTTTCTATTTCCTTGGAAAATGTTTACATGAATGATTGCAATATTAGTGGCAACATTCCAAAAGAGATAGAAAACTTAAACCACCTGATAGAAATCCAATTACAAAGCAATGAATTGATGGACTGTTCCCGGCCTACACTAGGTGGACTACAAAAACTCCAAGGTTTGAATCTTAGAGATAACAAATTAGAAGGATCCATACCAGATCATCTTTGTCGTTTGATTAAATTAGATAAGTTGCAGCTAGATGGTAACAACATTTATGGATCTAGACCTGCATGCTTATGCAATCTCACTACACTAAGAAAACTATAATTGGCCTCCAATAGGTTAACTTCTGTCATACCCTCAACTTTGTGGCAGCTTAAGGACATCTTGTACTTTAATCTGTCATCAAATTTTCTAAATGGATCTCTCCCATTAGAAATTCAAAGTCTAGAAGTTGTAGTTGTTGAAGGTTGATGCTGTGCTGGAAGTTGGTTGCCGAATGTATGTGAAACCTGGAAGAGTTTCTGCTCTGCATGGATTGCATGGGAGTACTTCTCCTTTTTAGTAGTTTAAGATATATTGTAATTTATATTAATCCTTTGTTTAATGACTCAGCTTTTGTAATGATGTTGTTAGCCTTTTGTGTGGCTTAGCTGAGATTAAGGAAAAGTAGTCTGCTAGTTGTTGAAACAGTAATTGAAGTATGTTATATGCAGGTTTTGTCTAATGAAAATATATGTCCAGTTTTTAGTTTTTCATCTCTCTTCTTCTTTGAATAACCAGTATCACAAAAACGAACATGGTATCAGAGCTACATTAATCAACTAACGTCAAAGAGATCACTCAAAAAAACTCATCCCAAATCACCATCAAACTTCACCCTTACGCAAGAAAAACAAAAGCCCTTCAAAACCTCGCAAACTGGCCACACGATGGCTTCCCAATCAAGGCCTCTCACTCCAGAACTAACAACGATGCTCAGCTCTCACCTCCGCTGTTCAACGGGGACCCGATACCACATTTGGGCTGTTAGAATGAGAGCCTACCTAAGAGGACAAGGGCTGTGGCAGTATGTGGAAGAGGAGAAACAGCCACCCCAACTTGGTCCAAACCCAACCTTGAACCAAATGAGAATGTATGAAGAGGAAATGTCCAAAGCTCCAAGAGCTCTCTCTCACATACATTCGGCAGATGCAACCTTGTATTTACAAGGATAATGGCGTGTGAAACTGCAAAGGAGGCTTGGGATAGACTAAGAGAGGAATTCATGGGAAGTGATACAACCCGTAACATGCAAGTTATGAATCTGCGCAGGGAGTTTGAAATGCTGAGAATGCAGGAGGTAGAGAAGGTTAAAGAGTATGTGGATAGACTCATGAGTGTGGTGAACAAAATCAGATTGTTGGGAGTTGAGATGAGTGACAAGATGATAGTTGAAAAGGTGTTAGTAAGCCTTCCGGAAAGATTTGAGTCCAAGATATCTTCCTTAGAAGATTCAAAGGACCTCTCCCAAATCAGCCTTACGGAATTGGTACATGCCCTGTAGGCCCAAGAACAAAGAAGGTTGATGAGGTAGGAGGACTCAAATGAAGGTGCAATGATGGCTGCTCAAAAGGGAGTGAACATGCAGGGGAGTAACATAAGATATGCTGGGGATAAGAGAGGAAAAGAGAGAGTTGGTGGACAAAGGGGGAAAAGAGGGGTGGAGGAAGAAGTTATCCACCATGTTCCCACCCCTACAAAAAAGAAGGGACATCCATCCGGACGCAAGAAGTCTTGGTTGGGCACAGGGATTCAATGTAGGGGATGCAAACAATTCGGCCACATTGAGAAGGTGTGCAGGAACAAGGCTGCACAACCACCACAGCAAGCACAAAGTGCAGATGAACAGCAACAGTCCAATGAGACAGAATAGCTGTTTGTAGCCTCATGCTACTCAATGCAGACCTTTGGAGAAGTTTGGCTGATAGACAGCGGATGCACTAACCACATGGCTACGAATGTGGAGAACTTTGTCAGGCTGGACAGATCATACAGCTCCCAAGGTTAGGATTGGAAATGGTGACTATGTAGAAGCAAGAGGGATTGGAGATGTGGAAGTCCAAACCAAGGCAGGAACTAAGGTTATCTCTAATGTTTTGTTTGTACCTGAAATTGCACAAAACTTGTTAAGTGTAGGTCAAATGTTAGAGAGAAATTTTACATTGCATTTCCAAAACCATTCTTGCATTATAAAAGATAGTAAGGGAAAAGAGTTGTTAAGTGTAAGGATGCTTGGCAAAAGCTTTCCTTTGGACTGGAAAAAACCAGAAAACTTAGCATTAATCACCAAGGCTGAAGAGTCTGAATTATGGCATAGAAGACTAGGACATTGTCATTACCCTGGAATTAAAGAACTCAAGACAAGGGACATGGTATTAGACCTGCCCGAAATAGAAGAGAGAAGAAACTTGTGCACAGCCTGCCAACTTGGCAAACTTAGCAGGCCACCATTCCCTTCGGATCAAGCCTGGAGAGCAAGTCACAAGTTGCAATTGATCCACTCGGATGTGTGTGGCCCTATGAGGACAGAATCTCTAAATGGCAGCAGGTATTTTGTACTCTTCATTGATGATTTTTCAAGAGTGGCTTGGGTGTATTTCTTGAAGCAGAAAAGTGAAGTGGCTGCTGTGTTCAAACAATTCAAGTTGCTGGTGGAGAATGAAGCTGGAACCTTGATCAAGGCAGTGAGGACAGACAATGGGGACTGAGTACACCTCAAATGAGTTCAAGTTAATCTGCAGCCTAGCTGGAATACAGCAACAGTTCACAGCACCATACACCCCTCAACAAAATGGTGTCTCTGAGAGAAGAAATCGAACCATTATGGAAATGGCCAGGTGCATGATGACTGGAAAAGGCCTTCCTAAAGTGTTGCAGGCGAAGAAGACATCCATCTGACGAGTTTTCTGCTTGAATAGGAGTGCCCACCAAGGCTGTCAAACATCAAACACCAATTGAGGCATGGACTGGAATCAAGCCAACAGTAGGAAACCTGAAAGAGTTTGGAAGTATAGCCTATGTAATGATCCCAGCCAGCAAAAGGTCTAAGCTAGATGACAAGGCAGAAATTGGGATTTTTATAGGCTACAGCAGCAACTCTAAAGCCTATAGAGTTTTTGTTCCTAAGTCCAAAAAGATTGTAATCACAAGGGACATTAAGGTTGATGAATGTGGAGTATGGAATTGGGAAGAACAAAGAGTTGATGTGCAGGTTGAATCAAGTCGAATGAGGGAAGAGAGGGAGGGGCGATTCAAGAGGCGGTCGATGAGGAGGAAGAAGAGCATCTTTGTGAGAGGAACTAGGACCTTGGGCTGATGTGTATGAAAGGTGTAATACGGCAGTGGTGGAGCCAAGATGCTATTTTGATGCTGCAAAATCTGAGTTGTGGAGGATTGCAATGCAGGAAGAATTGAGCATGATCAATAAGAATCAAACACGAAACCTGGTACCTAGACAAACAAGAAAAGTCATTCAGTTAAATGGATTTTCAAACTGAAAATCAACCCCGATGGCTCAATTTACAAGCATAAAGCAAGGCTAGTGGTGAAGGGATTTGCACAAAGAACCGAGGCATTGATTTTTCGAAACCTTTGCCCCGGTTGCTAGGCAAGATACAATCAGACTTTTGTTGGCTCTTGCAGCTCAGTTCAACTGGGAAATTTTCCAGTTGGATGTCAAGTCTGCATTCTTAAATGGATGGATTACAGAGGAGTTGTATGTAGAGCAACCCGAAGGCCACCGGAGTTGAGGGAAAGGAGGACCATGTGTACTTACTGAGGAAGGCATTATACGGCTTGAAACAGGCACCTAGAGCCTGGTACAGCCGAATAAATGACCATTTATGCAGCCTAGGATACGTTAGAAGTCCTAATGAACATACTTTCTACATTAGGAAAACTGAAAAGGGAGTAGCTGTGGTGTCTTTGTACGTTGATGACTTGTTGGTGACGGGGAAGTAATCCCTGAGGAGTTGGACAAATTCAAGTTGGATATTCAAGTGAATTTGAAATAAGCAGTTTGGGATTGATGAAGTACTTTCTTGGGATGGAAATAACGCAAGGTGTTGGGAAGATTTTTGTTTGTCAACAAAGGTATGCAACCGAGCTACTTTCAAAGTTTGGAATGGAGAATTGCAAACCGGTTGAATACACCTACGGAGGTTCCCGAACCCAACCCGAAGTTAAGCAAAAGCAGATGGTGCGAGAGAGAGTTGATGAAGGGAAATACGAAGCCTTGTGGGAAGTCTCTGTATTACAACCACCAGACGACCTTATGTTTACAAAGAAGCTACCTCTCAAGGTTTATGAGCAACCCAAGTGAATTACACTTCCAAGCCGCCAAACGTGTGTTGAGGTATGTGAAGGGAACCTGCATGTTAGGCATTTGGTTCGGGAAATCCAAAGTCGAAGGCGATGGGGTACACGACAGGATCGGGGTGGATCCGTGGATGATGCAAGAAGCACCTCTGGTTACGTGTTCTATCCGAATGAGGGTGCTATTTGTTGGGTCAGCTGAGAGTAGGCAGCTGGCTCCACCCACGTTGAAGGTGAATATGTGTGCCGCAGCACTGTGAACCAGTGTGTGGCTTAGGAAGATGCTTGATGACCTACAAGAAATGCAAATGGATCCTACCTTGATTCTTGTGACAACCTATGCTTGCAATGGCAAAGAACCCCGTACTACACGCAGAACAAAGCATATTAAAATCAAATATCATCTTTGTTAGGGAAGGCTGACGTGTGGAGAAGTGAACTTAGTTCACTGCCGAGGAGAAGACCAGGTTACAGATATCATGACAAAGGCATTATACAAATCCAAGTTTGAAGCCTTGAGGCTAAAACTTGGTGTTTCTAGCCAAAGCACCAAGGTGGAGTGTTGAAGGTTGATCTGTGCTGGAAGTTGGTTGCCGAATGTATGTGAAACCTGGAAGAGTTTCTGCTTTCTGCATGGATTGCATGGGAGTACTTCTTATTTTTAGTAGTTTAAGATATATTGTAATTTATATTAATCCTTTGTTTAATGACTCAGCTTTTGTAATGATGTTGTTAGCCTTTTGTGTGGCTTAGCTGAGATTAAGGAAAAGTAGTCTGCTGGTTGTTGAAACAGTAATTGAAGTATGCTATATGCAGGTTTTGTCTAATGAAAATATATGTCCAGTTTTTAGTTTTTCATCTCTCTTCTTCTTTGAATAACCAGCATCACAAAAACGAACAGTAGTAGCTATAGATTTGTCAAGGAATCATTTGTCAGGCAATATTCCAACTGATATTGGAAGCCTAAAAATCTGCAGAATCTCTCCTTAGGATATAATAGATTTGAGGGCTTGATTCCTAAATCAATTGGTGACATGACAAGCTTGGAGTTCTTGGATCTGTCTAATAACAATCTCTTTGGAGTTATTCCTAAGTCTTTAGAGAAACTCTCATACCTCATATATCTAAATTTGTCTTTCAACCAACTAAGTGGTGAAATTCCTATTGGTGGAACTTTCAGAAACTTCTCGGTTGAATCATTTAAGGGGAATCTTGCATTGTGTGGATCTCCACAATTGCAACTTCCACAATGCCAAACAAGCACTCATAGAAAATCAAGGACAAAAAAGGTTCTGCTATTGATTGTTTTGCCACTAAGCATTGTAGTCACAATGGTTATCCTGGTTCTTACATTTGTGTTGACCAAAGGCCGAAAGAAGAGTAGAAAGCCACCTACTGATGTTGAAGAGTATCCACAACATGCATGGAGAAGAATTTCCTACCAAGAACTAGTTAGAGCTACAGATGGATTTAGTGAGAACAACCTACTTGGCAGAGGAAGCTATGGTTCGGTTACGAGAGGAAGATTAGATGATGGGATGGAGCTTGCAGAAAAGGTATTCCACCTACATTTTGAAGGCGCACTCACCAGTTATGAAGCAGAATGTGAAGTTCTGGCTAGTATTCGACATCGAAATCTTGTTAAAATCATTAATAGTTGCTCAAATGATGATTTTAAATCTTTGATACTCGAGTACATGCCCAATGGAAGCTTGGAGAAATGTTTGTATTCTGACAACTGCATTTTGGATATTTCACATCGGTTGAACATAATGATAGATGTTGCATCTGCTTTGGAATATCTCCATTTCGGTCATTCAGCCCCCATTGTACACTGTGACTTAAAGCCCAACAACGTCTTGCTAGATGAAAATATGGTTGCACATTTGAGCGATTTTGGAATTTCAAAGCTCTTACATGAAGAAGACTCTATGATGCAAACACAAACCCTTGCTACCATTGGTTGTATGGCACCAGGTAATTAGTTTTTTCATACTCTATATTTGTTTTTCTTGCTAAATTTACTTCGTTATTCATTATTATTTTTCTTGTAAAAAGACACATTAATTTATCTAACAATGATCCGACATGCGATCATGATAAACAGAGTATGGAAGAGAAGGAAAAGTATCGCGAAAGGGAGATGTTTACAGCTTTGGTATTATGCTAATGGAAACATTTACAAGAAAGAAACCAACGGATGAAATATTTAGTGAGGAAATGAGCTTAAGGAGTTGGGTTGGTGAATCATTATGTAGTGCAGTGATGAAAGTTGTGGATAGCAATTTGGTAAGTAGGGATGATGAAAGTTTCTCTAGAAAGGAGGAATGTTTATCATCAATCTTGCGTTTGGCAATGGAGTGTATAGGAGAATCACCTGGGGAGAGGATCAACATTAGAGAAGTGGTATCTAAACTCTTGAAAATTAGAGTCAATTATCTTACCAATATGGCAACCACAAGAGGTAGAATGCTATATATCAAATTTGAGTTAATTTCCTTTTCCTTTTAATTACATATATGGATTGTTTTCAATTTTGCAGAGAGGAACCAAAATGTGCTTGCTAGACAACGACCCATTGATTGAAGGGCTCAGCTTCAGCAGAATATGGGTAAACTTAATAAAGGTACCTGTAATTATCTTATAGTTTTGTTAGACCTTAATATCATGAAGATAAACTTCAGGGGTTTGAATTTCCCATATCATATTTATGAAGATGAATTAATTATTAATATTTCATTGATCGAACCAGTTGCAAGTAATATTATAATGACTAGTGGCAGTTTACCTGGAATTGAAGTAGAACAGTCCTATCAAATGAATTAGTAAACTTGTAACTGAGCCATAAGCTTCTGTTTTTTGTTTAGCGAAAAAGTGGCTGACAATAACTGCCTTTAATTTGCAGGGACAAGTGGATTAGGTTACTAGCCAACAACCCATGGATAGAAGGACCGGAGTTTCAGTGATTTAAATTTGATTTTGATAACCTTTGAAACCTGTTGGACCTTTGTGTAGTGAAGATAAACTTTACGGGTTTTTGAAGATTCCAGTATTATATTTATGGAGATGAACATATCTATTATATTAAGTTTTTTATTTATTTATTTTAAAAGAAGTAATGTTCAAGAGTTGTAGTTCTCTTTTCCCTTCTGGAATGATCAAACCTATTGGCCCAAGGTTTTCCAAGACATGCATAGTTTTCATTTTTTTTTTAATTCCATAATTATACCAATGCTTTTCAGGAGTACTCTATCTATGTCATGGAATATAGGATATGTGGATAAAAGTTTTATCTTAAGTTGCGATGATTTTTATGCTCACTTCAACGAGCAGTAGAATCTATTAGCCTTGTATTCAAGTTCAGATTCTCTTTTGCAGTCCATGGAATTGTGACCAAGGGTGTAGCTGTAGAGAACAACGACCAGCACAATTTTTTGTCCTTTCATTTTGTCTTCTTAAGGTGAGAGAATTCCTTAAGGTGATAAAGGTAAGAGATTTGTAACATAATCGACGAAGACGCCAGAGGAAGTGGTAGAAAGTCGTGTTTTAGTGATAATCATCTCTTTTAATTATGTAAATATTAAGTTAGTGCATTAAATAATATCAAAAGACTTGAAGAGATCAATTATTTAAAAATTTTATTTATTGTGCCAGTTTTTTTTTTTTTTTTCGGATCAATATTACTGTTATACTACTTAATGTGCAAAGAAGAGATAATACGGATAATATAGAAAGAAGAGATAATACAAAAAACACAAGGCTCTCCTTATATAGCTCATAAAAGGTTAAAATCCTTTGTTAACTAACCAATATGAGACTACAAAAGTTGCCCACTATTATATTTTACAGGGTTTTGAGATTTTTATATAATGATTAGAAAATACAAACTCTTTCTTTGTTGAATACAACTTTACATGAGAAGATCATGTTGCAATATGAACACTCTTTGGTAATTGATGAATATATTGGTGAAAAAGAAAAGGCAAGCAAGAAGAAGCAAAGGCTGAAGAATTCTGGAAAAATTCCAAAGATGGCTTCACAACGACAAGGAAAAGGTTTCGCCACGGCACGATTGAAGATTGAAGTTGTCCAGAAGTTTGCTGCCATGGCAAGGAAAACGACGCGCGATGACAAATGTCCAGAAGTTGTCCGCATGAATACAGAAAAAATGCATCATTCTACACAGACAGGAATACATTCTTTTTCTTTAACCTTGTTCATTGAAAATGACTTCAAACTTAATCAAATAAGACTTTAGAGACAACCCTTCGCAGTTGATGATAACCATCAGAAATAAAATGTTACAGTTACACCATTATTCATTGATGACCTAATATTTGGTATCCATCACAGGTAAAGCATCTTATGGCATTTTAATATAGCTACCGAATTACAAAACCTCAATTATACATCTAACCTCTTTAACTCAATGTTTCCCATATTATATATTTTATTTTATTTCAAAGGTACATTATTAACAGTTGGGTTGACGTAGCAATAGCATTTCCTTGCCTTTTTTAAGAGTAAATTTATGCTTATAACTAAGTCATATAATCAGAGAAAAAACAAAAGATAGTGTATGATTTTACATAAAATTTATCTAATTTTTGTCTGATTGTATGACTTATTGTAAGCAAAACATTATTACTCTTTTAAATGTTACTTGTTTAAAAGAGTAAATGACTTTTTTCCACCCAAATAATGGTTTAATAATACTTTTCTACCCACAGACTTTTAAAATACCACTTTATTATCCAAATTTATATTTTGTTTCTGATTCTAGCATCATTGTGACCCCACACCATTACCATTCTCGTCCCTGATCATCATTCATCAAAACCCTTCAAACTCTACTTTCGTAGATCATGCCAATTACTAGCAATTAAGTGATTGGGGTTTACATATCTGTCCTTCTTAAATCAAATTCTGATCAATTTCAATCATCAAAATCTAATATTTTACTACCAAAAGACTCATCAATCTTCACTCTTTAAAAATCCTAATAGGCTGGATCGAGTTTGCTTTATGTTTGTTGCTGAAATATAAATTTGGATAATAAAATAGTATTTTAAAAGTTTTGGATCGAAAAATCTCATTAAACTATTATTTGTATGGAAAAAAGTCTTAACTTTGTTTGAAATGACATTGATACGCACCAACATCACCATTTCACAATGTCCTGCAAATACCCACGTGCTTCACACCAAACTACCTGCGAATACGGATAATACATCATCCACCAACTACAAAACTGCCCTCTATTTTTAGTAATTGTTTTTTACCGTATCTAAAGTAATATCCGTGGGTATTTCTGTAATCTCACCTCCTCCTTCTCTACTTCCAATCCAATGGGCATTCCATTAGTACAAGCTTCTGCAACTGCAAGTATCCCCTGCTTCCATGGACATGCAACAGGAACTTCCCAAAAATCACCAAAATGTCCTCAACCCCACAGCCAAGTATACGAGTATTCAGAATGGGACTAGAAATATCAGTGGCATAAATGTTCATCAACATAAGCAGTAGACTGCAGTTACATCCCAACAAATAAACTCTTCAAATTTTAATTTAAACAAAAACATTATTTAACAAAAACCTACCCCCACATAACCTAGTTTAGTTTCCACTTCCCCTAATGTGAGAGTCCGAATTGTACAAAACTTGTTAAAATATTCTATTCCGATAATCACAAACAAGATGACTACTCCTTTAATTAAGGAAACCAAATGATCAAATAAAAACAATTTCCATTTGACCAACTCATCAAAAAAATAACTTAATGTAGAGCCGTCCACATCTAATCTCATCTTCTATCAAAAAGGTGAGATTAGATGAGTATGAGGATATCGAATTAGTGCTTTCTTCTTCTTCTTCTTCTTCTTTTTTTTTTTTTTTTTTGGTGAATAATGAGGATTACTCTAGGTTTGTGCTTGGAGAATGTGACAAATAGTTATGATCTAAATAAATGCGAATATGGAATTTTATTAAATTCTAACTGTTTTTGAGAATTGAATTGGCATTTGACATATTCTTTCTGGGTTTGTGAATATTTATTTTTTCTATTATTTTTTTCTTCTGTTATAGGCCTAGTACAAGGAATATGATTCCAGTTTTACTCCCTTTGATGAATTTGAGTTAATTCGAGAAAACAGAGGAAGAATTTTCATGGTGGGCTTTTATATCTTTGGCTTTTTACCCCTTTTGATTTTGATTCTTTTCAGAAACGTTTGTACATCGTGATGACTCTTAGCTTCCCTAAAATGTTTAAGGCTCTGCTTCGAGTTCTAAACTGCATTAGAAAAATGTGTGTATCACCGAACAAAATGGGGATTCACTATTTGCATCATATTGTGAACTTACAAATTTGTTTCTATTATTATGTTCCAAATTACATTCTTGTGGCTGGATCTGAGGCCACAAATGCTTCCCACATACCTGCTTGTCCGGTGATAGTGTTCCTTAACTCCAGACGTGGTGGTCAATTGGGTGGGGAACTTCTTGTCAGTTATCGTTCTCTTCTTAATGAAAACCAGGTAATTGAAGGATTTGTACATGTGTGATTACGATTATGTTTGTTTTCAGTGGAATTGATGGTAGAGTTATCAAATTTCAGGTTTTTGATTTGGGAGAAAAGGCCCCTGATAAAGTGCTACATGAACTTTATGCCAATTTAGAAAAGTTAAGGCATGCTGGAGACGTTTTGGCTGCTGAAATTGAGAATAATTGTGAGTACGCTTGTCCAGAAATATATAATATTCTGCCTACGGATATCAATAATGATTCTTACATATTTTCCTTTCCATATGTCCTGGATTTGACCTCGATATCTTTGATGCCGGGGGAGATGGCACAGCTGGCTGGCTTCTTGGAGTTGTTTCTGATCTTAAACTATCTCATCCACCTCCAATTGCTACAGTGCCATTAGGAACAGGAAACAACCTCCCGTTCGCATTTGGTTGGGTAGGTTATATGTTTACCTGTCTCTTGTAGCTGAACTTAGAGAATGCCAATCTTATAACGGATTTCTGTCTTGATATTAATATCTTATTACCAGTTTAGCACGATTCTTATACCATATATTTGGATAATTATCAGGGAAAGAAAAATCCAAGCACAGACCGTCAGTCTGTGCTGTCATTCATGGGACAAGTAAAGAATGCAAAAGAAATGAAAATCGACAGGCAATGCATCCATGATGGCTTATACTATATACCACTAAAGATACTTATTCATGGCATCACCACTAAGCAATCCAGTGGGACTAGACATTTCTCTGTATTCATATATAGTTATATTTTCCTTCTTTGTGGTTAAATTGGGAAATCTATATTTTTCTCTGTCCGAATTTTACTTTATTTTCCGTTTACCAATCATATATTTTTTTCAATCAAATTTCAGCTGGCATATTCTAATGAGAACGAGGATTCCTAAACAAGGACCTTGTGATCCCATTGCACCTCTTGAATTACCCCATTCTTTGCATGCATTTGATCGCGTCTCTGAAAAGGATACTCAGAATGTGGTAAGTCGTTTCTTTTCTTTTTACTATTATTATTTTGTGTGTTTTTACATGGTTTATGCGAATCTGACATTGCTGGCTTACTGTTAAATGTTTTGTTGAATGTTCTCAGGAGGGTTGCCACACATTTCGTGGGGGATTTTGGAACTACTTCAGCATGGGTAAGAAATACGAAATTTAATTTCTATAATCATATGAAGGTGATCCATTGATGATGTTTGAAAGGAGAGTTTAATTGTGTTTGGTGGCAACCAGTTCTTATTACATAAGTGTAGCTGCTCAGTTTGTCGACCTATAAGTTTTTCTTATACAGGAATGGATGCTCAAGTGTCATATGCATTTCATTCTGAGAGGAAATTACACCCAGAAAAATTCCAAAACCAGTTAGTTAACCAGGTATCAACATCTTTACTATTTAGACTTCAGAAAGAATAGTAAAAAGATGCTTGATCTTAAATTACACTACTATGTTAGTTCAAAATATTTCTTTCATAGGTCCATCTGAAGAGTAAGTTAAGCTGTTAAGTTGTGCGAATACATGTTATCACATCTTTCTATAACAAGGATCTCTCTTTTGTTCATTTTTATTGTATTTTCTCTTTGAGTTTGGCTCTGTCCCTGTTAATTAAAATTGAATAGTATAGCTTTACTTGCTTTCAAATTAACTTATGGATCACTACACTAATATGAATTTTAATGTTATACTTGTGTTCTGAATCATTCCATACAAAGTCAGAATTTCAGATTTTTATGAGCTGTGCTTCACTTGTCTCTTTAATTAAAACCTTGTGATAATTTTTCCAACTGCTGACCTTTCTTTTCTGTGGAGCAGAGCACTTATTTGAAGCTTGCTGGTACTCAAGGATCTTTTTCTTCTCTTTCGCAGCCTTCTTCACAATCACGGTGAGTCAATCAATTAATGAGTTCATTACTTCTTATAAGATATATTAAGTGTTTAGTAGTCGAGTCTATTGAGAAGAACATGCCTGATGGCAGCTTGATATGGTGATCGATGCCCTCTCGGCTCAAGTATGTTGATCATGATTATTTGGAATAGATAAAATTGGTGATACCATATAACATTATAACGCTGAGCAGCTTTTAACTTCTGAGCACATTGAAATTTGTTGGCTTAGTTTCTGGCAAAGTGTTTCTGGTGACATTCTGTTTTCTGTATATATTTGTCACACTACATTATCAATTGAAGATAAAATATATATTTTTGGTTTTTCTGGTTTCTTTTCATATGTTTTTCATTTGCCTAAACTTCTGGAGGCTAATGGTTTTATTTATTATTCAAGTTACTGGACTTCTGTTTGGTTTTCAATGTTTCTAAGAGTGGCTTGATTTCAATACAGGAACATAGCACAGCTAGCAAAAGTTAAAATCATGAAAAAGCAAGGCGTATGGGAGGGCCATGACATACCTCGCAGGTGAGGTTATATGTTCCGATATTTCAGTTTTTACTGATCCAACTGAGTCAGATTGGATATGCCGAGTAGAGTGATAAATGTTGAAGGTTGATGCTGTGCTGGAAGTATATTTTGCTGGAACTGAAAGTTTGAAGCTGGTTTGATGCAACCAAAGTGACGTGCATGGTGCTGTTTTGAGTGCAGTAGTTTAGGCTTGATTTGTCAACCTGTGTGTTATAATTTGACTTAAGAAACTCAACTTATTTTGAGGCTTTGTGTCTCTAATATGTAATGTAGTTGGTGGATTTGTGTGGATTAGCTGGGATTGTGTAAAAGTCTTATTGACAGTGGCTGCAACAGTAAGCAAAAGCATGTTATATGCAGTCCGTGTTTTGATAATGAAATTAGATTAGTTCTCCTTTTCTTTGCACATTCGGCATAAGCAAGAACAACAACATGGTATCAGAGTTGGATTAACAAACTATCATCTAACAAATTCACTCAAAAAAACATCTTGAATCACCATCAAACTTCAACCTTCCGAAGAATAGCAACTGCAACCTGGTTTCCATGGCAACTCAGTCGGCTTCTCTCTCACCTCCAGTGTTCAATGGGGATCAATATCATATTTGGGCTGTTAGAAGGAGAGTGGAAGAAGAAAAATAGCCACCGCAGCTTGGTCCAAACCCCACCCTAAATCAAATGAGGATGTATGAGGAAGAGATGTCAAAAGCTCTAAGAGCCCTCTCCCATATACACTCTGCAGTATCAGACTTTGTATTTACAAGGATAATGGCATGTGAAACTGCAAAGGAAGTTTGGGATAGACTGAGGGAGGAGTTCATGGGAAGTGATACAGCCCAAAATATGCAAGTTATGAACTTGCGGAGAGAGTTCGAAATGCTAAGAATGCAGAAGGTAGAGAAAGTAAAAGAGTATGTAGAAGAGCTTGTGAGTGTGGTGAACAAAATTAGATTGTTAGGAGTTGAGATGAGTGACAAGATGATAGTTGAGAAAGTGTTAGTCAGCCTATCCGAAAGGTTTGAGTCCAAGATATCTTCCTTAGAAGATTCAAAGGACCTCTCCCAAATCAGCCTCACCGAATTGGTCCATGCCTTGCAGGCTCAAGAATAGAGAAGGCTGATGAGACAAGAGGACTCCAATGAAGGTGCAATGATGGCTGCTCAAAAGGGATTGAATGTGCAGGGAAGCAATAGGAAGTATGTTGGAGATAAGAGAGGAAAAGAGAGAACTAGTGGACAGTGGGGAAAACCGAATGGAGGAAGGAATTATCCACCATGTTCCCACTGCAAAAAGAAGGGACATCCAGACAGTAGGTGTTGGTTTAGACCTGGGATCCAATGCAGGGGGTGCAAATAGTTCGGGCACATTGAAAAAGTGTGCAAGAACAAAGGTGCACAACCATCACAGCAAGCACAAAGTGTAGAGGACCAACAGCAGGGCAGTGAACCTGAGCAATTGTTTGTAGCTTCATGCTACTCTATGCAGACCAGCGGTGATGTTTGGCTAATAGACAGTGGTTGTACTAACCACATGGCAGCAAAATTGGAGAATTTTGTTAGGATGGACATAACCTACAGCTCCAAGGTCAAGGTTGGAAATGGTGACTATGTGGAGGCAAAAGGGATTGGAGATGTGGCTGTCCAAACTCAAACAGGTGCCAACATCATTTCAAGTGTTTTATTTGTCCTTGAAATTGCACAAAATTTGTTAAGTGTAGGTCAAATGTTAGAGAAGAATTACACTTTACATTTTCAAAACCATGCTTGTGTAATAATGGATTGTGAGGGAAATGAATTAATGAGTGTTAGGGTGTTGGGGAAAAAGCTTCCCGGTAGAGTGAAAAAAACCAGTAAGCTTAGCACTAACCAGCAGGGTTGATGAGTCTGATTTGTGGCATAAAAGGTTTGGCCACTTTCATTACTTGGGAATAAAAAAACTTAAGGCAAGAGACATGGTGTTGGAGCTACCTGAAATAGAGGAGAAAAAAACCTTATGCAAAGCCTGCCAACTTGGCAAACTTAGCAGGCCATCATTCCCTTCGGATCAAGCCTGGAGAGCAAGTCACAAGCTGCAATTGATCCACACTGATGTGTGTGGTCCTATGAAGACTGAATCCTTAAATGGCAGCAGGTACTTTGCACTCTTTATTGATGATTACTCAAGGGTGGCTTGGGTGTATTTTCTGAAGCTAAAAATGAGGTGGCTGCTGTGTTCAAGAAATACAAGTTATTGGTGGAGAATGAAGCTAGAACTTTGATCAAAACCATAAGGAGTGACAATGGGACAGAATACACCTCAAATGAATTCGGCACAATTTGTAGTGAAGCTGGAATTCAACATCAGTTCACAGCTCCATACACCTCTCAGTAGAATGGTGTTTGTGAGAGAAGAAACCAAACCATTATGGAAATGGCTAGGTGCATGATGACTGAAAAAAACCTTCCTAAAGTGTTCTGGGCTGAAGCTGTTAATACAACAATCTTCCTTCTGAATAGGCTGCCTGGCAGTCCAAACATCAAACACCAATTGAGGCATGGAGTGGAGTCAAACCAGCTGTAGGGAGCTTGAAAATATTTGGAAGTATAGCCTATGTAATGATCCCAGCAAGCAAAAGATCCAATTGGATGATAAGAAATTTGAAATTGGGATACTTATAGGCTACAGTAGCAACTCTAAAGCCTATAGAGTTTATATCCCTGAATCTAGGAAGATTGTAATCATAAGAGATATGAAGGTTGATGAAGGTGTAGTCTAGAACTGGGAAGAAAAGAGAGTTGATGTGCGGGCCGAATCAAGACAGGAAGAGATGAATGAGGACCTGATCCGAGAGACTAATTCAGATGAGGAAGAAGAACATGCTGTTAGAGGGACAAGATCACTGGCTGATGTATACGAAAGGTGCAATGTGGCAGTGGTGGAACCAAGATGTTATCTTGAAGCTGCTAAGTCTGAATTATGGAAGGCTGCAATGCAGGAGGAGCTCAGCATGATTGATAAAAAACAAACCTGGAAATTGGTACCAAGACCTGAAAAAAGGAAAGTAATTCAGGTGAAATGGATTTCAAACTGAAAATCAATCCTGATGGCTCAATCTACAAGCACAAGGCAAGGCTGGTAGTCAAGGGCTTTGCACAACAACTAGGTATTGACTTTTCAGAAACCTTTGCCTTGGTAGCTAGGCAAGACACAATAAGGCTGTTGTTAGCACTTGCAGCCCAGTTTAACTGGAAAATTTTCCAGCTAGATGTCAAATCGGCATTCCTAAATGGGTGGATTTCAAAGGAGATTTTTGTGGAGCAACCGGAAGGCTACAAGGTTGATGGCAAAGAGGATCATGTGTATTTGCTAAGGAAAGCCTTGTATGGCTTGAAGCAGGCCCCTAGAGCCTGGTACAGCCGAATAAATGACCATTTGTGCAGCTTTGGTTACATTAGAAGTCCAAATGAACACACTCTCTACATAAGTAAAACTGGAAGGGGTTTGGCTATGGTCTCTCTTTATGTTGATGACTTATTGGTGACTGGAAGCAATCCTGAAGAGTTGGACCAGTTTAAGTCAGTCATGCAAACTGAGTTTGAAATGACTGACTTAGGATTGATCAAATATTTCCTAGCCATGGAGATAAGGCAGACTGTAGGTGAGATTTTTGTGTGCCAACAGAGATATGCAACCGAGATTCTCATGAAGTTTGGAATAGAGAATTGTAAACCAGTGGATACCCCACTGGTTCCCAACCTGAAACTGAGCAAAACTGATGGTGTAAAAAGGGTGGATGAAGGGAAATACAGGAGCTTGGTGGGAAGTTTGCTATATTACACAGCCTCCAGACCTGATCTTATGTTCATCGCAAGTTACCTTTCAAGGTTCATGAACAACCCAAGTGAACTGCATTTCAAGGTTGCTAAACGTGTGCTGAGGTATGTAAAAGGAACCATCATGTTAGGCATCTGTTTTAGGAAAGCTGAAAGTCTGAAATTGTTGGGGTATACAGATAGTGACTGGGTTGGATCCCTGGATGATGCAAAAAGCACCTCTGGATATGTATTTTACTTGAATCAAGGTGCAATTTGCTGACTGTCAAGGAAGCGAGGATGCACGATGCTACTCTACTGAACCTTGAATATGTCTCTACTGTAGCAACAGTGGAACCAGGCAATATGGCTTAGGAAGATGCTGGATGATTTGCACCAAGTGCAGGGTGGTCCTACAATAATCTTGTGTGATAACCAGTCGGCAGTGGCCATGGCAAAGAACCCTGTGCTCCACGGCAGAACTAAGCACATCAAGATTAAATATCATGCAGTAAGGGAAGCTGAACAATGTGGTGAAGTGAGCTTAATGCACTGCAGAGAAGAAGAGCAAGTTGCTGACATTATGACAAAGGCTTTGTGCAAATCCAAGTTTGAAGCCCTAAGACTAGAACTTGGTGTTTCTAGCCAAAGCATCAAGGAGGAGTGTTGAAGGTTGATGCTGTGCTGGAAGTATATTTTGCTGGAACTAAAAGTTTGAAGCTGGTTTGATGCAACCAAAGTGACGTGCATGGTGCTGTTTTGAGTGTAGTAGTTTAGGCTTAATTTGTCAACTTGTGTGTTATAATTTGACTCAAGAAACTCAGCTTATTTTGAGGCTTTGTGTCTCTAATTACTGCAAGAAATATATTATATTGTGACAAAATTAATTTTATCAAAAACTATTTTATCACAAGTAATATAGGTATTATGACAAAATAAAAAAATATCACATTAAGTATGACAAAATGAATATATAGTGACTAAAACAAATATTGTCATAATATTTTATCACAATAAAGAAATCCATAAGAAATATATTGAAGAAAAACAATTTTATCATAATATTTCATCACAAATTTTTGGCGCCAAATTTTGGCACCTAGGTAAATTGTTTATTGTGACAAACATATTTTGTCATAAAACATTTTAGTCACTATATTTGGTTATACATGCTATAACTACAAATTATTTGGTCACAAAAGAATTTATTTATTGCTACAAAAATAAATTGTTATAATATATGCTGAAATGGAGGTATTAATAACAAAATGTTTGAGTCAAAATTTAAGCGCCGAGATAAATTGTTTACGTGGCAAACCATATTTGTCATCAAAAACTTTAGTTACTATATTTAGTAATACATGCTATAATTACAAACTAATTTGTCACAAAAGAATTATTTATCATTATATATATATATATATATATATATATATATATATATATATATATATATATATATATATATATATATATATATATATATATTAAAATCAAGGTATTAATAACAAAATATTTGAGTCAAGTTAAATGTAATATTTTGTGACAAAAATTTGCTAAAAGAACATAATTAATATGTGTACAACTATTTGTCATTACTCTCAAGTTTTTAGCAATAACATATATGTCATTTAAAAAAAAGTTATTAATAATTTTAGCATATATGTCACTAAAAAAAACTCATTAACACATAGGTTCGGGTATGAAAGACGTTGATAAATCTGTAACTGAACGAAAAACTGAAAAAAAAAAACTGTTGAAAATGTGTGACTGTATTTCTCTCTTGAAGAAGACGAAGACCAACTCTTTTATAGTTGGTGAAAAAACAATGAAGAAATGCAGCGTTTTGAACATACAGAATTAAACAAAATGCTGCGTTTGATTTTTCTTTGGACTATTCAGTAAACCCCCTTTCTTTACACATTACAAATTCACCTCGTTCCAAAACATACAGGACAATTCTTCTACACTTTATCTAATATTCCCTCTCGAATAGGACTTCTCTTCAAACATTCTGGACAACGTTTCTCCACTTCATCTAATATTCCCTCTTAAACACAACTTCAATTCCATTCTGTTTTCCTTTTTTTTCCTCGATCTCGCATCGTATTCTGGGGCCGCAGTGTTTCTACTTCATTTAGCTTCAAACATTATTTTCTCGACCATTTTCTTCTCCCCGGCACATGCACACGCTCATTTTACTCGCCTTACATACCTACATTTTCTGCAATATCAGGTCCAACTAACACATCCGGCCACCGCATTGGTCTCTAAAAAAAATACCACTAAAATATTCATTCTACTATCCCATTCAACTTTCTGCCTTTTTCTAACACTTCAGCTTTTCTGCATTTTACTATCCCATTCAACTTTCTGCATTTTTTCTAACGCTTCAGTTTTTCTACATTTTACTAACACAATCAGCTTTTTGCATTGTACTAAACACAATCAGCTTTTCTGCATTTTACTATCCCATTCAACTTTCTGCATTTTTTCTAACACTTCAGCTTTTTTGCATTTTACTAACACAATCAACTTTTTGCATTTTTCTAACACTTCAGTTTTTCTGCATTTTACTAACACAATCAGCTTTTTGCATTATAATATGTAATGTGGTTCGTGGATTTGTGTGGATTAGCTGGGATTGTGTAAAAGTCTCACTGATAGTGGTTGTAACAGTAAGCAAAAGCATGTTATATGCAGTCCTTGTTTTGATAATGAAATTAGATTAGTTCTCCTTTTCTTTGCACATCTGGCATAAGCAAGAACAACAACAATAAAGAACAGGAGGAAAGCATTAAAGTGTTGAATGTCTTATGTTGTTTCTTGTAACTAAAACTGCATTGACCTCAATCTAGTACATTTACATATGATTTCTCATTTGTGTCAATTTTCACTCCCCAGTTCACCAACACTTTGTCTTCTGACATACAGCATTAGGTCTATTGTTTGCCTAAAATTGCCTAGTTTTTCTAGTGGACTTGATCCTTAGGGAAAACCATTAAGGAAGAAAATACGGGAGGTTAGTTCTGACTTTTAATATAACTTCTTCGGGTTATGAAGTGAAAACACATTTTCACCAATTAGTTACTAACTCTCTACAATTTTGATTTCTAGAGCGGCTTGACTTCTCCATCTGTAGATGATGGCCTTATTGAGATTGTCGGTTTTAGAGATGCTTGGCATGGACTTGTTTTGCTTGCTCCAAATGAACATGGGACTCGTCTTGCTCAGGTAGGAGATAAATCATATTTTTGTTTTCAACTCATAATGCTTAAATTTTTCCTTGAATTTTTACTAGTTCTATGCTACACAATATGTGATGTGCAGAAATTTTAATTAGCTTGTTTCTATCTTGGCTTTAATTTTTATTTTTCATTGTTGTATGCAGGCAAACAGAATCTTTCTTGAGTTTCAAAAGGGTGTTACTGACCATACATTCATGAGAATAGATGGTGAGCCATGAAAACAACCTCTCCCAAAGGATGATGACACTGTAGTTGTGGAAATTTCTCACCTAGGCCATGTGAGCATGCTTGCCATCCCAAGTTGCCGGTCCAGAAGCATAAATGACCTCTCACCTGCCAGTTTCCTAGATGAAGAAACCGATAGTGTTGAAGATAAATATGATGAAGATAGGGAAGAATAGAGGAAGTTTGGTGCTACTGACACATTTAAAATTCCAGACGAGGTTGATATAGCTCATCTCAGTTGAATGTTCACTAACAAAATATGCAGAAAGGACTAAGATTTATTTTCTGTCATTCTGAACAGAGTTGAATGTCTATGTTGCATTGATGATACTGATACTCAGGATTCAAGAATGTGAAGTATGATTCCTTAAAGCAGAATAACTTATGCTATCTTCAACATCTCTACAATAAAACTACTTCCACCTAATGCACAGCTTCCAAATCTTAAGGAACTTTACTTGGGGCATAATAATTTCAGTGGGACATTTCTCAATTTCATTACAAAGTCTTCTAAGCTCTTTGAACTAGAGATGGGATGGAACTCATTCTCAGGCTTCATTCCTAGTGCAATTGGTAATTTAAAATATCTTGAGTGGCCAGCCTTATGTGGTAAATGTTGGTCAAAGGACGAAAATGCAAAAAATTCAAGTAGCAGGAGGAAATTGTAATTCTGCAAGAAGGTGTCGTTTTTTATTTCAGTAAAGTCAGTTGTACAATGTACTTTACTTAACTACTTTACTCTTCGTCCTTGTCTTTGTATAAAAGAGTAAAGTTGTTCTTTACTGTAGCTTGATGAATTGAATCATTAAGTAAACAAAAATCAAACACATTTCTCTCTGTTTTTCTGTTTTGTTTGCAAACCCTAAGCTAGTTTTACATGGTATCAGAGCACTGACTAACGTCAATGGCCTCAGATCCTGCTATCTCTCAGTCGCTTAACAGCACCAGGAAGATGATGTCTGAAATGCAAAATCGGACTACCTCGGTTCTTGCCTTGAGCTTGCAAGTAATTAATCCCAAGCTGACGAGGAACAATTATTGGTTTTGGAGCTCTCAGATTCTCTTTGTTGTTGGCTCACATGAGTTAAAAGATCATCTATTAGGTAGAGTGCCTTGTCCTTCACCTATTCTAATTAATGATTTTGAAGTTGAACTGAGTTGTAATACTGTTGGAGAAAGTTTAAATCCAGCTTATTTACTGTGGAAAAAGACTGATAAATGCTTAGTGAGTTGGTTACTAGCTTCAATTAGTGAAAGCATGTTCTGTGTTGTGTCTAAGTGTAGGTTTTCCATTGAAATTTGGTTAGCCTTAGAAAGTGAGTTTGTTACAGACTCAAAAGCTACAGCTTTACATTTGAAAAAATTGCTTAAAACAACTCATAAAGGAGGACTGAGTATTAGTGACTATGTGAAGAAAATAAAAGAAACTGCAGAAAGTTTAGCTGCAAGTGGATTGATTATCTCTGATAAAGACTTATTACAGTGTGTGTTAGATGGTCTAGGGCCTAAATATGTTCCAACAGTAATGACACTCATCTCTAGACTTGAATCGAAAGTGGATACTGTAACTCTTCAAAAGGCACAATTTCTGTTGCAGAAATATGAAATCTGTCTTGAGAAGTTTAATTCCACAGATCTTTACAACACTTAAGCAAATATAGCCTCCATAACAAATCATGGTTGCTATAATGTGTCTGGTACTAGTATACCAGTCAATCCTCCTGTCAAAACTGCAGACAATCTGAGCAGTACCATACCCTCTCTAATGTCTCTTGGGAACCCACACACCTCACAAAACTATGTCACCTTACCCTCCTATGTAAACTCACCTGTTCAGCCCCCTGTTCCATCTGTTCAGACTTCATTCTTTGCCTACAACACCACAACTCAACCTTTTTCTCCTGGCCCTATTGCTAACTCTCATTTACCTTACAACACTATGCCCTTTAACCCTAGATCCTCTGTTTTTTAACACATATGGAAGAGGCAGAGGTATAAGTAGAGGGAGAATTATTTGTCAAGTGTGCAATAAAGCTGGACACTCAGCCATACAGTGTTATCATAGATATAACTCAACTTATAATAGCACTTTTCAAGCTGGCAATGGAAGTTTTCCCATTCAACATTTACTAATCCAGTAGCACAACAACATTTCAACACTTATCCTACTGAACCAATACAGTACCCTCCTATTGGTACCTCCCAGCAACATCCTGATAGTATTTTTCAAACACAGCAACCACACTATAATCCACAGCAGTCACAGTTCAATCAGTCACAGCAACAACATTTTATCCCACAGCAGTCACAGTACACTAGAACTTCTAAGAGTAATTTTAGTACTCCAATAACTTTTGGAGTTCCTAGTCACCAGATGGGAGCCAATAGTCAAGCAAATCTGGTTCATACTGGTAGTAACTCAATGGTGTATCCTAGAAGTAATGCTTTTTCAGACCATAGTTGCACATCACTATACAAAAATCCACAGGCTTTTGCCACTACTCCAGTTGATCCAGCATGGTATATGGACTCCGGGGCAACTGATCATGTCACTTCCAACCTATCTCAGCTGACCATTAGCAAGAACTATGAAGGTGAGGATAAACTTCAGGTTGGCAATGGTGAGTACCTTCACATTTCCCATACTGGGTATTCTTTTATTCCTAGTAGTCTTCATTCTAAGTGTCTTTATCTTAAAAACATATTTTGTGTTCCTAAAATCACAAAAAATCTACTGAGTATTTCTAGGTTTACTAGGGATAATAATGTTGTTGTTGAGTTTGATGCTAACTCTTGTGTTGTTAAGGACAAGTCAACCAAGGCCATGTTACTACAAGGGGGTCTTAAAGAAGGACTTTATCAGCTAGAAATTCCTTCAAATACCACTGATTTGTCAAAACCATGTGTCTCTTATCATCAACCTGGTCTGAATACAGCAAATACAGCCTATTTATCCCAAAACTTGGCAGCCTCTGCATATTTTATGAGCCCTTCCACCAAAGACTCCTCTTAGCCTTTCAATAAACTTGTGACCAATCCTCAATTGTCCAACCAACATCTAGAGTTAGTTGAAAATGTCAATAAAAATTCTGATGTAGTTTCGAATGTTAGCTATAATAAAGATGCTATTTTTACAACACAGTGTAGTGTTTCTTATTCCAGAAATGAGTCAAAATGTAATTCAGTTGAATCTCATGCTTGTTCTACTGTTAATACTAATGAAATACATGCTGATGAGTTCACATTTGAGTCTCCTGCATCAATGGTTGACAATTGTGTTAATCACCTTGATAATGCTTGTTCTACTGTTGATACTAATGAAATACATGATGATGAATTACTATTTAAGTCTATTGCCTCAGTGGTTGAAAACAAGGTTAAATGTCCTGTTAATGAACAATTGTCCACACCAAATTGCTTGACTGTTGACAAACACTCATACCAACACATGATTTGGCATAAAAGATTGGGTCATCCCAACTCTGCTACATTACATAAAGTCTTGTCTACACTTCCCAAATCTGTCTCTCTCACTGAAAATCAGATTCTGCCTACCAAAGTGTCTAGTTTCTGTGATGCGTGTCAGCTAGGAAAGTTACATCAAAATAGTTTTCCCTTGTCCCAATCTCATGCCACAGAACCCTTAGCTCTTGTTCACAGTGATGTGTGGGGTCTTGCCTCAGTCACTTCAGTAGAAGGATTTAAGTATTATGTGTAGTTTCTAGACGATTTTAGTCGGTTCACCTGGCTGTTTCCTTTTAGGACTAAAGCTGAAGTTAAATCTACCTTTATCAAGTTTCATCACCTTCTGGGAGGCAGTTTGGAACTAAGCTGAAGTGTCTTCAGTCAGATCAAGGAGGTGAGTACAAAGCCTTACTTCTTTATCTGATTAAAAATGGTATTCAACCTAGGTACTCATGTGCCTATATCCACCAGCAAAATGGCCGTAGTGAGAGGAAACATAGGCACATTATTGAAACAGGACTTACCTTATTAGCTCATGCATCTATGCCCTTAAAATATTGGTGGCTGGCCTTTGAAACAGCAGCTTTTCTCATCAACCGACTGCCCACTACTATCTTAAATAATAACACTACCTATTATCTGCTTTTTAATAAATATCCTGTGTATGATAGTCTTAAAGTTTTTGGCTGTGCTTGTTTCCCTTTTCTTCGGAATTTTCATAGTCACAAGTTTGATTTTAATTCCTCAAAATGTGCATTTGTCGGGTATAGTTTACTTCACAAAGGTTATAAATGTCTAAAGGCTGATGGGAAGATCTTTATTACTCCTAGTGTTAAGTTTAATGAAAATGAGTTTCCATATTCTCAAGAGTTTAATAAGCTTTCTGTTCAACCTAATACTGATCCTTCAGCCAATTCCCCTAATACTTGTTCCAATAATATACATCCACTGCCATATACAGTTTTCCAGCATAGTCCATCTTCAGTAGCCTCTGATCCCCAAGTGGTAACTGGCTCTCAGACTGTTCCTAACAATCAAGCAGTTGGCACTTACTCTTCAACAGCAGGTACATCCTCTTCACACTTGCCTGATTCATCCTTACCTAGTATCTCTAAAGTTGCAGAACAATCTAGTTTTCCATTACATACCATTCAATCAGAATTTGTCCCATCTAACTCAAACAGTCTTAATCCAGTGTCTTAACTACCTGTTATTTCCTCCTCCTACAATTTGCCAACATGTCATATTGAAGTTGACCTAGACACTCCAATACCAGCCTGTGATCCTGCATTTAGTTGTAAGATTTCTAATTCCAGTCTGCCTCTAAAGGCACACTCTGGCAGTTCTAATACAAATTTGCAGACTGTTCAATCTTAGTCTATTCTATCTTGTTCTTCTCCATCTCCATTACCTACCACTCCATCATTAGGTACTTTACCAAATTGTCAGCTTGAGGTTGACCTTACTGCTTCACAGTTCCTTAATGATTAACTTCCTATCAAAATTAATTCTCACCCTATGATTACAAGGGCCAAAGCTATTGTTGGTCATGTTAATTCAACCTATGAGTCTTTGGATCATGCTGTTTATCTTAGAGCTAGTCAGCCCATTATAGAATCGTAACTCGTGTCCGTTCTTTGAAGCATTAAAAACTGGAGTTTGGAAAAAGGCTATGTAGGCAGAATTTGATGCTCTAATTAGGAACAACACCTGGACCCTTGTTTCTCCTACTGCAGACATGAATATTGTGGCTAATAAATGGGTTTTCAGAACAAAATTGAATGTTGATGGTACTTTGCAGAAGTACAAAGCCAGACTAGTAGCTAAGGGGTTTCAACAAACTCCTAGTTTGGACTATTTTGAGACATTTAGTCCAGTTATAAAACCATCCACCATCAGAATAGTTCTCACTCTAGCAGTAACCAATGCATGGGATGTTCAACAAATTGATGTCAACAATGTGTTTCTTAATGGTACTCTAAATGAGCTAGTGTTTATGCAGCAACCAAGTGGATTCGAATCAGCTACTCACCCTTCATATGTGTGCAAATTAAACAAGGCTTTATATGGCCTTAAACAGGCCCCTAGGGCATGGTTTGATAAACTCAAGGCTGCTCTCCAAGCCAAAGGCTTTCAAAACTCAGTTTCAAATTCGAGTTTATTTGTTCTTAAAAAATTATCAGGACTAATCTATGTTCTTGTTTATGTAGATGATATTTTAATCACTGGTTCTGATGCAAACTATATAACTCAGTTGTTTGAAGATTTAAATGAACAGTTTTCCTTAAAAACTCTAGAATCACTCATATATTTTTTAGGCCTAGAAGAAGTTAGGACAGCAACTGGTTTACATCTCAGGCAGTCCAAATATGCCTCAGATTTGCTTGTCAAAACCAGAATGATGGATTCTCACCCATGATCTACACCAATGGCTGTTGGTACTAGACTGAGTACTGATAATAGTGATTTGTTTGAGAGCCCTACATTATATCGCAGCACAATAGGAGCCTTGCAGTACCTAACACTGACTAGACTAGATATTAGCTTCACAGTTAATCGTCTAAGTCAGTTTTTACAAGCCCCAACTTAGTTACAATGGCAAGCGTGCAATCGAGTTCTGCGATATGTTAAAAGACAGTACACTATGGGCTGAAGTTTAAACCAGCAAGTTCTCTAAACATTGAGTGCTATGCTGATGCGGATTGGGGTAGTAATGTTGAAGATATGAGATCTACTAGTGGATATTGTGTCTATCTTGGACCTAATCTAATTCAGTGGAGCTCTAGGAAACAAAAAGTTGTTGTGTTATCATCCACTGAAGCTGAATACAGGGCATTAGCACAAACTGCTATAGAGGTTGCATGGCTTCAAAGTACGTTTACTGAACTCAGCCTTCACTTGCCCTCGAAACCTGTAATTTGGTGTGACGATACAAGTGCTGGAGCCTTAGCTTCAAATCCAGTCTTTCATGCAAGAACAAAGCATATAGAAATAGATGCTTATGACATTAGGGAGCAAGTTCTTGCCAAGAATCTGACAGTTCAATATGTATAATCGAAATTGCAGATTGCAGATGTGTTGACAAAGGCATTATCTGTTGTTCAATTTATTGAGTTGAGGCAGAAACTAAATATGGTTGCAGTTACTTGTAATACATACTGATTCTTACCTGTTTTTGTAATGCAGAAGAAGATCAGAATGCACCTGGAAAATGGTTGAAATCTGCTGTTGAAAAATGGTTGAAATCTGCTGTTGAAAAATGGTTGAAATATGCACTCTGTACTGATTCTTAACTGCTATTTATTGAAATCAGTGCTACTATTTTTGTAGTATAGAAGGTGACAGATGTGTGAATTTTTTTTACTAATGAAGTGTTGAGGAAGTTATGGCGGATTGTAGAGTTGTGGCAGTTGTGACAGATGGGTGTTTTGTAGTAGTGGCAGATGTATGTGTTACAGTATTGATCTGTAATTTTTGAGATGATTTTGAGACAGTTTACAGAACTATGAAGGGTTGAAGAAGTTGTAGAATTGTGCTCATGAATTTATAGTGTAGAGTTGTTAAACTAGAGGTTTGTGGTTGAATTTTTAGTTAGTTGTGCTGAGTAATGCAGACTCTCACTATATGATTGAGATAAGAGTTGTTACATTGAGAAGTTGAGATGTTGTTTTGAGCTGGTTGTTATGTTCTTGGTGTTTGATTATTTGAAGTTGGTTAGTTGAAACTGCAAAAGTAGAACTGAAAATGTGCTGAGTTTTACTAAATATGCGCTGATGCAGAGTTGATCAGTTGAAAATTGAAATTGGTGAAACTAAAATTGCAGAGTTGTTTTTGCATTGGTTGTTATGATTTGGCCAGCTTAATATGCTGAGTTCCACTGAAAATGTGCTTCTGTAAAGTTGATCAGTTGAAGTTGAAACTGGTGAAACTAAAATTGCAGAGTTGCTTTGGGCTGGTTTATGTTCTTCTCGTTGTTTTTTTGATGCTACTGAAAAGCTGCTTATCTCAAAACTGACAATGAATATGTAGAATTGAAATTGAGCTGCTTATCCTGAGTAGCTGAGTAGCTGAAATTGAAGAAGTTGAGTATGTGTTACCTAAAGGGGTTATATGAGCACAGAGGTATTACATAGAGACTTTAGTTTCAGAGGGGATATTGGTAAAAGAGCCAATAAATTTGAAATGCTGGTGGAAGAAAGATTGCTGAAGCAGTAGAAGGAGAATGTCTAGTTTGAGAAGGGATGTTGGTCAAATGACGAAAATGCAAAAAATTCAAGTAGCAGGAGGAAATTGTAAATCTGCAAGACGGTGTCGTTTTTTATTTCAATAAAGTCAGTTGTACAATGCACTTTACTTAACTACTTTACTTTTCGTCCTTGTCTTTGTATAAAAGAGTAAAGTTTTTCTTTACTATAGCTTGATGAATTGAATCATTAAGTAAACGAAAATCAAACACATTTCTCTCTATTTTTCTGTTTTGTCTGCAAACCCTAAGCTAGTTTTACAATAAATACTTAACATATTCTACTCCGAGGTTTCTTCCCATTTTTACAAATTGCAAGAATTTAAGACATCTAGACTTAGCCGCGAATCTAGAAAATAGCATCCTTCCAAGTGCCATAGGTAATCTTTCTATTTCCTTGGAATATGTTCACTTGAAAGATTGCATTAATCAACTTGATAGAAATACACTTAGAAGGTAATGAATTGACTAGATCAATTCCAATTACACTTTGTGGACTATAGAAACTCCAAGGTTTGTATATTTGAGATAATAAACTAGAAGGACTTATCCCAAATGATCTTTGTTATTTGAATAAATTGGTTGAGTTGCGATTGGATGGTAACATGAAAAATGGATCCATGTCTGGATGCTTAGGGAATCTCACTACTCTCAGAAAATGTCTTAAGCTTTCAATAGGTTAACTTCTTCAATATATACCCTCAACTTTGTAGAACCTTCAAGATATCTTGCTCATTGATTTTTCGTCAAATTCTCTTAATGGATATCTTTCATTAGACATTGGAAATCTTAAGGTTGTGATATATATAGATTTGTCAAGGAATCTTTTTTCAGGAAATATTCCAATCGTTATTGGTAGCCTAGAAAATCTACAAAATCTCTTTTTAGCATACAATAGATTCCAAGGTCAATTCCCAAAACATTTGGTTAATTAAGAAGTTTGGAATATTTGGATTTGTCTAGTGGTAATCTTTCTGGATTGATTCCCAAGTCATTAGAGTCACTCTAGTACCTCAAATATCTAAAATTATCATTCAACCAAGTGGTGAAATTCCTAGAGGAGGATCTTTCAGAAAAAATTTCTGCTGAATCATTTATGGGGAACCTAGCATTATGTAGTTCTCAAAAACTATAGGTTCTGCTATGCAAAACTAGCACATATGGAAAGTCAAGGGTAGATAAGGTTGTCATATCGATTGTTTTTCCACTAAGCATTACATTTACATTAGTTGTCTTTGTTCTTATATTTGTGTTTATCAAATGCCGGAGAAAGAAAACAAGGCCACCACCTAATGTTGACAACATGGAGAAGAATTTCTTACCATGAACTTTCAAGAGCAACAAATGGATTCAGTGAAACCAACCTGATTGACAGAGGAAGTTATGGCTCAGTTTACATAGGAAGATTAGACGACGGGATGGAGCTTGCAGTAAAGGTATTCCACCTGCATTTTGAAGGAGCTCTCTCAAGTTTTGAAATTGAATGTGAAGTAATGAGCAATATTTGTCATCGAAATATTGTCAAAATTGTTAGTATATATATTAGTATCTTATAATATCCCTAGAATATTGTTAGTATATATATTAATATCTTATAATATCCCTAGACTATATGAATATTCCTATAATTAAGCTGTATTTTCCTGTAATTATGTAGGTTAGAATCTTTCCATATAGTGTATTTCCTTATTAACTTTGGCCTTCTCCACTATATATAAAGGTCTCCTTTGTATAGTTGAGATAGAAATGTACAATCATATGATTACTCAAAACTCTCTTTATTTCAACATGGTATTAGAGCCACTACTCTGATCTTCTTATTCGTGCAAGCCGTTTCATTGATGTTTCCTTCCGCACCAACCTTGGCTTTCCCTACACTAACAGTGGGATTTTCGTGGTTTTACATTCGATTTTTGCTCCCTTTTTTTTTTTTTTTTTTTTTTTTTTTTAGCAAATCTGATCATAAACGGAGTCTTGAGAATTTTATCAATGTTTCTGTGTCAAGATTTTCCCGACACGCTTCCGTACGCGCCCCCAAGCACCTCTTGAATATTCTGCATGTCTGACCACGTGCCACATATCTCCAATGGAAATATCAAGCCTATTACAGCCAACTTCAAGCCCAATCCAGGTAAGCCTTCCCAGCTCATTTTTCTTTCTTCTATGAATCAGCTCATTCGGTTCAAAGTCCAGCCCAGGTCCACCCATTGACTCGTTGACCAAAAAAAAAAAAAAAAATGGTATGTCTCACTGCTCTCCTAATCTTGATACTTTTGTTCATCCTGTTGATAACATTTTAGATGGCTCAAATTATAATATGTGGGCTCAAAATATGGAAGTATTTCTTAGAGGACGAAAATTGTGGCGTTATGTTTATGGTGATATTCTTGCCCCTAAGCAACAAGATGGTGAGAGTCTTGATAAGTTTGCATGTCAGCTTGAAGATTGGCATAGTATTCATTATAAAATATTGTCTTGGTTTATTAATACTTTTGTTCCATCCATCCATAGCCTGCTTCGTAAGCTTGGTAATGCTCAAGCTACTTGGGATTTTCTTGCTAAATAATACAACTGCACTTATTATGCTTTGTTACAGTTCTAGCTTGAGACCAAGCTTTATCAGATGCGTCAGGAATCAGGTCAGTCCATTGCTGATTTCTATTCTCAAGTTGATGATCTTTGGGAACAGTTGTCTACTATAGATTCTCACCTCAAATGTTCTGATGACGTTGCATTGTCTGCAACCTACCGTGATCGTCGTAAGTTTATGCATTTTATGATGGCACTTCATAAGGATTTTCAATCTACTCGGGCCTCTCTTTTGCATCACACACCTCTTCCCACTCTTAAGACTGCAGTTACTGAACTTATTTCTGAAGAAAATCGTCATTCAACCATTAAGATGCAAACTCTAGATTTAATTAGTTGTTGCTACCATCCCTCATACTACCTTTGGATCTTATCCCGGACTTAGGCCATTTCGTTCTCGGGATCCCTCAAAGTAAACATGCACCAAATCATAGCGTCCCGAGTCACTTTGTTCCGAGAATGTTGAAAAGTTGCGAACAAAATCGAGTCTCGGGCCATCCTGTTGCAAGCTGGTGTCGTGGCTCTAACAGCCCCTTCTGCTCTTGAGTCTGCTGCTGAGCCTTCTTTAGTGCCTACCTCTCCTTGCCAGGGTTTGACATTGAGGCATTAATTCATCAGATTTTATCTCAGTCTTCTAGTGCTTTGTCTGTCACCTTACTCCTTGTTTTTTTTATTCTACATGTTGTAATCACATGACCTTTGATTCCACCATTTTTTCACAAAAAATCTACTTTGTCAACCAATCCTATTATATATACTGCTGATGGTTCTCATTTATCTATTAGTCAAATTGGGTCTATTCCTCCCCTACCTTATCTATTGACAACACCTATCTTGTTCCCAAGTTATCCTTAAATCTCCTTTTAGTTGGTCAACTTTGTGAATTAGGTCTTCAGCTTACCTTTTATAATGCTGGTGTTGATGTGCAGGATCCACAGATAGGTCAACTTATTGGGACAGGCCATAAGATTGGACATCTGTTCGAGCTCACTTCTTTGTAGCTTCCATCCAATTTGTCTCGCTCCATTGTTGCTCCTACCGTCTCTTCCCAATTATGGCATTCTCGGTTGGGTCATGCCTCTATACCTCGTGTTCATCTTTTGGCCTCCCAAGGTCACCCAGGTTCTATGGTTTTGAGTCTTTTGATTGTGTTTCCTGTCAACTTGGCAAACAAACTCATTTATCTTTTAATATAAGTGATCTTTTTCGATTGCACCTTTTGATTTGATTCACTCTGATATTTAGGGTCCTACCCCCACTCATACTGAGGGGGGATCTCGTTATTTTGTTATCTTTGTTGATGACTATTCTCGTTATACATGGCTATACTTGTTACAACATTGATCTAAGCTTGTTTGTGTTTACCAAACTTTTCACAAAATAGTACAAACTCAATTTTCTTGTACCATTAAAGTTTTTCGTTCAAATAATGCCATGGAATACAATGACAAAACTCTCATTGAGCTCTCGAATCAACAAGGCACACTATTACATCGTTCTTATCCCTATACCTCTTAATAAAATGGTCGTGCTGAATGAAAACATCGTCATATCCTTGATCTGTAAGAGCTCTTTTACTTTCTGCTTCTTTACCCGAAAAGTTTTGGGATGAAGCCCGCTATTCTTGCTTTGTGTACACAATTAATCGAGTACCCTCACCTATAGTTCACAACAAATCTCCTTATGAGCTTCTCTATGGTATGGTTCCTAACTATTCCATACTTTGTGTCTTTGGTTGTGCCTGTTTTGTTACTCTTCCTCCTTATGAATAGACCAAACTTGAACCCCGTTCTCGGTTATGCTGTTTTCTTAGTTAGGACTTAACTAAAAAAGGTTATCGTTGTTATGATCCTATCTCTAAACGTCTTCAAGTCTCTCGTCATGTGGACTTTTGGGAACACAAACAATTTACTAGCATACCCACGTTCTCCCCTTCCTCCTCTAACCACTCAGTCATATTCAGTGATCCCTCTATTGCTCTATTTTCTTACTCTTCTGCAAAGATTATGAGCTCCTCAGACAGTTTTTCCACTGCTACACCTCGATCCAATTGATGCATTTGATGGACCACCTACCACAACACCCATTCCTTAGTCTTCTCCACTCCCTAGACCTCGTGGTTCCAGTTGGGTAAGTGTTCCTCCTACTCATCTTCGTGATTATCATTGTTTCTCTGTCCTTGCCACCCTCCATGAACCTCACAATTATCATAAGGCTCGTATTGACCCTCTTTGGCAGCAAGCCATGTGTGATGAATTGAATGCTCTTGTCAAAACACATACTTGGGATCTGGTGGACTTGCCTCATGGTAAAGCTGTAGTAGGATGCAAGTGGATTTATAAAATCAAGACTCGAGCAAATGGATCAGTTGAATGCTACAAGGCTCGATTTGTTGCTAAGGGGTTCACCCAGGAGTATGGGATTGACTATGAGGAGACTTTTGCTCCTGTTGCTAGACTTTCCTCTGTCAAATCTTTACTTGCAGTTGCTGATGTCTGGTGTTGGGAACTTTTTCAAATGGATGTTAAAAACGCCTTCCTTAATGGTGATCTTATTGAAGAAGTTTACATGCAGCCTCCACTAGGCTATAAGCATCCTCCACATAAAGTTTGTCGTCTTCGTCGCACAATTTATGGGCTCAAACAGGCTCCTCGAGCTTGGTTTGAGAAATTTCAGTCAGTGGTTTCTCAATAAGGCTTTCTTTCTAGCCCATATAATTCTGCACTCTTTCTTTGCACTACTAGGGCATGTACTATCCTTCTTCTTCTCTATATAGATGATATGATTATTACTAGTGATGATATTGCTGGTATTCGAGATCTTCAAACTTTTCTTAGTCAGAATTTGGAGATGTAGGATTTGGGGCATCTTAACTACTTCCTTGGCCTTGAAGTCACTTCAAATCAGGATAGATATTATCTCATTCAAGCAAAATATGCCTCTGATTTACTTTCCAAAGCTGGGTTGACAGACAACAAAATAGCCATTAGTCCACTTGAGTATAATACTAAGCTTCTGGCCAGTGACGGTTCTTCACTTGTAGATGCAACTCTTTATCGATAGTTAGTTGGCTGTCTCATTTATCTTACAGTCACCAGGCCTGACATTTCATATGTTGTTCATTTGGTCAGTCGGTTTATGAGTGCATCTCGATCTACCCATTTTGCCACGGTTCTTCGAATTCTACGCTACATCAAGGGTACTCTGTTTCATGGTCTGCACTTCTCATCCCACTCATTTCTGGAGCTATAGGCCTATTCTAATGCAAATTAGGCTGGTGATCCTACTGATCATCGCTCCACCACTAGTTATTGTTTCTTACTTGGTACTTCTTTGATTTCATGGCATAGTAAGAAACAATCTGTTGTTGCCCGTTCTAGCACTGAGGCTGAGTGTCGCGCTCTTGCTGATACAACATCTGAACTTTTGTGGTTACGCTGGCTTTTGAAAGATATGGGTGTTCCTCAATCAATAAGTTCTCCTCTTCTCTGTGATAATCGTAGTGTCATCCAGATTGCGCATAATGATGTGTT
Organism: Pistacia integerrima; assembly: GCA_026225825.1. NCBI lineage: Eukaryota > Viridiplantae > Streptophyta > Magnoliopsida > Sapindales > Anacardiaceae > Pistacia > Pistacia integerrima. The sequence continues at coordinate 34,685,865 of CM047747.1, read as the reverse complement.
TCATGAACGTACTAAACATATTGAGATTGATTGTCACTTCATCCGCTATCATCTTCAGCAAGGTGTCCTGTAATTACATTTAGTTTCTTCTGAAGATAATCTTGCTGATATTTTTACGAAATCCCATCCACGTGGTCGACTTGGTGATCTTGTTTCCAAACTCTAATTGACTTCGCCACCAAGAGTTTGAGAGGGAATGTTACTATATATATTAGTATCTTATAATATCCCTAGAATATTGTTAGTATATATATTAGTATCTTATAATATTCCTAGAATATATGATTATTCCTGTAATTAAGCTATACTTTCTTGTAATTATGCTAGGTTAGAGTCTTTCTGTATAGTGCATTTTTTTATTAACTTTGGCCTTCTCCACTATATATAGAGGTCTCCTTTGTATAATTAAGACACACAGAAATATACAATCATATAATTCCTCAAAACTCTCTTTATTTCAACAAAAATCATCAGCAATTGTTCAAACTATGATTTTAAATCTTTGATACTAGAGTATATGCCCAATAGGAGCCTTGGGAAATGCTTTTATTATGAAAATAGTGTTATGGACATTTCACAAAGTTCGAACATAATGATCGATGTTGCATCAGCTTTGGAATATCTCCATTTTGGTTATTCAACCCTAATCGTTCATTGTGACTTAAAGCCCAACAATGTCTTGCTAGATGAAAATATGATCACACATTTGGCTGATTTTGGCATCGTGAAGCTTTTAGGTGGAGAAGACTCAATGACACAAACACAAACCCTTGCCACCATTCGTTATATGGCTCCAGGTAATTGTTTCTAATTCAATATTTTATTTTTCATTAATTTTCTTTGTTATTGACTCTTTTTCTGTTCTCCTAGCCAGGAAAAAAAACTTAATGATTTATATATCACTATCAGAATATGGAAGGGAAGGAAGAATATCTAGAAAAGGAGATTTGTATAGTTATGAAATTTATGCTTATGGAAACGTCTATGAGGAAGAAGCGAGCGGATGAAATATTTATTGAAGAAATGAGCACAAGAATCTGGGTTGGGGAATCATTAAATAGTACAGTGATGAAAGTTGTAAACACAAATTTGCTAAGAAGGGATGATGAACATTTTTCTAGCAAGTAGGAATATGTTTCATCTATCTTAAGTTTGGCTATGGAGTGTACAAGAGAATCCTCGCAGGAGAGGATCAACATCAAAAAAGTGGTACCAAGACTCTTAAAAAATCAAAGTCAAATTTGCAAATTGGACAACGTCAAGAGCCAGAAGGGTTTCAAATTAAGGCTAATTTTCGTTTCCTTTTCTAAGGAGATAGTTCTTTCTCTTGCTCTGTTTCACTTTGTATTGGTCTAAGTTATTTAGCCTTTTCTTATATTCTTTCAGATATTTAAATCTATATCATTTGATTTCCAATTTGTTGTTGTGTTACAGGCCATTTTCTAATGTAACGCCCCATTTGAGGTACGCAGTTAAGAGTTGCTGTACTACTTAAATGTTTATTGTTTCAACTTCAATTAAGCTTATATGTTGTTATTTTTGTTTGGTTGGCCCTTGGTTGGATGGATGTATTGGGTTGCTTGAGTGATTGCCCTGAAAATTTTGAGACTTGGCGAAACTTTGTGTTATAGGCTTCGCCGGGGCGAAGAAGAAGCTTTGCCACGGCGAAGAGGTCTGCAGCCTACGGAGCTTCTGGAGTGTTTCACCGCGGCGACGGAATTGTCTTTGCCGCAGCGATGGGTTGGCTGAAAAATTTGTTAAGTTTTAGATATTTTTTCCTCTAAGGGCAATTTGACCATTCTACCCCTAGTTAGCAGGAAAAGTGGGGAGTAAAATGTAAGAAAATTTCAGGGAGAATATGTTGGTATGGGGGTGTGATTGTAAGGAATCAAAGGATATGGATGGAATTTCTAAGAAAGAGTAAGGGCAAAATGGGAATGCTTGTGTATAAGTTGAATTAAAAAGGGGTAAGTGTAGAGAACCCCTTCATTTCATCCATTTCCACCACCTCTTCCATTCTCTTTTCCTCTCAAAGTTCCTTCAATCTTCCAAGGATTTCTAAGGGCTTTTTGAGTAGTTTTTAGTGAAGTTTTAATCTAAAGCATCCTAAGGTAAGGATTCTTGCTTTAGATGAGAGTTTTATTATGTTTTAGTTAAAGTCTTATGTTGTGGTTGTTATTTAAGGTTGTAGAGAAAGATCAAGCTACCAAAGGAAATGAGGTGTGTTAGAGAAGCTATTTTCTCTCAAGGTAAGTAAATCCAACCCAATTTGAGATTTAAGAACTCCCTTGAGTGGAGATTTATGTATGAATGTGTAATTATTATGCTTATTGAGATGAGATGAGAGACATGTTATTTATGATGGATGTTATTTATACTTGTTGTGGTATGTACTTAAATATGAGAAGGGTTGAGGTTGTATGATGTTGGGTTGAGTTTGATTGGAGTTAGAGGAAGTTTGAGCAAACTTTATAGAAGTGTTTTCCTTTGACAAGGATATAGAGAGTATAAGGGAGCCTTTTCCCCATTTTGGTTGATTAAAAAGAAGAAAGAAGTTATTGTTAAAGTAGAGTTTTATATGCACATAAGTTGTATGATGAAATGCTCAAGAGAAGCATGAATAAGAGTAGAAAGCCTTAATTTTTGCTATATGGCATAATTGCATCTCACAAGTGCATTAATGAACATGAGTCATCTATGTGCATTAGTTATGCATTAGAAAAAGAGAGTAGAGAGATTGAGTTTAAACTACTCTAAGAGTAGAGAGAAAGAGAGAATGAGCACTAGAGAATAAAGAGAGAGTAGTGCTAGAGAAGAGAATAGAGTAGGTTGTGCGATGGGGAACCTGTGAGTATGGGTAGAGTATTCCCGCATGTACGCCGCATTGAGAGAGCGGCATGAGTATGAGAGAGAAAAGTGGTGTAGCCCGTGAGAGTGCATGCAGATGAGGGCTATACCCGAGAGTAGCCGAGAGAGAGAGATTATACATTCACATGGCCAAAGGTTCCGAATCCATGCATAACCGAGTTCGATCGCCTAGAATGAATAAAAGTCATAGAGAGTGGGAGTGAGTCCCATCCGTGCCTCCGGTTAGATGGGGCCGTGACTTATTAGAGATAGAGAGAGTTAATAGAAAAGAGGTTTAGAAAAGAGAGAAACCGAAAGAGAAAGAAAAGAGAGTAACGAGAATTGTAAGGAAAGAATTGAGGAGAAAGAGTTACGGGGATAGATGAGTAGAAGATTTACTTATTGAGTATTGTTTTGTGCTCACCCCATTGTTTCCTATGTTTTTGCAGGAATTAGGTGAGGACACAGTCGGATGGATGTCGGCAAGCGAAAGGAAATGGCTACACTGTCCATCTTATTGTTGACCGTTTTTGTACATGATACGAGTTTTGTATAAAGTATATATATGTTAATAAAAGAAAAATTTGGGAGCCCAATCTTTGTATGCTATCTTATATGTATTTTTACTATGTATATTATATGAGTTTTTGAGTACAAAGTGGCTATTACATCTAAGCAATATTCCTTTTAATCAATTATCTCCTCTAATGGCCCTAATTCATTACTAGTAGCTTCGAGGGAGGAAATCAATTTAAACACTAAATTAAAGTAAGAGATGAATTTTAGCTTCGAGAGAGCAAATCTTATCATTAAAATTATTTCAATTAACTATAAATATTGACTTATGTAGCTGTAAATATGTATTTGTTACAGTTTTCTTTTCTGTAGCTAATTTTTGTTGCTATATGTTTATAATGTTGTAGTGAATATTGACTAGCTTTGATTTTATGAAAACAAAAAAATGGTGCTTTCACAACATTGTAGCCAAAGCGATAGTGATAGACTTTAGTTTTGTCAAGGCGGTTGGCGTAGAATTTGAAGTGTTTAACTGATTAATTGATTCAAAATTAAAATAAATAAGAGTTTTGTTGAAATGTGAACACTTTTTGGTAATTGATGAAAATCTTGCTGAAGAAGAATAGGCAAACAAGAAGAAAAATGAATTTCAGTTTTAGCCAAATTTCAGTTTTGGAATTTATAATAGAGAATATTTGAATTTTCTTTTACTATGAGTTGTATTAGGAAAGAAGAATTGGTTTATGACTTTATTTTGAATTAAAATAGAAGAATGAATTAAATTAAAAGAATTCTATTAGGATTTGAAATATGAATCCTAGTATATAAAAAAACATCTTATTCTACCTATGAATAGAGTGGCTAGAATCAATTCAAAGTTACGACTAATGAGAAAAGAGAGAATGTGAGAAAAACAAGATGTGAGAAGAGGTATTAAATACCATAGGAAGGTTGTGTTCTTAAAATTATAGTGAAACTATTTATCTGTAAATGTAGATGATTTATGTCAAACCACGTAAATATCGTAATTATCTCAATGATTTATGTCAAATCACATAAATATCGTAATTATGTGTGTAATATTCTATGCATGTTATTGTTGTTTTTTTTTTTTTTTTTTATTCCACCGATTTCTAACAAGTTTGATGTGACATTTCATTGAAAAGATCAAATATACATTAAATGTTATAGAAGCTCGAGGGGACCTTTAACAACTTTGTAATCTAATTCAACCTTCCTCCCCACCAAATCCACACCAATATTACCTAAACCTTCACGAGTAATGCTACGGACACCAAATTTTTGTACTAAAGGACATGACAACCAGTCAGATGCGACCACGCTGGAGTCTTTCGTGAATGAACGGCCATTCAATATTTATGGATGCCCGCCCATATTTAATGGACTCCTGTTCATATTATATAGACGAGTGTCCATTTACTCGATGGACGCCCGTCCAAAAAATTTTAAAAAATTTTACATCCAATAGACAGACATCCTTTTTAGATGGACGCCTGTCCATTGTTTAATTTAAAAAATTTTACATTCAATTTTTGTTTCAATCAAAAAATAAATGTCGCTATCTTCATTCAATTTTTGTCAATATTCAAAGTAATTGGACAAACTTCATTAAATTTTTGTCCATATTCAAAGTAATTGGACAAGTGTCATATTCTCAACTCAATTAGGATTTACAATTAATGCATTAAATAAATTTAAAATTTGTTAATATTAAAAGATGGACGCCGTCCTCTTTCGTCCTCATAAGAGGACGGGCATCTATAAACAATTTAGACCAATTTTTTTTAGTTTAAACTATAAATGGGCATCCATTCTAAGTGGACGATCATTCATATAATATGGACGAGAGTCCATTTCAAATGAACGGTCGTTCATTCGCGGAATATTTGTTAATGTGAAACGTAACTCGTTTGTTTAGTGGACACGTCATTCGTTGTAAAAATTCGGTGCAAAGCGTCGGTGTCTATAGCATTTTTCAAACTTTCACACCTAAACTTTAACAACTTCTTAGTCTAATCCAACCTTCCTCCCCACCAAATCCACACCAATTATAATTTCACAATATTACCTTCCACATGTTCTGACCTTTTCGGTCAAATCCCAAATTAAAAATCTGATTTTTTTTTTTTTTCTTGTGGTAAAATTTTATTTTATGGACATTTTATAATACATTGCACAAGCATTGAATAAGTAAACCATGTAGGGTAGTTGTTTCATGCATATTGGCGACACGTGTATATGATTGCAGAAACAGTAGTGGGTGAGTTTCGTGATTTTAAATTAAATTAGGATTTTGTGTAAGATATGCAAGTATGCAACTACCGATGGGTCTTTCAAGTTCAACCACCACTTATAAGTCTCTAGCACGCCACATGATTATATATCTTCACTTAATCTCTGATTGGATAAAAGTAAGACAAATAATTAGGAGATTTATGAAAAATAAAATAAAATAGTTGAATGGAGTCACTGTACCCCCACTCGTCTCTTATGGGAACCATCCATGTTAAATGCGATGAGGCTGTCAAATCTAATGGAAAAATTTCTAAATTTTAGATATTTCTAGCTCCATGAGCATAGGTAAGGCTGTCCACCCAGCTCTATATATCAACTTGTGAGTGCTTGTCCTACGGCTATATACCAATTATCTTGGCCTCTCATGGAGAAATATCGTTCACTATGCATTTTATTCATTGCTCTCATTGTTCAATTTTCGACATTTTCCTATGTCAGTGCAAAACGAACCAACATTTTCACAGATCAACAAGCTCTTTTTGCACTCAAGGCTCATATAACCCATGATCCTACCAATTTTTTGGACAGTAATTGGCCCGCAAGGACCTCTATTTGTCACCATAGAGTCAGAGCTTTGGATATTTCTTACTTGAATCTTACTGGCACCATTCCTCCTCAACTAGGAAATCTACCTTTCCTTTCATTTCTATCCATCAGAAACAATAGCTTTCATGGCACTCTCCCTGATGAGGTGGCTCAGTTACGTCGACTCGAATACCTTGATTTCAGTTTCAATAACTTCATCAATTTAGAGATCCCATCATGGTTTGGGTCCCTAACCAAACTTCGAATCTTGAGATTGAATGAAACAACATTTTCAGGGACTATCCCTCAATCCTTGGGCAATTTGTCTTCATTGCAAGAACTTATTCTTGATTATAATGAGCTTTGAGTTCCATTCCCACCTCCATCTTCAACATTTCTTCCACCGCAAACACTTAGTATACATGCTAACCAACTCTCAGGTTCCTTCCCTTCCATCATTTTCACCATGCCTTCGTTGATATCTATCGACTTAAGTGATAATGGATTATCTGGTGGACTCTCTCCAACCATTTTTGGATATCTTCCTAATTTGGAAGCGGTTTATTTGAATAATAACACGTTTGTTGGTGAAATACCATCCACTTTATCAAAATGCAGACATTTGCAATATTTACAATTGGCGAACAATCATTTAACAGGAGCCATACCAAAAGAAATCGGAAATTTGACTCAACTTAAGTCGTTATTGTTAGCCAGGCTGAAAAGAGGGCAGTTTCGTAAAACTGCAAATCTACAAAAGAGAGAACGGCGTCGTTTTGAGAAGAGAAGAAAAACTTTACTCTTTAGCTTATCGTTTAGCTGGGTTTTACTCTTAACATCAGTTTCTTCTCTCTTCCTCTGTATATAAACAAATGTATCTCTCTGAGAATAATTAGAAAAGATTCACGCATTTTTCAATTCTCTCTTTTAGTTTTTCACTTTCACATGGTATCAGAGCCTGAGACAGGCGTCGACGGCAACGATCTGAGCAATTGATTCTTTTTCTTTCACTTCGCAGCTTCAATGGAGAAAATGCAAAACGTTTCAGCTAATCCTCAGCTCTCAATTTTTTTCGTCAAGTCTTCAGGGTTGTCACTCCCAAAGGGCCGACGAGAGATAGCTGCACTGATAATTACCGATTCTGGCGATCGCAAGTCCTCTTCCCTGTAGGAGCTCATGAACTCGAAGAACATTTGATAGGTTTAATTCCCTGTCCAGCTCCTTTTATTAGCTCTGCTTGTTCAATTGAGTTGAGTGATAGTAAAGCATCAAACCAAACCCTAGATAAAGAAAAGCTTAATCCAAATTATGTAAAGCGGAAAGCAGGCGACAAGTTTCTTGTCACTTGGCTTCTTGCCTCAATTTCGAGTGCATGTTCACTCTTGTTGCAAAATGTCGGCTAGCTCAAGTATGGTTTAAGCTAGCCGAGTTTGTAATCGAGTCAAAGGCCGAGCCTTACATTTGAAGAATTTGCTTCAGATAACTCAAAAAGGCAATTTGAATATTCATGATTACGTTAAGAAAATGAAAGGCATTGCTGAAAGCCTGTCTACGAGTGGTCAAGTGATCTTAGATGAAGATCTTCTTCAACATATTTTAGATGGTTTAGGTCCAGAATTTGACGCTGTTGTTGTCAATCCGACCTCCGCAGTAGAATCTAAGGTTGATCCGCTTACTTTGCAAGAGGCTCGCTTTTTGTTGCAAAAAATATGAGTTCATGCTTGATAGGTTTAATTCTATGGAGTTTCATGGAGGTTCGGTTAATGTTGCTTCTCTTGAAAATTCAAATGGTGGTAAAAATTCAGTGCCTATCAATGCTAAGGTTTCCTCTGCACCTATTGGTACTTCTAATTTGATCACGAATAATCAGTCTCAACCGCAAGGCTTACCCCGATCCTCCCATAGGTTCTCAGAGTTATCCTCGCTTTAGTTTGAATGATCCTGGATCAAACTTTGGAAATTTTGGTGGAAATTCAAGCCATTATTACTCTTCATACGCACTGCTTTTTGGGAGAGGCAGAGGAAGAAACAATGGTAGAGGCAAGCCTATTTGTCAAGTTTGCAGTAAGATCGGCCATACAATGGCTCACTATTATCACCGCTACAATTCTACTTACACTGGTGTACCTCCTCAAAGTAACATGTCAGGACAAGGTGGTTCTAGTCCAGCCTTTCATAATGGATTTTATGGACCTCAGATTGGAAATCAGCAGCATTATAATACTGGCAGACCATATAGTTCTCATTCTGGAAGTCAACATGTTGTTGGTCCCACTACTGGATCCTATGATCCCTCATCTCAGTCAACTACAAATTCCAACTTACACATTCAACAACAACACATCAATCGCAAGGCACACCATTTTTTTACTTATCAACAGCAAGGGTTTCATGTCCCTAGTCAGCAAAACTCCTACCAAAATACAATTCCTAACCAAGCTCCTAACCAAGCCTTTCTTGTGTCCAACCAACCACCTTCCCCAAACCATTATCCTCAAACACACATGACCTGCTTCTTGCTCGTCTGTTGATCCACTGGTACATGGACTCGGGGAGAGCACCGACCATGTAACTCCTGATCCTACTCAACTAATTTCCAGCATACCCTATGATGGAGTTAAGCAACTACAAGTTGGTAACGGTGAGTCTCTCCATATATCTCATATAGGTTCCACTTTAGTTCCCAATTCATTTCAGTCTAAGTGTTTACATTTGCGTAATGTGTTGTGTGTTCCTAGAATAACTAAAAATCTTCTTAGTATTTCTAGATTCACTAAAGATAATCAAGTAACTGTGGAATTTGACTTTGATTGTTGTGTTGTTAAGGACAAGGCTACCAAGGCGGTTATTCTGCGGGGGAGGACTTAAGGCTGGTCTATACCAATTGCACATACCTTCTTGCTTCTCCTCTGGTTACACTTCTGGTGGTCTAGAAAAGTCAACTGCTTTGAGTTCTAGGTTTTGTAATACTTTGTCTTCAAATAAGCCGGTAGAGGGTACCGATAATCGGTATAGTCATAGGTTGCCTCGCTATTAGTTCTCTGAATAACTTTCAAGATGCTAATGCCAAGTGTAATACACTGATTAGCAGTCCAATGAATGTTGTTGTTAATAACAATCATAGGATGCAAGGTCCACAATTATTTTGTAACACTCAAAGTCCTATCTCATATGCAAATGATTGTACTCCTGATTTCATTAATAAAACACAATGTTTAGAACACTCTGGTTTAAATCCTGATAATTCTGAGTCTGATATGTTTTGTTCTACTGCTGCTATTTCTGATGTTTCTGATATTTCTGCTAATAATAATAACATCTCTGATTTGGTTGATAATTCGCGGAACCCTTCGATAATACTTGATCTTGATAATTATTCTAGTCTGAACAAAACTAATTCTGATTCTGTCTTGCATGTTGCTTCTGTGGTTAATACTAATGCACATTCTACATCTATGTTGAAAGATAATGAAAATTCTATGATTGATGTTAATGCAAATACTGATTCTATGTTGAATGATAATGAAAATTATGCTATGACAAAAGCTCTTCTTGTTCACAATGCTGCCACAGTTTTTCAGGCTAGTAATACTAGGAACAATGCTTGTCCCTTTGGCATAATCGTTTAGGACACCCACATACGATGTATTAAGTAAAAATCCTATCAAACATTCATCCAAGACCTTCAGAACCAGTCTCATCATTAGGCTTTTGTGATGCATGCAAATTAGGAAAACTACATAGAAATCACTTTCCTAATTCAACTTCTAGAGCTTCACAGCCACTTGAAATAGTTCATAGTGACATTTGGGGACCAGCACCAGTAGCTTCCTTAGAAGGTTTCAAATATTACATTCATTTCATTGATGACCACAGTAGGTTTACTTGGATGTTTCCCTTAAGAACCAAAGCTGAAGTTCACTCCACTTTTATCAAATTTCACCATTTAGTTGAAAGACAACTTGGTTATAAACTCAAAATCTTACACTCTGACCAAGGAGGAGAATATAGGGGTCTAATTCCTTATCTTACCACTGCTGGAATCCAACTTAGACATTCTTGTGCCTATGTACACCAACAAAATGGGAGAAGTGAACGGAAGCACAGACATATAGCAGAAACAGGTCTGACCGCCCATGCATCTATGCCGTTACATTTTTGGTGGTGTGCATTTGATACTGCTGTGTTTCTTATTAATAGAATGCCTAGCTCCATTTTGGATTTTGTGTCACCATATCAGGTTCTTTACAATAGAATTCCTGTATATTCTGAGTTAAAAATTTTTGGTTGTGCTTGTTTTCCTTTTTTGAGAGATTTTCATAAACACAAGTTGAATTTTCATTCTTCTAAATGTGTTTTCCTGGGATATAGTTTAAGTCATAAAGGGTACAAATGTCTTAGTTTAGAGGGAAAAATTGTCATTACTCCTAGTGTTCAGTTTAATGAACTAGAGTTCCCTTTTGCTACTGGTTTTAGTCAACATGTGTCTAGTTCCTGTCTTCCTTCACTCAAAGCAGCAGTACCTCATAGCTCTTCTACTTATTTTCCTTTTGTTTCTATTCCCTTTTCTAATGGTACAACCAAAGAAAGTCTCCTCTGCGCTGGGTACCTGCTCCTAATCCTTCTCTCACTACTAACAAGTCAACTCCTAGTTCCTCATTTCAGGACATTAATAACTCTAGTCACAGTCCATCTATTCCTAAACCATCCTCAAAAACTCCACCTAACAACCCTGATACCTATACTTCCTTATTACCAACTCTCATTTCATCTTCTGTTTCACATACATTTCCATTAGAAATAGATCTATCTTGCTATCATCTTCCCAATTCCACAATTCCAAAGCCTTCTATACCTTCACATTTTACACAATCAGCTCAGAAACTCACTGATCACTCTCTTGTTGTTGACTTAACTCCATCACAGTGCATTCAATCTGAAATTCCTACTTGTGCACCTGAAATTCCTCATAATCAATCTACCAACCAGCCTCTGATCACTAATACACATCCTATGCTCACCAGATCCAAAACCAGTAATTTACCCTCAACTAGCCTTACCCTGACCAGCTCTTTACCCATTCCATTAGACCCTGTTTCAGTAAATGAAATACCTGCTCTTGTTGCTTATGTTAACCACAATCACCCCACAAACCAGTCCCTTATAACCAACACTCACACCAGAACAAGAATTAGCAACTCAACATCCCTTGCCCTAGAGTCTGTCCCAGTAACTAAAGCCTTTGAATTTACACCTACAAACCAGTCTCTTAACCCTAATACATCCACCACAGTCACCAAGTCTCAAAAAAGCAACTCAATCTCAACTGTCCTTACCCTGGTCAAGTCTTCACCGTTAAACTCCCGAACTGTACAGCTTATTGAAGCTCTTGCTTGTGATGAGTGGAAAAAGGCCATGCAAGATGAGTTCGATGCTCTTATTAGGAATGAAACTTGGAGCCTAGTTCCTTGGACTTCTGATATGAACATAGTTGGTAATAAGTGGGTGTTTCGAATTAAGTATCATGCTGATGGATCTCTTCAAAAGTATAAGGCTAGATTAGTTGCTAAAAGATTTCAACAAACTCCGGCTTAGATTATTTTGAAACTTTTAGCCCCGTTGTCAAACCAAGAACAATTGAATCATTTTCACATTGTTTGTCACTTATGGTTGGGATATACAATAAGTGGATGTGAACAATGCCTTCCTTAATGGTCATTTGAATGAAATGATCTATATGAGACAACCAGAAGGGTTTGAAGTCTCTCACTTGTCTTCCCATGTTTGTAAACTTAACAAGGCTCTCTATGGTCTTAAACAAGCCCCACGAGCCTGGTTTGACAAACTAAAACAAGCATTGGTTCACAAGGGATTTCAGAATTCAATATCTGATTCCAGCTTGTTCGTTCTCAAGGACAACTCTGAAATTTTATATGTTCTCATATATGTGGATGACATATTAATAACTGGTTCCAGTTCATCTAAAATTCAGCAGCTTGTTCATGATTTAAATAGCCAATTTGCCTTAAAAACTCTTGGGGCTGTCACATATTTTTTGGGCTTAGAAGCAACAGTCACGTTGTGGGTCTACACTTAAAACAAACTAAATATGTCCATGATTTACTTGTCAAAACCAAGATGCAAGAGGCACATGCCTGTCCTACTCCCATGGCAGCAGGAACCAAACTATTTGCAGCTGATAGTGAGTTGTTTAAAGACCCCAGTCTCTATAGAAGTATTATTGGAGCTCTACAATATGTTACTTTAACAAGGCCTGATATCAGCTTTATAGTGAATAAACTTAGTCAGTATCTTCAGGCTCCTACTGAACTACAATGGCAGGACGTGTAAGAGAGTTCTAAGGTATCTTAAAGGTACTCAATTCCATGGTTTGCTGTTTAGACCAACAACCTCTCTTAAGGTTGAATGTTATACCGATGCAGATTGGGGAGGTAATTTAGATGATCGACGGTCTACTAGTGGATATTGTGTGTACCTAGGTCCTAATCTGGTTCAATGGAGTTCTCGTAAGCAAAAAGTAGTGGCATTATCATCTACAGAGGCTGAATATAGAGCACTAGCCCAAACAACAACTGAATTGGCCTGGTTGGACAGTTTATTTACTGAAATAGGGGTGTCTTTAAACACTTGTCCTGTCATTTGGTGTGACAATGTGAGTGCTGGAGCTTTGGCATCAAATCCAGTTTTTCACGCAAGAACAAAACATATTGACATTGATACTCACTACATACGTGATCAAGTTCTTGCAAAAAAGGTTATTGTGCAATATGTTCCCACCAAACTTCAAATTGCTGATATTCTGACAAAAGCACTTTCTATTAGTCAGTTTCAGGTTTTGAAACACAAACTTTGTGTTGTGGAGATCCCAAATTCAGAGATTAAAGTTGACAATAGTCCAGGATCATCTTAAATTCTCCAAAGCAGTGTAAAATTCTGCCAACACTGTAAACAGAAGAATCAGAGAATCTGCTGTATGTTGAAACTTCCAGTGTGCTGTTGTTTTGTGATGTTGTTTGTGGTGTGATGAAATGAATGCTGAAAAAAAAAAAATATTGAAGTGTTGCTGTGTTGCTGTTTTTGAGAAGGTGTTTGTGCATATGTTGATAAAATGGTACTATTTGTTGCTGTTTTTGAGCAGGTGTTTGTGGCATGTTGAGAATATTTTTTTTTCACTTACTTGATGTTTGTGGTATGAGAATATGAAGTATGGAGATAAGTGTTGAATCGATGTGTTGAATTGAAGTGATGGTTGCATTATAGTAGTATATATGTTGATGCACTGTGATGAGTGCAGAGTGTATGAAGAAGATGAAGTATTGAATGAGAAGGAGGTGAAATGTTGAATGTAATAATGCTTAGTAAATGCTGGATGTTAGTAGGAATCCAGTAATGTGGTGATGAATTTTATTTGAAGTGTTGAATATGAAGGAGGTGAAGTGTTGAATTCTGGATGGATGTGATGTGATGATAATGCTTAGTAAATGCTGGATGTTGGTAGAAATCCAGTAATGTGGGGATGAAAATTCAGTAGTAATGTTGGTAAAAGTTGAAATCTGGATGGGATATTTTGCAGAAGCAGATGCAATCCGGTAATGTGGTGATGAAAATTCAGTAGTAATGTTGGTAAAGTTGAATTCTGGATGTGATGTTTTTGCAAAAGCAGATGCAATGTTGAATTCAGCTTCTGGTATGCAGAAGCAAATGCAATCTTATTAAAAGTGCAGGAAGTGCAGACAAGCAAATGCAGTTTTTTTTTATCAACATAAAGTGCAGGAAATGCAGATAAAGTGCAGGAAATGCAGAAAATTTTTGAAAGACAACAAACTGAAGCCTAGAAGACAATTCAGTAGAAAATGGTGAAGAATTTAGTAACCATAGTGCAGTCTGAGGGGGAATGTTAGCCGAGGCAAAAGAGGGCGCCCAGTAAACGCAAATCTACAAAAGAGAGAACGGCGTCATTTTGAGAAGAGAAGAAAAACTTTACTCTTTAGCTTATCGTTTAGCTGGGTTTTACTCTTAACATCAGTTTCTTCTCTCTTCCTCTGTATATAAACAAATGTATCTCTCTGAGAATAATTAGAAAAGATTCACGCATTTTTCAATTTTCTCTCTTTTAGTTTTTCAGTTTCACAGTTATTTCTTGGCCGCAATAGTCTCCAAGGTACATATAGATACTTTATAAAATATAGCTACAATATATATGGCTACTAAATCCTTTTCAAATATTTTTAATATGAACTAACAATATAGGAATTCAATAGAATAATGAAATAAAAATATGTAAGTAATTAAGTAGAATATTCTTCATCATCAGTGCTCCTTTCTTGTCAAATATAGATTTTGTCAGCATTAGCTTGTATCTCAAAATTCATATTTTTAACCTTTATTTGCCCCAATCTAACCATTGTGATTTTGTAGGAAACATTCCACAGGGGAGTTGGGAAATCTTGCACAACTGAGGATTTTTTCACTTGCATATAATCATCTCATCACTGGTACATCTTGTTAGCATACAACGACTCTGTTCTTAATCGTTAATTAACTTCAAAACCATGGGTGTGCCACGTCACTCATAGCACCTACCAATGTATTGACACCACCTATGATTTTTTTTTTCTCCTGAATCTTTATCATTAAAGTGATTGGAAGTTATCAATTTAAAAATCTTTGTGCAGCAATATATTGGTTGGTAGTATGGGTGATTTGTTACCCTTGTGGTACTATAGATACTCTTGTGATCATTTCACGAGTGATTAACACGAACTTCACAATTTACTACAAATCTAATAAAGAGTTAAAAAGTATATCCTTTTTGTTTTGTTATTTCACAAGAGTCATACCAAAAAATATTCTAAATTTGACTCGGCTTCAGAGGTTTACTATATACCAAAATAAAATCCAAGGTATGATATATGCAAGCGTGAGGCTACATATAAAATTTTAAATCTTTGTTGCACAAAATTGCAACTTCATGTATATATCATGTTTTGTTAAATGAAATGACATCTTTCAATTATATTGCAGGAGCCATACCAAAAGAAATCGGAAATTTGACTCAGCTTAAGGGGATTTAGGGGGTGTTTGTCTAAGCTTATGAAAATTAGCTTATAAGCAACAATTGCTTATAAGCTAAAATTAACTTATAAGCATTTAAAATTTTAAGCAATTACGTGTTTGGTTAAAGTACTTATAAGTGACTGATAAGTAATTGACGTGTTTGGTAAAATGTGGCTTATAAGTACATTTTATTATAAAATTACTAAAAAATGTACTACATTAAATAAAGGCATACTATGAAATTTTAAAATTAAACAAGGATAATGTGGTAATATACTTGGTCAAACTAGCTTATAAGCAAAGTGCTTATAAGCCAAAAAAAAAAAGTACCTCCCCCCCAACTTATTTTTTTTTAGCTTATAAGCTAAACTTATAAGCTCAAAAAAATTATAAACAAACAGGTCAGCTTAATTTTAGAGCTTATAAGCAAGTTTGACCAGCTTATAAGCTTAGACAAACACCCCCTTATTTTGGCTATAATCAACTAAAGGGTATGATTTATTCAACCTTGATGTACTATAGCTGTTTGATATGATTTGACCATTACTTTTAAAACTTTTTTCAAGTCTCTCAATTAAAGTTGTTTTATGATTAAACGAAGAAAAGTTAGTCTTATTACGATGCATCTTCTTTTTCTAGTAATCTCATTATACAATTGATGAGCTCTCATATTTTCAGGTGAGTTGCCACATGAAATTGGTGATCTTCATAACCTAGAGGAGTTGGGACTGTCATGGAACAACCTAGTTGGACCTATTCCAACTACCATCTTCAACATCTCAACAATCCAAATAATTGGAATTGCAGGAAATAAACTCTCAGGAATTCTTCCATCTACTACTAAAGTTCCAAATCTTGTGCGTCTTACAATGGGATCTAATGATTTTAGTGGGACATTTCCAAGCTTCATCAGCAATGCTTCCAAGCTTTCAATGCTAGATATTTCAAGTAATTCATTCACAGGCTTCATTCCTAGTACAATTGGTAATTTAAGAAATCTTGAGTGGCTTGTCTTATCAGACAATTACTTGACATCGCCCACTCCAAATCTGAGCATTCTTTCTTCTTTGGCGAATTGCAAGAATTTAAAACATTTAGAGTTACAGGAAATCCACTCAACAGCCTCCTTCCAAGTTCCATAGGAAATCTTTCTATTTCCTTGGAAAATGTTTACATGAATGATTGCAATGTTAGTGGCAACATTCCGAAAGAGATAGAAAACTTAAACCACCTGATAGAAATCCAATTACAAAGCAATAAATTGATTGGACCTATTCCAGCTACACTAGGTGGACTACAAAAACTCCAAGGTTTGAATCTTAGAGATAACAAATTAGAAGGATCCATACCAGATCATCTTTGTCGTTTGATTGAATTAGTTGAGTTGCGGCTAGATGGTAACAACATTTATGGATCTATACCGCATGCTTAGGCAATCTCACTACACTAAGAAAACTATCATTGGCCTCTAATAGGTTAACTTCTGTCATACCTTCAACTTTGTGGCAGCTTAAGGACATCTTGTACTTTAATTTGTCATCAAATTTTCTAAACGGATCTGTCCAATTCGAAATTCAAAGTCTGAAAGTTGTAGTAGCTATAGATTTGTCAAGGAATCATTTGTCAGGCAATATCCCAACTGATATTGGAAGCCTAAAAAATCTACAGAATCTCTCCTTAAGATATAATAGATTTGAAGGCTTGATTCCTGAATCAATTGGTGACATGACAAGCTTGAATTTCTTGGATCTGTCTAATAACAATCTCTTTGGAGTTATTCCTAAGTCTTTAGAGAAACTCTCATACCTCTTATATCTAAATTTGTCTTTCAACCAACTAAGTGGTGAAATTCCTACTGGAGGAACTTTCAGAAACTTCTCGGTTGAATCATTTAAGGGGAATCTTGCATTGTGTAGATCTCCACAATTGCAACTTCCACAATGCCAAACAAGCACACATCGAAAATCAAGGACAAAAAAGGTTCTTTTATTGATTGTTTTGCCACTAAGCATTGTAGTCACAATGGTTGTCCTGGTTCTTACATTTGTGTTGACCAAAGGCCGAAAGAAGAGCAGAAAGCCACCTACTAATGCTGAAGTGTATCAACAACATAGATGGAGAAGAATTTCTTACCAAGAAGCTTGGTTAGAGCTACGATGGATTTAGTGAGAACAACCTGCTTGGCAGAGGAAGCTATGGTTTCGTTTACAGAGGAAGATTAGATGATGGGATGGAGCTTGCGGTAAAGGTATTCCACCTACATTTTGAAGGCGCACTCACTAGTTTTGAAGCAGAATGTGAAGTTCTCTCCAGTATTCAACATCGAAATTTTGTTAAAATCATTAGTAGTTGCACAAATGATGATTTTAAATCTTTGATACTTGAGTACATGCCCAATGGGAGCCTGGAGAAATGTTTGTATTCTGACAACTGCATTTTGGACATTTCACATAGGTTGAACATAATGATAGATGTTGCTTCTGCTTTGGAATATCTCCATTTCAGTTATTCAGCCCCCATTGTACACTGTGACTTAAAGCCCAACAACGTCTTGCTAGATGCAAATATGGTTGCACATTTGAGTGATTTTGGAATTTCAAAGCTCTTAAGTGAAGAAGACTCTATGATGCAAACACAAACCCTTGCTACCATTGGTTATATGGCACTAGGTAATTAGTTTTTTTCATACTCTATATTTGTTTTTCTAGCTAAATTTACTTTGTTATTAATTATTATTTTTCTTGTAAAAAGACACATTAATTTATCTAACAATGATCCGACCTGCGATCATGATAAAGAGAGTATGGAAAAGAAGGAAAAGTATCACAAAAGGGAGATGTTTACAGCTTTGGTATTATGCTAATGGAAACATTTACACGGAAGAAGCCAACAGATGAAATATTTAGTGAGGAAATGAGCTTAAGGAGTTGGGTTGGTGAATCATTATGTAGTGCAGTGATGAAAGTTGTGGATGGCAATTTGGTAAGTAGGGATGATGAAAATTTCTCGAGAAAGGAGGAATGTTTATCATCAATCTTGAGTTTGGCAATGGAGTGTACAAGAGAATCACCTGGGGAGAGGATCAACATTAGAGAAGTGGTATCTAAACTCTTGAAAATTAGAGTCAATTATCTTGCCAATATAGCAACCACAAGAGGTAGAATGCTATATATCAAATTTGAGTTAATTTCCTTTTCCTTTTAATTACATATATGGATTGTTTTCAATTTTGCTGAGAGGAACAAAAATGTGCTTGCTAGACAACAACCCATTGATTGAAGGATTTAGCTTCAACAGAATATGGGTAAACTTAATAAAGGTGCTTGTAATTATCTTAATATAGTGAAGTTAAACTTCAGGGGTTTGAATTTCCCATATCATATTTATGAAGATGAATTAATTATTAATATTTCATTGATCGAACCAGTTGCAAGTAATATTATAATGACTAGTGGCTGTTTACGTGGAATTGAAGTAGAACAGTCCTATCAAATGAATTAGTAAACTTGTAACTGAGCCATAAGCTTCTGTTTTTTGTTTAGCGAAAAAGTGGCTGACAATAACTGCTTTTAATTTGCAGGGACAAGTGGATTAGGTTACTAGCCAACAACCCATGGATCGAAGGACCGGAGTTTCCGTGATTTAAATTTGATTCTGATAACCTTCGAAACCTTTTGGACCTTTGGGTAGTGAAGATAAACTTTACGGGCTTTTGCAAATCGTTGCCAACAGCAACATAAGTTTTTTATTTATATATTTTAAAAGAAGTAATGTTCAAGAGTTGTAGTTCTCTTTTCCCTTCTGGAATGATCAAACCTATTGGCCCAAGGTTTTCCAAGACATGCATAGTTTTCATTTTTTTTTTAATTCCATAATTATACCAATGCTTTTCAGGGGTACTCTATCTATGTCATGGAATACAGGATATGTGGATAAAAGTTTTCTCTTAAGTTGCGATGATTTTTATGCTCACTTCAACGAGCAGTAGAATCTATTAGCCTTGTATTCAAGTTCAGATTCTCTTTTGCAGTCCATGGAATTGTGACCAAGGGTGTAGCTGTAGAGAACAACGACCAGCACAATTTTTTGTCCTTTCATTTTGTCTTCTTAAGGTGAGAGAATTCATTAAGGTGATAAAGGTAAAAGATTTGTAACATAATCGATGAAGACGCCAGAGGAAGTGGAAGAAAGTCGTGTTTTAGTGACAATCATCTCTTTTAATTATGTAAATATTAAGTTAGTGCATTAAATAATATAAAAAGACTTGAAGAGATCAATTATTTCTTTTAATTATTTAAATATTTTATTTATTGTGCCAGTTTTTTTTTTTTGGATCAATATTACTGTTATACTACTTAATGTGCAAAGAAGAGATAATACACGGATAATATAGAAAGAAGAGATAATACAAAGATACAAGGCTCTCCTTATATAGCTCATAAAAGGTTAAAATCCTTTGTTAACTAACCAATATGAGACTACAAAAATTGCCCACTACTATATTTTACAGGGTTTTGAGATTTTTCAATAATGATTAGAAAATACAAACTCTTTCTTTGTTGAATACAACTTTACATGAGAAGATCATGTTGCAATATGAGCACTTTTTGGTAATTGATGAAGATATTGGTGAAGAAGAAAAGGCAAACAAGAAGAAGCAAAGGCTGAAGCTAGAACTCTGGAAAAATTCCACAGATGGCTTCACAACGACAAGGAAAAGGTTTCTACAAATTTTCTTTTTAGAAATTTATGAACAATACAACTGTTTAATTATATTGATTTTGTAGGAGAAATTCTAAAACAGCTGGGCAATCTTTCCGAATTGGGGCTACTATCGTTAGGAAATAATTCCTTACTAGTAACTATTCCTTCACTTATCTTCTGTTGAAACGACATCCAAAAAACACACAATAATAAAAGCAGAAAAGTAAAGAAGACACGATTTACCTTGGTTCGTTCCAATAAAAGAATTATATCAGCATTCAAATACAGTATTTTTATTGAGTATCAAAAAATTGTAATAAATACATTGTAGTTTACTCTTGCTCTCTATTTTTTTTCACACTACGTTTCTCACTATAACAAAATGCATATAATAGAAAACCTAACCTCATTTGGGCTTACCCGATCTAACCCGACCCAAGCCTAAATATTAACAAATTAATACCCAATTACTAATTGAGCTTATCGTATGAGTCGGCGTAAGCCAATAATTCTCAAGGTTAAGAGAAATATAAACCATATCCAACATCTTCAACCTTTTTCTTTAATTTACATGAAATTTGTGAAAAATAATTAATGTTTTAATAACCAGCCCATGGTGAAACTCAAGTAAGTGGCCCAGTCTCGAGTTGACTGGGCCAACATAAAAAAATGAAAAAAAAAATTAATCCGCAAAATAAAATCTGAAATAAAAAATACACTATAACAAATACAGTACATCTAAACTGCAAACTGCAAGCTGAAAAGCCAGACCTCTTTTTTTCTTTTTTTAACGACAGCACAATTTCATCAAAGATCCTCAGGCTATCACTAACTCTCCACAACGCTTTAGCTCTGCATAAAGTATCTTAGACCACCATCCCTCCACGGAACACCCAAACATATTCCGTGATTATAGTATCAGTATACACCACATTAAAACGCTAGCTCTGTACTAAACCAACATTTCTTCCATCTTTCACCAATTAAAACCAATGTACATAAGTTCATAAACTATGCAGGATTTTGACTGCATAAGATATGGATGCAGTGTTTAACTTTAATACCACTGACGCTGTCTATATGCAGTAATTTTAATTTTGGATTTGCATATTTTCATGGATGCATGAACAACTTTTATTTTTTATTTTTGGTAAGTATGCATGAACAACGTTCTATATTTTGAATGTTGAAATATACCCTCAACTAATAGAACATAATAACACATACTGCTTATGTGAAAAAAGAGAAAAAAAAAAAAGGTATTAGAATATAATAACACATACTGCTAATTAAAAGTGTCACTAAGCCATTATTTAAGAGGGAAAAAATCGTTTACTCGTGAAAGATAATAAATAAATAAGAGTTGGGGAGTTTGCCTGCAGTAGCAAACTTGAAATGCTATTACTTCAATAGGTGTCCCCTTGACATGAATACAACCTTCAAAGGGAAACAATCTTCAAAATGAAACTAATTTTTTATATAAATAGTGTAACCCTAATATTGCAATGCTATTACTTCAACAGGATTAGGTGTCCACATGAATACAGAAAAATTGCATCATTCTACACAGACAGGAATACATTCTTTTTCTTTAAACTTGTTCATTGAAAATGACTTCAAACTTAATCAAATAAAACTTCAGAGACAACCCATTACCTAACCAAAAACTTAATGCAAATCCCAGAACTATTCAAACATCAAGTCTTTGTTTTTTTGACAATAACACAGCAAGTCATATTCAAGAATTGTTGTCCCAACTGAACAAAATAAAGAGTAATAGGACAACAAAATAAAGTAAACAAACAGACACAAATAGTAAAGAGAAAAAATAATATGCGCGATTTATCTTGATTCATTCAATGTAGGCTACATCCAACAGAGTCAATAAATATTGCCTCACCTCTTTTGTTTTATAATGAAGTTTTCTATCACTCATTACAAGAAAAAAGTGTGTTTAAATACTAGGTTTAACAGACTAAACTCAATTTTATAAGGGTTCATATTCCTAAACCCAAACCCAATAAAGAATTAATAACTTAAAGAAACCAGAACCTGACAAATCGATTATAGTTTTGATTCTAGTACTTGGGTTAATTTCAATTGTCCCATTTTAAAAAATAATAAATAAACTCTAAAAAAATTATAGATATACCCCAATATTTCCCCTTGTGAAGGTCAGTTCCGAGTTTCTGGGTAAGAATTGGACTTGGAACCCTCGGTATCCAACGTTCTTTTGCACACCCTAGGTGACGATACTTAAATTGTTATTCTAAAGATATCATCAACTATTATGTTATTGTGATTGAAGAGATAATATATTTAGTTGAAGCAATGTAGTGGCATATATGCCCTCCTTTGCTGCTGATAATAACCATCAGAAATAAAATGTTACAGTTACACCATTATTCATTGATGACCTAATATTTGGTAAACCACAATTATACATCTAACCTCTTTAACTCAATGTTTCCCATATTATATATTTTATTTTATTTCAAAGGTACATTATTAACAGTTGGGTTGTCGAAGCAATAACATTTCCTTACCTCTTTTAAGGATAATATTATGTTTATAATTGAATCATATAATCAGACAAAAAACAAAGGTCAGAGTAATGATTTCACATAAATTTTGTGCAATTTTTATCTGATTGTATGACTCATTGTAAGTAAA
Organism: Pistacia integerrima; assembly: GCA_026225825.1. Lineage (NCBI taxonomy): Eukaryota > Viridiplantae > Streptophyta > Magnoliopsida > Sapindales > Anacardiaceae > Pistacia > Pistacia integerrima. The sequence goes on along the minus strand of CM047747.1, from coordinate 34,663,206 downwards.
ACATTATTACTCTTTTAAACGTTACTTGTTTAAAAGAGTAAATGACTTTTTCCTCCCCAAATAATGACTTAATAATATTTTTCCACCTATAGACTTTTAAAATACCACTTTATTACTCAAATTTATATTCCGTTTCTGATTCTGATATTGTTGTGATCCAATACCACCACCATTCTATTTCCCGATCATTATTCATCAAAACCTCTTAAACCCTACTCTCATAGATCCTGCCAATCATTGGCAATCAAGTGATTAGAGTTTGCACAGTCATCCCTCTCAAGTCAAATTTTAATCAATTACAATCACAAAAATCCAATATTCTACCATTAAAAGACTCATTGACCTCCCCTCTTTAAAAATCCACAGACTGGATTGTGTTTGCTTTATGTTCGTTGTCGAAATATAAATTTGAATAATAAAATCATATTTTAAAAGTCTTTGCGTAGGAAAATGTCAATAAGTCTTTATTTGGGTGGAAAAAAGTCATTAACTTTGTTTAAAATGACAGTGATATGCACCAACATCACCATTTCACTATGTCCCATTTGTTTTTTTAATAATAAATCCACAATTTGATTCCTTCCCTTCTCTGTCCTGTCCTATCTTACATGCACCATAGATTTGGTATTAATGCAGACCACCCCAACAAAATCACCCGCGTGCTTCACACCAAACTACCTGCAAATACGGATAATACATCATGCCCCAACTGGCAAACTGCCCTCTAATTTACCGTGTCTAACGCAATATCCATGGATATTTCTGTAATCTCACCTCCTCCTTCTCCACTTCCAATCCGATGGACATTTCATTAATACAAGCTTCTGCAACTGCAAGTATCCCCTACTTCCATGGACATGCAACAGGAACATCCCAAAAATCACCAAATTGTCCTCAACCCCACAACCAAGAAAAAGCCGCCACCCGGTTTCATTGACCAAACAACTAATCAACTTTCGCCGCGTCAAATAAAACTTTGACTTGTTACTTTCTCCCCGTGATATCGTCCACACCGAATAATGTCCACTCTTTTGACTCCAAAATCTTATCAAATTACCTAACCCGATTCCATACAGAAACAAACGACCAAAACAAAAACAAAACCGAAAACCAGTTGAGTGACTTGATTCTGAATCTTCAGTTCGTCAAAATAACATAAAAAAAGAAAGAAGCAAAAACATGGTTCTAATAAACAACAATAAAGAGAAGATTATCATTTCATGCTTTCCCATTTCACGTTTCTTTGTGGGTCTCTTCGGTTTCTTTCCAAAACCGCGGTGTTCCTTAACGATTATTCCAAGAAAGTGTTCTTCGGAGAATTGCTTCTAACTCGCAGTCTATCTGTATTCTTTCTTCAGAAAGCATACAGCCAATTCAACCCGACTAAGTTATTGCATCGATATATTTACATTTGGTTAGGCTCCTTCATTAGGGTTTAACAATGGAGAACAAACAGGGAATACGAAAAAAAATGGTTGACAATTTTTCTTCTGGATCTGGGAAATTCTTGCGGCCCATTCGTCATCTTCTATCAAAAAGGTGAGATTAGATGAATATGAGGATATCGAATTAGTGCTTTCTTCTTCTTCTTCTTCTTTTTTTTTTTTTTGGTGAATAGTGAGGGTTACTCTAGGTTTGTGCTTGGAGAACGTGACAAATAGTTATGATCTAAATAAACGCGAATATGGAATTTTATAAAATTCTTGCTGTTTTTGAGAATTGAATTGACATATTCTTTCTAGGTTTGTGAATATTTATTTTTTTCTTCTGTTATAGGCCTAGTATAAGGAATAAAGTAGGTTAAAATATAGGGGCTTGTAAAGCTTCCAGTTTTATTCCATTTGATGAATTTGAGTTAATTTGAGACAACAGAGGAAGAATTTTCATGGTGGGCTTTTATATCTTTGGCTTTTCACCCCTTTTGATTTTGATTCTTTTCAGAAACGTTTGTGCATCGTGATGACTCTTAGCTTCTCTAAAATGTTTAAGGCTCTGCTTAGAGTTCTAAACTGCATTAGAAAAATGTGTGTATCGCCGATCAAAATGGGGATTCACTATTTGTATCATATTGTGAACTTACAAATTTGTTTCTATTTACTAGATTTTGAATTTGATGTCTTATTTTTTATATAATATGTAGTTCAGACGAAGCAATGGCTGATTCCATATCTGACAGTGTTTTAGAGGACTATTATATTCCAAATTACATTCTTGTGGCTGGATCTGAGGCCACAAATGCTTCCCACATACCTGCCTGTCCAGTGATAGTGTTCATTAACTCCAGAAGTGGTGGTCAATTGGGTGGGGAACTTCTTTTCAGTTATCGTTCTCTTCTTAATGAAAACCAGGTAATTGAAGGATTTGTACATGTGTGATTACGATTATGTTTGTTTTCAGTGGAATTGATGGTAGAGTTATCAAATTTCAGGTTTTTGATTTGGGAGAAAAGGCCCCTGATAAAGTGCTGCATGAACTTTATGCCAATTTAGAAAAGTTAAGGCAAGCTGGAGACGTTTTGGCTGCTGAAATTCTGAAGAAATTGAGAATAATTGTGAGTACGCTTGTCCAGAAATATATAATATTCTGCCTACGGATATCAATAATGATTCGTACATATTTTACTTTCCATATGTCCTTGATTTGACCTTGATATCTTTGATGTCTTTAATGTGTGCTCACAAAATCAGGTTGCCGGGGGAGATGGCACAGCTGGCTGGCTTCTTGGAGTTGTTTCTGATCTTAAACTATCTCATCCACCTCCAATTGCTACAGTGCCATTAGGAACTGGAAACAACCTCCCGTTCGCATTTGGTTGGGTAGCTTATATGTTTACCTGTCTCTTGTAGCTGAACTTAGAGAATGCCAATCTTATAACAGATTTCTGTCTTGATATTAATATCTTATAACCAGTTTAGCACGATTCTTATACCATGTTTTTGGATAATTCTCAGGGAAAGAAAAATCCAAGCGCAGACCGTCAGTCTGTGCTGTCATTCACGGAACAAGTAAAGAATGCAAAAGAAATGAAAATCGACAGGCAATGCATCCATGATGGCTTATACTATATACCACTAAAGTTACCTATTCATGGCATCACCACTAAGCAATCTAGTGGGACTAGACATTTCTCTGTATTCATATATAGTTATATTTTCCCTCTTTGTGGTTAAATTGGGAAATCTATATTTTCTCTGTCCGAATTTTACTTTATGTTCTGTTTACCAATCATATATTTTTTTTTAATCAAATTTCAGCTGGCATATCCTAATGAGAATGAGGATTCCTAAACAAGGACCTTGTGATCCCATTGCACCTCTTGAATTACCCCATTCTTTGCATGCATTTGATCGCGTCTCTGAAAAAGATACTCTGAATGTGGTAAGTCTTTTCTTTTCTTTTTATTATTATTATTATTATTATTTTGTGTTTTTTACATGGTTTATGCGTATCTGACATTGCTGGCTTACTGTTAAATGTTTTGTTGAATGTTCTCAGGAGGGTTGCCACACATTTCGTGGGGGATTTTGGAACTACTTCAGCATGGGTAAGAAATACGAAATGTAATTTCTATAATCATATGAAGGTGATCCATTAATGATGTTTGAAAGGAAAGTTTAATCGTGTTTGGTGGCAACCAGTTACATAAGTGTAGGTGCTCAGTTTGTTGACCTATAAGTTTTTCTTATACAGGAATGGATGCTCAAGTGTCATATGCATTTCATTCTGAGAGGAAATTACACCCAGAAAAATTCCAAAACCAGTTAGTTAACCAGGTATCAATATCTTTACTATTTAGACTTCAGAAAGAATAGAAAAAGTTCCTTGATCTTAAATTACACTACTATGTTAGTCCAAAGATCGAAAATCAACTTATCACATCTTTCTATAACAAGGATCTCTCTTTTGTTCATTTTTATTGTATTTTCTCTTTGACTTTGGCCCTGCTCTCTGTTAATTAAAATTGAATAGTATAGCTTTACTTGCTTTCAAATTAACTTATGGATCACTACACTAATTTGAATTTTAATGTTATTCTTGTGTTCTGAATCATTTCATACAAAGTCAGAATTTCAGATTTTTATGAGCTGTGCTTCACTTGTCTTCTCTTTGATTAAAACCTTGCGATAATTTTTCCAATTGCTGACCTTTCTTTTCTGTGGAGCAGAGTACTTATTTGAAGCTTGCTGGTACTCAAGGATCTTTTGCTTCTCTTTTGCAGCCTTCTTCACAATCACGGTGAGTCAATCAATTAATGAGTTCATTACTTCTTATAAGATATATTAATTGTTTAGTAGTCGAGTCTATTGAGAAGAACATGCCTGATGGCAGCTTGATACAGTGATCGATGCCCTCTCAGCTTAAGTATTTTGATCATGATTATTTGGAATAGATAAAATTGGTGATACCGTATAACATTATAACCCTGAGCAGCTTTTAACTTCTGAGCACATTGAAATTTGTTGGTTCGGTTTCTGGCTAAGTGTTTCTGGTGACATTCTGTTTTCTGTATATATTTGTATTTGGCACCCTGCATTATCAGTTGTAGATAAAATATATATTTTTGGTTTTTCTGGTTTCTTTTCATATGTTTTTCATTTGCCTAAACTTCTTGAGGTTAATGGTTTTATTTATTATTCAAGTTACTGGACTTCTGTTTGGTTTTCAATGTTTCTAATAGTGGCTTGATTTCAATACAGGAACATAGCACAGCTAGCAAAAGTTAAAATCATGAAAAAGCAAGGTGTATGGGAGGACCTTGACATACCTCGCAGGTGAGGTTATATGTTCTGATATTTCAGTTTTTACTGATCCAACTGAGTCAGATTGGATGCGCTGAGTAGAGTGATAAAGAACAGGAAAGCATTAAAGTGTTGAATGTCTTATGTTGTTTCTTGTCACCAACTAGTACATTTACATATGATTTCTCATTTCTGTCAATTTTCACTCCCCAGTTCACCAACTCTTTGTCTTTTGACATACAGCATTAGGTCTATTGTTTGCCTAAACTTGCCCAGTTTTTCTGGTGGACTTGATCCTTGGGGAAAACCATTAAGGAAGAAAATACGGGAGGTTAGTTCTGAATTTTAATATAACTTCTTCGGGTTATGAAGTGAAAACACATTTTCACCAATTAGTTACTAATTCTCTACAATTTTGATTTCTAGAGCGGCTTGACTCCTCCATATGTAGATGATGGCCTTATTGAGATCGTCGGTTTTAGAGATGCTTGGCATGGACTTGTTTTGCTTGCTCCAAATGGACATGGGACTCGTCTTGCTCAGGTAGGAGATAAATCATATTTTTGTTTTCAACTCATAATGCTTAAATTTTTCCTTGAATTTTTACTAGTTCTATGCTACACAATATGTGATGTGCAGAAATTTTAATTAGCTTGTTTCTATCTTGGCTTTAATTTTTATTTTTCATTGTTGTATGCAGGCAAACAGAATCTGTTTTGAGTTTCAAAAGGGTGCTGCTGACCATACATTCATGAGAATCGATGGTGAGCCATGGAAACAACCTCTCCCAGAGGATGTGACACTGTAGTTGTGGAAATTTCTCACCTAGGCCAAGTGAGCATGCTTGCCGTCCCAGGTTGCCGGTCCAAAAGCATAAATGACCTCTCACCTGCCAGTTTCCCAGATGAAGAAACCGATAGTGTTGAAGATGAATATGACGAAGATGGGGAAGAACAGAGGAAGTTTGGTGCTGCTGACACATTTAAAATTCCAGACGAGGTCGATATAGCTCATCTCAGTTGAATGTTCACTAACAAAATATGCGAAAGGACTAAGATTTATTTTCTCATTACGACGAGTTGAATGTCTGTGTTGCATTGATGATACCGATACTCAGGATTCAAGAATGTGAAGTACGATTCCTTAAAGCAGAATAACTTATGCTATCTTCAACATCTCTACAATAAAAATACTTCCATCTGGTGCACAGCTTCCAAATCTTGAGGAACTTTACTTGGGGCATAATAATTTAAGTGGGACATTTCCCAGTTTCATTACAAATTCTTCTAAGCTCTTTGAACTAGAGATGGGAAGGAACTCATTCTCAGGCTTCATTCCTAGTACAATTGGTAATTTAAAATATCTAGAGTGGCTAGCCTTATATGATAATTACTTAACATATTCTACTCCGAGGTTTCTTCCCATTTTTACAAATTGCAAGAATTTGAGACATCTAGACTTAGCCTGGAATCCAGAAAATAGCATCCTTCCAAGTGCCATAGGTAATCTTTCTATTTCCTTGGAATATGTTCACTTGAAAGATTGCATTCATCAACTTGATAGAAATACACTTAGAAGGTAATGAATTGACTGGATCAATTCCAATCACACTTTGTGGGCTAGAGAAACTCCAAGGTTTGTATCTTTGAGATAATAAACTAGAAGGAGTTATCCGAAATGATCTTTGTCATTTGAATAAATTGGTTGAGTTGCGATTGGATCGTAACAAGATAAATGGATCCATATTTGGATGCTTAGGGAATCTCACTACGCTCAGAAAAATGTCTTAAGCTTTCAATAGGTTAACTTCTTCTATACTCTCAACTTTGTAGAACCTTCAAGATATCCTGCTCATTGATTTTTGTCAAATTCTCTAAATGGATATCTTTCATTAGACATTGGAAATCTTAAGGTTGCGATATATATAGATTTGTCAAGGAATCTTTTTTTAGGAAATATTCCAATCGTTATTGGTAGCTTGGAAAATCTACAAAATCTCTCTTTAGCATACAATAGATTCCAAGGTCAATTCCCAAAACATTTGGTCAATTAAGAAGTTTGGAATATTTGGATTTGTCTAGTCGCAATCTTTCTGGATTGATTCCCAAGTCATTAGAGTCACTCTAGTACCTCAAATATCTAAAATTATCATTCAACCAAGTGGTGAAATTCCTAGAGAAGGATCTTTTGGAAAAAATTTCTGCTGAATCATTTATGGGGAACCTAGCATTATGTAGTTCTCAAAAACTATAGGTTCCGCTATGCAAAACTAGCACATATGGAAAGTCAAGGGTCGATAAGGTTGTCATATCGATTGTTTTGCCACTAAGCATTACATTTACATTAGTTGTCTTTGTTCTTGTATTTGTGTTTATCAAATGCCGGAGAAAGAAAACAAGGCCACCGCCTAATGTTGACAACATGGAGAAGAATTTCTTACCATGAACTTTCAAGAGCAACAAATGGATTCAGTGAAACTAACCTGATTGGCAGAGGAAGTTATGGCTCAGTTTACATAGGAAGATTAGATGACGGGATGGAGCTTGCAGTAAAGGTATTCCACCTGCATTTTGAAGGAGCTATTTCGAGTTTTGAAATTGAATGTGAAGTATGGAGCAATATTCGTCATCGAAATCTTGTCAAAATTGTTAGTATATATATTAGTATCTTATAATATCCCTAGAATATTGTTAGTATATATATTAATATCTTATAATATCCCTAGAATATATGATTATTCCTGTAATTAAGCTATATTTTCCTGTAATTATGCTAGGTTAGAATCTTTCCATATATTGTTTCCTTATTAACTTTGGCCTTCTCCACTATATATAAAGGTCTCCTTTGTATAGTTAAGACACATAGAAATATACAATCATATGATTCCTCAAAACTCTCTTTATTTCAACATGGTATCAGAGCCACTACTCTGATCTTCCTATCCGTGCAAGCCATTTCATTGATGTTTCCTTCCACACCAACCTCGGCTTTCCCTACACTAACAGTGGGATTTTTGTGGTTTTACATCAGATTTTTTTTTTTTTTTATCAAATCTGATCATAAACGGAGTCTTGAGAATTTTATCGGTGTTTTTGTGCCAAGATTTTCCCGATACGCTTCCGCATGCGCCCCCACTCGCCTCCTAAATATTCTGCACGTCTGACCACGCGCCACATATCTCCAGCGGAAATACCAAGCTTGTTACAGCCAACTTCAAGCCCAATCCAAGTAAGCCTTCCCAACCCATTTTTCTTTCTTTCAGAAATCGGGTCATTCGGTTCAAAGTCCAGCCTAGGTCCACCTGTTGACTCGTTGACCAAAAAAAAAAAAACAATATGTCTCACTGCTCTCCCAACCTTGACACCATTGTTCGTCCTGTTGATAACATTTTAGATGACTCAAATTATAATATTTGGGCTCAAAATATGGAAGTATTTCTTAGAGGACGAAAATTGTGGCGTTATGTTTTTGTGATATTCTTGCCCCCAGGCAACAAGATGGTGAGAGTCATGATAAGTTTGCATGTCAGCTTGAAGATTGGCATAGTATTCATTATAAAATATTTTCTTGGTTTATCAATACTTCTGTTCCATCAATCCATAGCCTGCTTCCCAAGCTTGGTAATGCTCATGCTACTTGGGATTTTCTTGCTAAATAATACAACTACACTTATGATGCTTCGTTGCAGTTTCAGCTTGAGACTAAGCTTTATCAGATGCGTCAGGAATCAAGTCACTCCATTGCTGATTTCTATTCTCAAGTTGATAAACTTTGGGAACAGTTGTCTGCTACAGATTCTCACCTCAAATGTTCTGATGACATTGCGTTGTTTGCGACCTACTATGCTTGTCGTAATTATGCATTTTATGATGGCACTTCATGAGGATTTTGAATCTACTCGGGCCTCTCTTTTGCATCACACACCTCTTCCAACTCTTGAGACTGTAGTTACTGAACTTATTTTCGAAGAAAATCGTCATTCAACCATGAAGATGCAAACTCCAGATTTAGTTGTTGTTGCCATCCCTTATACTACCTTTGGATCTTCTCCAGCCTCAGGCCATTTCCCTTCTCAGTCCTCAAAGTCTGTCTTCTGCAAATACTACAAACGTCCAGGTCACTTTGTTACGGAATGTTCAAAATTGCAAAACAAAAATCAGTCTCAGGCCCCTTTGTTAAAAGTTGCTGCCTTGGCTCCAACTACTCCTTTTGCTCTTGAGTCTGCTACTAAGCCTTCTTCAGTGCCACTACTCTCACTGCTATTGACATTGAGGCATTAATTCATCAGGTTTTATCCTGGTCTTGTAGTGCTTTGTCTGTCACCTCAGGTACATCTCCTTGGTTTTTTGATTCTGCATGTTGTAATCACATGACCTCTGATTCCACCATTTTTTTTCACAAAAATCTACTTTGCCACCCAATCCTATCATATATACTACTAATGGTTCTTATTTATCTGTTAGTCAAATTAGGTCTATTTCCTCCCCTACCTTATCTGTTGACAACACTTATCTTGTTCCCAAGTTATCTTTAAATCTCCTTTCAGTTGGTCAACTTTGTGAATTAGATCTTCAACTTACCTTTTATAATGCTGGTGATGATGTGCAGGATCCATAGACGCGTCAACTCATTGGGACAGGCTGTAAGATTGGATGTCTGTTCGAGCTCACTTCTTTGCAGCTTCCATCCTATCCGTCTCGCTCCATTGTTGCTCCTACCATCTCTTCCCAATTATGACATTCTCAGTTAGGCCATGCCTCTATACCTCGTGTTCGTCTTTTGGCCTCCCAAGGTCACCTAGGTTTTATAGGTTTTGAGTCTTTTGATTGTGTTTCCTATCAACTTGGCAAACAAACTCATTTATCTTTTAATATAAGTGATCTTTTTCGATTACACCTTTTGATTTGATTCACTCTGATATTTGGGGTTCTGCCTCCACTCCTACTGGGGGGGATCTCGTTATTTTGTTATCTTTGTTGATGACTATTCTCATTATACATGGCTATACTTGTTACAACATTGATCCGAGCTTGTTCGTGTTTACCAAACTTTTCGCAAAATGGTACAAACTCAATTTTCTCGTACCATTAAAGTTTTTTGTTCAGATAATGCCATGGAATACAATGACAAAACTCTCCTTGAGTTCCTGAATCAACAAGGCACACTGTCACATCATTCTTGTCCCTATACCTCTCAACAAAATGGTAGTGCCGAATGAAAACATCGTCATATGCTTGATACTGTAAGAGCTCTTTTACTTTTTGCTTCTTTACTTGAAAAGTTTTGAGGTGAAGCTGCTCTTATTGCTGTGTACACAATTAATCGGGTACTCTCACCTATAGTTCACAAAAAATCTCCTTATGAGCTTCTCTATGGTATGGTTCCTAACTATTCCTTATTTCGTGTCTTTGGTTGTGCCTATTCTGTTACTCTTCCTCCTCATGAACGGACCAAACTTGAACCTCGTTTTCGGTTATGCTGTTTTCTTGGTTATGGCTTAGCTAAAAAAGGTTATTGTTGTTATGATCCTATCTCTAAACGTCTTCGAGTCTCTCGTCATGTGGAGTTTTAGGAACACAAACCATTTACTAGCATATCCACGTTCTCCCTTTCCTCTTCTAACCACTCACTCATATTCGGTGATCCATCTATTGCTCTATTTTCTGACTCTTCTGTAAAGATTCTGAGCTCCTCAGACAGTTCTTCCACTACTGCACTCGATCCAATTGATGCGTTTGATGGACCACTTACCACATCACCCATTCCTCAGTCTTCTCCACTCCCTGAACCTTGTCGTTCTAGTCGGGTAAGTGTTCCTCCTACTCATCTTCATGATTATCATTGTTTCTCTGTCCTTGCCACCCTCCACGAACCTCACAATTATCGTGAGGCTCATATTGACCCTCTTTGGCAGCAAGCTATGTCTGATGAATTGAATGCTCTTATCAAAACACATACTTGGGATTTGGTGAACTTGCCTCATGGTAAAGCTGTAGTGGGATGCAAGTGGATTTATAAAATCAAGACTCGAGCAAATGGATCAGTTGAATGCTACAAGGCTCGACTTGTTGCTAAGGGGTTCACCTAAAAGTATGGGATTGACTATGAGGAGACCTTTGCTCCTGTTGCTAGACTTTCCTTTGTCAGATCTTTACTTGCAGTTGCTGCTGTCCGGCGTTGGGAACTTTTTCAAATGGATGTTAAAAACGCCTTCCTTAATGGTGATCTTATTGAAGAAGTTTACATGCAGCCTCCACCTGGCTATGAGCATCCTCCACATAAAGTTTGTCATCTTTGTCGTGCACTTTATAGGCTCAAAAAGGCTCCTTGAGCTTGGTTTGAGATATTTCAGTCAATAGTTTCTCAACAAGGCTTTCTTTCTAGCCCATATGATTCTGCAGTCTTTCTTCGCACTACTGGGCAGATACTATCTTTCTTCTTGTTGCGCCCCCTCCCGAGTATCCCTATCCCACCGGATCCGGGCGCTCCAGGAGACTCAAGATCCTGAAAGGAAGGTGAATACTCTTTAAAAAAAAAACATTCATAAAAAACAATTCCGTTTATAGACGAAAGTGAAAAGTAGTGTATTTGCATGTTTAAGGTTTAGAAGGTGGAAATACACAAATAATTATTCTAAAAACAAGAACTGAAATTCAGTTACAAAAGAAACATAGTATCAGAGTCCACTAAAGTTTGTAAAAGATGTAGATCATCATGTGTCAAGGCCAACCTAGAGCGTAGAGTATGCTCCACACGAACCCGATCTATGGTCCTGGGGGAGGAAACATAAAACAGTGAGCTGGGAAGCCTAGTGAGCGGATAATATATTTTATACGAAAATAACTTTAACTTTGAAAACATGCTTGAACAATTGTATGCCACACAACACTAATGCACTTACATGATAAGGCAACAAACATTATATATATATTATTCTCGGATGCCATGAAATCACACACCACTTCCATATAAAATAAATCAATTATCACCACCCTACTAGCACTTAGGGGCCTGGATCATAACTATCTGAACTAGTCCCTAACTCAGACATGAAGCCACACCACCCGCAGTCTACCCACGGGGTGGCACCATCCGCGGTCTACCCTCGGGATGGTACGAACATCATTGGATAACCATGCTCGACCTACAGTCTACCCTCGGGGTGTCATGATATGGTATCAAATATAATCGCCCTACTCCTACCCTAAGGGCATCCAAAATCCCACACCGGCCAATAACCGCCTGGTGTAATCCCGCCCGGAGCTCGTCAGACGTCTGTCTTGTCCTAGGAGGATATCCCAATGGTTCGGTAGGACGGACCATCTCAATGCGCGCATGAGAATAAATATCAAATACTAGCTAATGTCTGGAGGGGGATGGGTACGGTTTCCAATCCAGGAGTCAAACATAATAATAATCATGCATCCACAATTTCATTCCAAATATGCATCATGCATGTCTTATGCATATATAAAGTATAATATGATATAAAATTTCAATAAAAAGGGCATGTAATCATGAATGCAATGCTCACCACGTCAAAATATGAAATTGTGTAAAATTCTATTTACACCCTATATTTAACAAGAATTTCTAAGGTCCCAAAACTTTCAAACATGACAATTAATCCCCTGCTGCCAAGAGCCTACTGCCCATAAGAAAATCTAACATTTTAATTCAACACTCTTTCTGCAGTTTCCAAAATAAAAAGTACCAATTATAGTATTTAATAACTTATTAACTTAATAACCATTCTACCTTTTTACCAACTTCCAGCACTCATTTCCCACTCAACAATCACATTAATCAAGTCAGTAATTTATGAAAATGCAACAATTACTACACTGATGACTCTAAAAATATCTAGCCAACAATGAAACAACAATACAGCAAAAACTATATATACACTTTAAGTAAACCTCCAGCTCACGATTTCATACCCATTACCTCCAAAAATCCCAGCCAATCTCTAACCTTTTAGGCAAAGTAAACGCTCATATTCTACACAATATACGGCCAGCAGTCTCATGCCTGTTATTTCCCAAATTTTCCAGCCAACCACACATCACAAAGCTTAGCAGAACATTCAAATATAAAACTCAAAATTCATTTAGTTTCCACCCATATTCATGTTTCTAACTGTGTCAATTTTATAACTACCCCACAACCTTCCAATTCATTCCACACCATTTGTTTCAAAACAAATAAAATACTCCCAATTGTAAACAACTAAATGAGTCCAATAGCCAATCAAATTAACCAACCATACCATGCATTTCCGTATAATCCAAAGGAAAGATTAAAATTTACATAAACACAATTTTATAACCATTCCTATTAATGAAATTCACTCGCCCAATCTTAACACCTTCTTAATATAATTTGTCACTTCCACTTCCACTCTAGCACATAATTAAACCATTTCATTAATCAAAAGGAAACACTCAGCAAGGTCAGCACCCATATGAACAAAATAGAATCCAAACTGAGATGAAATTTTGGATGCATGAATTCTTTTATGCAATACTATTTCACTCACACTTTCTCCTTTGCTTTTAACTCAAGTGCTCGGTCCTCCTATCTTCTTCACCTATTTGATCCAAAATTATTATAGGAATTATGATCTAAACAAAGAGAAGACGAAAGATCGATTAAAAACGATAAGGATTGAAAATGCATGCGTAATACTTATCCTTTGCCCCAAAATTTCTCTGAAAATTCTTCTCCTACAAGCACCTCTCGGCCCTCCTCTATTTTAACTCGAATGTTATTTTTCTCTCTTTCAATGTGCATAGGAGAATGAATGTGAAATGAGAAAGACAAAAAGAATAAAACAAGCTTCTCCTCTCTCACTCTATTTTTTGTTTCTCTCGGCTATCTCTTTCTCCACTCCACCATTCCTCATCTTAATTTAATAAAATTTCACAACCTTCAATGGCAAAACAATGTGCCAAAACCATGGGCTAATTCTCCAAAAGAAATTGCCTTTAATCCATCTTGCAATGGCCAATTATCATGCATCCCTTAGTCTTTGATTCTTACATCTTGCACCCCAAAATCCTTTAAATAAAGTTAAGTTTTATCATTATCTCACCCCTGGAAAATTATCATGTACCCTTACATGACACAATATTAAAAAGACCCCTCATCTTTAATCAATTTCATAATGTTGTTGAAAGCTTTTCACACAAGTGCTCTTGCAAAACTCCTTAATAAACCCACCATGGCTTATCTCTTACTAAAACCTCTCTAAAAAGTTTCAATTCTTACATATTACCCCCTAGATTCACATAAATAAAATTAAATAAAACCTACAAAGAGAATACAGAGTATTACACTTCTTCTCTATGCAGAAGATATGATTATTACTGGTGATGATATTGCTGGTATTCGAGATCTTCAAACTTTTCTTAGTCAGAATTTTGAGATGAAGGATTTGGGACATCTTAACTACTTCCTTGGCCTTGAAGTCACTTCAAATCAGAATGGATATTATCTCATTCAAGCAAAATATGCCTCTAATTTACTTTCCAAAGCAGGGTTGATAGACAGCAAGATAGCCACTAGTCCACTTGAGTATAATACTAAGCTTCTGGCCACTGATGGTTCTCCACTTGCATATGTAACTCTTTATCGACAGTTAGTTGGCAGTCTCATTTATCTTACTGTCACTGGGCTTGACATTTCATATGTTGTTCATCTAGTCAGTCAGTTTATGAGTGCACCTCGATCTACCCATTTTGTTGCGGTTCTTCGAATTCTGCGCTACATCAAGGGTACTCTGTTTCATGGTCTGCACTTCTCATCCCACTCCTCTCTGGAGTTATAGGCCTATTCTGATGCAGATTGGGCTGGTCATCCTACTGATCGTCGCTCCACCACTGGTTATTGTTTCTTACTTGGTACTTCTTTGATTTCATGGCGTAGTAAGAAACAGTCTGTTGTTGCCCGTTCTAGCACTGAGGTTGAGTATCACGCTCTTGCTGATACAACATCTGAACTTTTGTGGTTACGTTGGCTTCGGAAAGATATGGGTGTTCCTCAATCAATAAGTTCTCCTCTTCACCGTGATAATCGTAGAGCCATCTATATTGCGCATAATGATGTGTTTCATGAACGTACTAAACATATTGAGATTGATTGTCACTTCATTCGCCATCATCTTCAGCAAGGTGTCCTCCAATTACATTCAGTTTCTTCTGAAGATAATCTTGCTAATATTTTTACGAAATCCCATCCACCTGGTCGACTTGGTGATCTTGTTTCTGAACTCCAGTTGACTTCGTCACCAAGAGTTTGAGGGGGGATGTTACTATATATATTAGTATCTTATAATATCCCTAGAATATTGTTAGTACATATATTAGTATCTTATAATATCCCTAGAATATATGATTATTCCTCTAATAAAGCTATACTTTCTTGTAATTATTCTAGGTTAGGGTCTTTCCATATAGTGCATTTTCTTATTAACTTTGGCCTTCTCCACTATATATAGAGGTCTCCTTTGTATAGTTGAGACACACAGAAATATACAATCATATAATTCCTCAAAACTCTCTTTATTTCAACAAAAATCATCAACAATTGTTTAAACTATGATTTTAAATCTTTGATACTAGAATATATGCCCAAGGGAGCCTTGGGAAATGCTTTTATTATGAGAATAGTGTTATGGACATTTCACAAAGGTCGAACATAATGATCGATGTTGCATCAGCTTTGGAATATCTCCATTTTGGTTATTCAACCCTAATCGTTCATTGTGACTTAGAGCCCAACAGTGTCTTGCTAGACGAAAATATGATCGCACATTTAGCTGATTTTGGCATCGCGAAGCTTTTAGGTGAAGAAGACTCAATGACAAAAACACAAACCCTTGCCACCATTAGTTATATGGCTCCAGGTAATTGTTTCTAATTCAATATTTTATTTTTCATTAATTTTCTTTGTTATTGACTCTTTTTCTGTTCTCCTAGCCAGAAAAAAAAAACTTAATGATTTATATATCACTATTAGAATATGGAAGGGAAGGAAGAATATCTAAAAAAGGAGATTTGTACAGTTATGGGATTTATGCTTATGGAAACGTTTATGAGGAAGAAGCCAACGGATGAAATATTTATTGAAGAAATGAGCATAAGGATCTGGGTTGGGGAATCATTAAATAGTACAATGATGAAAGTTGTAGACACAAATTTGCTAAGAAGGGATGATGAACATTTTTCTAGCAAGTAGGAATGTGTTTCATCTATCTTAAGTTTGGCTATGGAGTGTACAAGAGAATCCCCGTAGCAGAGGATAAACATCAAAGAAGTGGTACCAAGACTCTTGAAAAATCAGAGTCAAATTTGCCAATGGGATAACGTCAAGAGGCAGAAGGGTTTCAAATTAAGACTAATTTTCGTTTCCTTTTCTAAGGAGATAGTTCTTTCTCTTGCTCTGTTTCACTTTGTTTTGGCCTAAGTTATTTAGCCTTTTCTTATATTCTTTCAGATATTTAAATCTATTTCATTTGATTTCCAGTTTGTTGTTGTGTTACAGGCCATTTCTAAGCAATATTCCTTTTAATCAATTATCTCCTCTAATGGCCCCATTCATTACTAGTAGCTTCGAGAGAGGAAATCAATTTAAATACTAAATTAAAGCAAGAGATGAATTTTAGCTTCGATAGGGAAATCTTATCATTAAAATTATTTCAATTAGCTATAAATATTGACTTCTGTAGCTGTAAATATGTATTTGTTACAGTTTTCTTTTCTGTAGCTAATTTTTGTAGCTATATGTTTATAATGTTGTAGTGAATATTGACTAGCTTTGATTTTATGAAAGCCAAAGCGATAGTGATAGACTTTGGTTTTGTCAAGGGTTGGCGTAGAATTTGAAGTGTTTAACTGATAAATTGATTCAAAATTAAAATAAATAAGAGTTTTGTTGAAATGTGAACACTTTTTGGTAATTGATGAAAATCTTGCTGAAGAAGAAGAGGCAAACAAGAAGAAAAATGAATTTCAGTTTTAGGCAAATTTATGTTTTGGAATTTATTATAGAGAATATTTGATTTTTCTTTTACTATGAGTTGTATTAGGAAAGAAGAATTGGTTTATGACTTTATTTTGAGTTAAATAGAAGAATGAATTAAATTAGAAGAATTCTATTAGGATTTGAAATTTGAATCCTAGTATATAAAAAAATGTCTTATCCTAACTATGAATAGAGTGGCTAGAATCAATTCAAAGTTACGACTAATGAGAAAAGAGAGAATGTGAGAAAAACAAGATGTGAGAAGAGGTATTAAATACCATAGGAAGGTTGTGTTCTTAAAATTATAGTGAAACTATTTATCTGTAAATGTAGATGATTTATGTCAAACCACGTAAATATCGTAATTATCTCAATGATTTATGTCAAATCACATAAATATCGTAATTATGTGTGTAATATTCTATGCATGTTATTGTTGTTTTTTTTTTTTGTTTTTTTATTCCACCGATTTCTAACAAGTTTGATGTGACATTTCATTGAAAAGATCAAATATACATTAAATGTTATAGAAGCTCGAGGGGACCTTTAACAACTTTGTAATCTAATTCAACCTTCCTCCCCACCAAATCCACACCAATATTACCTAAACCTTCACGAGTAATGCTACGGACACCAAATTTTTGTACTGAAAGACATGACAACTAGTCAGGTCCGACCACACTGGAGTCTTTCGTAAATGAACGTCCGTTCAATATTTATAGATGCCCGCTCATATTTAATGGACTTCTGTTCATATTATATAGACGAGTGTCCATTTACTAGATGGACGTCTGTCCAAAAAATTTTAAAAAATTTTACATTCAATGGACAAGCATCCCTTTTAGATGGACGCCTGTCCATTGTTTAATTTAAAAAAATTTACATTCAATTTTTGTCTCAATCCAAAAATAAATATCGCTATCTTCATTCAATTTTTGTCAATATTCAAAGTAATTGGACAAACTTCATTCAATTTTTGTCTATATTTAAAGTAATTGGACAAGTGTCATATTCTCAACTCAATTAGGATTCACAATTAATGCATTAAATAAATTTAAAATTTATTAATACTAAAAGATGGACACCCGTCCTCTTATGAGGATGATCGTCCCTAACTATGGACATTCGTCCTCATAAGAGGACAGGTGTCCATAAACCATTTAGACCAAATTTTTTTAGTTTAAACTATGAACGGACGTTTATTCTAGGTGGACGGCCATCCATATAATATGGACGGAAGTCAATTTCAAATGAACGGCCGTTCATTCATGAAATATTTGTTAACGTGATACATGACTCGTTTAATTCAGTAGACACGTGATTCGCTGTAAAAATTCGGTGCAAAGCGTCGGTGTCCATAGCATTTTTCAAACCTTTACACCTAAACTTTAACAACTTCTTAATCTAATCCAACCTTCCTCCCCACCAAATCCACACCAATCATAATTTCACAATATTACCTTCCACATGTTCTGACCTTTTCGGTCAAATCCCAAATTAAAAATCTGACATTTTCTTCTTATGGTAAAATTTTATTTTATGGACATTTATAATACATTGCACCAAAATGACGAGCACGGAGGCTCCATTTGGTTCACATATTGGGAAAACTATTCTAGTTTTCCCAAAAAAGTTAACACAAAATTTGTGTTTGTTTCACTTATTTTCAAAATAGTTTTCTAAATTATTCAATTTCCTTTAATCCTCCTAAATTTGTTAATTTAACTAAACAACCCAAATATTTTTTTTTTAAATTGACAAAAAAAACCCAGCAGCCCAAATTTACTAGATTTTGGCCACCACTATCGGAAGTTGGCCGGAATGTGGTGTAATGGCGCACTATCGGCTGAATCTGGCCAATAGTGCATCGGAAAAGGTCAGATCTAAGGCCAAAGATCTAGCCATCACCGGCCAGATCTTTGGCCTTAGATAATCGTCAATGCCGGCCATATCTTTAGCCGTCGTTGACGACCAAATGCGGCCAAATCTGGCCGTCAATGGCCAGTCTAGTTGTAGATCTGGTCGGAAAACGCCAAATCGACGCACGACCGGTAAGATAGAGCCGATCATACGCCAATATGGCAACTCTGGCCACTCTCCAGCGGTGGTGGCCGGCTGTCCATATTTATGAGTTGATTGAGGGTTTTTTTGTTGACTTTGAATATTTTATTATAGAGGTGTTTAGTAAATAAATAAACATAGGGGGTATTTATGTTAATTTTTAAAATTCTACATCATAATACTCACCCAATTTAACTTTTTTCAAAAGATAATTCTAAAAACTATCCAATAATGAACCAAACAGAGCCTGAATAAGTAAACCATGTAGGGTTGTTGTTTTATGCATATTGGTGACACGTGTATATGATTGCAGAAACGGTAGTGGCCTAGTGGGTGAGTTTCGTGATTTTAAATTAAATTAAGATTTTGTGTAAGATATGCTAGTATGCAACTATCGATGTGTCTTTCAAGTTCAACCACCACTTATAAGTCCCTTGCACGCCACATGATTATATATCTTCACTTAATCTCTGATTGGATAAAAGTAAGACAAATAATTAGGAGATTTATGAAAAATAAAATAAAATAATTGAATGGGGTCACTATACCCCACTCGTCTCTTATGGGAACGGGGAACCATCCATGTTAAATGCGATGAGGCTGTCCAATCTAATGGAAAAATTTCTAAATTTTAGATATTTCTAGCACCATGAGCATAGGTAAGGCTGTCCACCCAGCTCTATATATCAACTTGTGAGTGCTTGTCCTACGGCTATTTACCAATTATCTTGGCCTCTCATGGAGAAATATCGTTCACTTTGCATTTTATTCATTGCTCTCACTGTTCAATTTTCGACATTTTCCTATATCAGTGCAAAACGAACCAACATTTTCACAGACCAACAAGCTCTTCTTGCACTCAAAGCTCATATAACCCATGATCCTACTAATTTTTTGGCCAGTAATTGGTCCGCAAGCACCTCTATTTGTGAATGGACTGGCATCACTTGTGGTGCCCGTCACCGTAGAGTCACAGCTTTGGATATTTCTTACTTGAATCTTACTGGCACCATTCCTCCTCAACTAGGAAATCTACCTTTCCTTTCAATTCTATCCATCAGAAACAATAGCTTTCATGGCACTCTCCCTGATGAGTTGGCTCAGTTACGTCGACTCGAATACCTTGATTTCAGTTTCAATAACTTCATCAATTTAGAGATCCCATCATGGTTTGGGTCCTTAACCAAACTTCGAATCTTGAGCTTGAGTGAAATAACATTTTCAGGGACTATCCCTCAATCCTTAGGCAATTTGTCTTCATTGCAAGAGCTTATTCTTGGTTATAATGAGCTTTCAGGTTCCATTCCCACCTCCATCTTCAACATATCTTCACTGCAGATACTTAGCATATCTAGTAACCAACTCTCAGGTTCCTTCCCTTCCATCATTTTCACTTTATCAAAATGCCGACATTTGCAACATTTATCCTTGGCTAACAATCATTTAACAGGAGCCATACCCAAAGAAATCGGAATTTTGACTCAACTTCAGTCGTTATTTCTTCGCGGCAACAATCTCCAAGGTATAAATTGATACTTTTTTATAAAATATAACTGCAATATATATGGCTACTAAATCCTTTTCAAATATTTTTAATATGAAATTAACAATATAGGAATTTAATAGAATAATGAAATAAAAATATGTAAGTAATTAAGTAGAATATTCTTCATCATCAGTGTTCCTTTCTTCCCAAATATAGATTTTGTCAGCATTAGCTTGTATCTCAAAATTCATATTTTTAACCTTTATTTGCTTCAATCTAACCATTGTGACTTTGTAGGCAACATTCCGCAGGAGTTGGGAAATCTTGCACAACTGAGGATTTTGTCACTTGCATATAATCATCTCATCACTGGTACATCTTGTTAGCATACAACAACTCAGTTCTTAATCGTTAATTAACTTAAAAACCATGGGGGTACCACGTCACTCATAGCACCTACCAATGTATTTACACCACCTATGAATTTTTGTTTTCTCCTGAATCTTTATCATTAAAGTGATTGGAAGTTATCAATTTAAAAATCTTTGTGCAGCAATATATTGGTTGGTGGTATGGGTGATATGTTACCCTTGTGGTACTATAGATATTCTCGTGATCATTTCACGAGTGATTAACACGAACTTCACAATTTACTACAAATCCAATAAAGAGTTAAAAAGTATACCCTTTTTGTTTTGTTATTTCACAGGAGTCATACCAAAAAATATTCTAAACTGGACTCGGCTTCAGATGTTTTCTATATACCAAAATAAAATCCAAGGTATGATCGTGAGGCTACATATAAAATTTTAAATCTTTGTTGCACAAAATTGCAACTTCCTTTACATATCATGTTTTGTTAAATGAAATGACATCTCTCAATAATTTTGCAGGAGCCATACCAAAAGAAATCGGAAATTTGACTCAGCTTAAGTGGATTAATTTCGGCTACAATCAACTACAGGGTATGATTTATTCAACCTTGATTACTGTAGATGTTTGATATGATTTGACCATTACTTTTAAAACTTTTTTCAAGTCTCACAATTAAAGTTGTTTTATGATTAAACGAAGAAAAGTTAGTCTTATTATGATGCATCTTCTTTTTCTAGTAATCTCATTTTACAGTTGATGAGCTCAGAAGAAAAATAGAGGAAAGTGTTTAATTTCGTATTTTCAATGATTCAATTTTTCTAACTACAGTAAAGAGCTACTTTACTCTTTATATACAGACACAAGAACGAAGAGTACAGTGATTTTAAGTAAAGTGTATTTTACAACTATCTTTACTGAAAGCAAAAACGACATCGTATTGCAGAATTACAATGTCCTCCTGCTATTTGAATTGTTTGCAGTTTTCGTCCTTTGACCAACATCCCCTCTCAAACTAGACATCTTCCTTCTCCTGCTTCAGCAATCTTTCTTCTGCATTCCAAATTTATCGGCTCTTTTACCAACACCCCTTCTGAAACTAAAGTATCAGTCTGATACCTTTGTGCTCATATAACCCCTTGAGGTAACACACACTCAACTTCTTCAATTTCAGCTACTTAGTTACTCAGGATAAGTAGCTCAACTTCAGTTCCCCATATGCATTGTCAGTTTAAGATGAGCAGCTTTTCAGTGGCATTAAACTGTAATTTCAGCTTCACCAGTTTTAACTTCAACTGATCACTCAGTTTTAACTTCAACTGATCACTCTGCAACAGAATATTTTCAGTTGCAAAAACAACAAGAAGAACATAATCCAGCTCAAAAACGACTCTGCAATTTCAGTTTCACGAGTTTTGGCTTCAACTGATCACTCTGCAGCAGCATATTTTCAGTTGCAAAACAACAAGAAGGACATAATCCAGCTCAAAAACTACTCTGCAATTTTTGTTTCACCAGTTTTAACTTCAACTGATCACTCTGCAGCAGCACATTTCCAGTTGCAAAAAAAAAAACAACACCAATGCAAAAAAAAACTCTGTAATTCTAGTTTCAGCAATTTCAACTTTCAGTAGACCAACTCATCAGTGGCACATTTTCAGTTCAGTAGACCAACTCATCAGTGGCACATTTTCAGTTCAACTAACTAACTTCAATTAATCAACACCAAGAATAAAACAACCAGCTCAAAACAATATCTCAACAACGCAACTTAACAACTCCTCAAAACACTATCTCAACTACTCAACTTAACAACTCCTATCTCAATCATACAGTTCAACCACAACCTCCAGTTTAACAATTCTACACCCAACTCTTCTCAATTCTGTAAACTATCTCAAAATCATCAAAAAAAAATCTGCCACTACTACAAACCACCCATCTGTCACTACTGCCACAACTCTACACTCTACCATAACTCCTTCAAAAAAAACATATCTCACTTTCATACGTCTGAGAACTAGTAGCACAGAACACGCAAATCGATAAATCAAGAAAATGACAGTTGAGACTCAGTACAGTATAGGCTGCATTTTTCAACCATTTTTCAACAGCAGATTTCAACCACTTTCCAGGTGCATTTTGATCTTCTTGCATTACAGAAACAGATAAAAATCAAGTCTGATATGTGCATTTTTTCAACCATTTTTCAACAGCAGATTTCAACCACTTTCCACGTGCATTTTGATCTTCTTCTGCATTACAGAAACAGATAAGAATCAGTACGTATTACAAGAAACTGCAACCACATTTAGTTTCGCCTCACCCTTGATTGAAATTGAAGCGAGATAATGCCTTTGTCAACACATCCGCAATCTGCAATTTCGATGGTACATACTGAACTGTCAAATTCTTGGCAAGGACTTGCTCCCTAATATAGTGAGCATCTATTTCTATATGCTTTGTTCGTGCGTGAAAAACTGGGTTTGAAGCTAATGCTCCAGCACTTGTGTTGTCACACCAAATGACAGGTTTCGAGGGCGTGAAGATTGAGTTCAGTAAACATACTCTGAAGCCATGCAACCTCTGTAGCAGTTTGTGCTAATGCCCTGTATTCAGCTTCAGTGGATGATAACGCAACAACTTTTTATTTCCTAGAGCTCCACTGAATTAGATTAGGTCCAAGATAGACACAATATCCACTAGTAGACCTCATATCTTCAACATTACTACCCCAATCCGCATCAGCATAGCACTCAATGTTTAGAGAACTTGCTGGTTTAAACTGCAGCCCATAGTGTAGTGTCCCTTTAACATATCGAAGGACTCGCTTGCATGCTTGCCATTGTAACTCAGTTGGAGCTTGTAAAAACTGACTAAGACGATTAATTGTGAAGCTAATATCTGGTCTAGTCAATGTTAGGTACTGCAAAGCTCCTATTGTACTGCGATATAATGTAGGGCTTTCAAATAAATCACTATCATCAGTACTCAGTCTAGTACCAACGTACCATTGGTGTAGAGCATGGGTGAGCATCCATCATTCTGGTTTTGACAAGCAAGTCTGAGGCATATTTGGACTACCTGAGATGTAAACCATCGACTGTCCTAACTGCTTCTAGGCCCAAAAAAATATTTGAGTGATCCTAGAGTTTTCAAGGCAAATTGCTCATTTAAATCTTCCAACAACTGAGTTATATAGGCTGCATCAGAACCAGTGATTAAAATATCGTCTACATAAACAAGAACATAGATTAGTCCTGATGATTTCTTAAGAACAAATAAACTCGAATCAAACTGAGTTTTGAAAGCCTTTGGCTTGGAGAAGCACCTTGAGTTTATCAAACCATGCCCTCTGGGGCTGTTTAAGGCCATATAGCGCCTTGTTTAATTTGCACACATATGACGGGTGGAGCGGTGATTCAAATCCACTTGGTTGCTGCATAAACACTAGCTCACTTAAGGTACCGTTAAGAAACGCATTGTTGACATCAATTTGTTGAACATCCCATGCATTAGTTACTGCTAAAGTGAGAACTATTCTGATTGTGGATGGTTTGATAACTGCACTAAACGTCCTCAAAATAGTCCAAACCAGGAGTTTGTTGAAACCCCTTAGCTACTAGCTCGGCTTTGTACTTCGCAAAGTACCATCGGCATTCAATTTTGTTACAAAACCCATTTATTGCCAACAATATTCATGTCTGCAGTAGGAGAAACAAGGGTCCAGGTGTTGTTCCTAACAAGAGCATCAAATTCGGCCTGCATAGCCTCTTTCCAAACTCCAGTTTTTAATGCTTCAACAATCCCGACACGAGTTCGATTCTATAATGGGTATGGCCATTTGTGAGATAAACAGCATGAACCAAAGACTCACATGTGGAATTAACATGACCAGCAGCAGCTTTGGCTCTTGTAACCATAGGGTGAGAATTAAGTTTGATAGGTAGTTGAGCATTAGGGAGCGTGAAGTAGTAAGGTCAACCTCAAGTTGGCAATTTTGTAAAGTACCTAATGATGGGCTGGTAGGTAATGGAGATGGAGAAGAACAAGACAGACTAGGTTGAAATTGAGCAGGTTGCAAAGAGGTACCAGAACTGCCAGTGTGCCTTTATAACCCCTTGAGGTAACACACACTCAACTTCTTCAATTTCAGCTACTTAGTTACTCAGGATAAGTAGCTCAACTTCAGTTCCCCATATGCATTGTCAGTTTAAGATGAGCAGCTTTTCAGTGGCATTAAACTGTAATTTCAGCTTCACCAGTTATTTTCAGGTGAGATGCCACATGAAATCGGTGATCTTCATAATCTAGAGGAGTTGGGACGCTCATGGAACAACCTAGTTGGACCTATTCCAACTACCATCTTCAACATCTCAACAATCAAAATAATTGGAATTGCAGGAAATAAACTCTCAGGAATTCTTCCAACTAATACTAAACTTTCAAATCTTAGGGGTTTTACAGTGGGATCTAATGATTTTAGTGGGCCATTTCCAAGCTTCATCATCAATGCTTCCAAGCTTTCAATGCTAGATATTTCAAGTAATTCATTCACAGGCTTCATTCCTAGTACAATTGGTAATTTAAGAAACCTTGAGTGGCTTGTCTTAGCAGACAATTACTTCACATCACCCACTCCAAATTTGGGCATTTTTTCTTCTTTGGCAAATTGCAAGAATTTAAAACTCTTAGAGTTATCATCAATTCCATTCAATAGCATCCTTCCAAGTTCCATAGGAAATCTTTCTATTTCCTTGGAAAATGTTTACATGAATGATTGCAATATTAGTGGCAACATTCCGAAAGAGATAGAAAACTTAAACCACCGATAGAAATCCAATTACAAAGCAATGAATTGACTGGACCTATTCCAGCTACACTAGGTGGACTACAAAAACTCCAAGGTTTGAATCTTAGAGATAACAAATTAGAAGGATCCATACCAGATCATCTTTGTTGTTTGATTAAAATAGTTGAGTTGCAGCTAGATGGTAACAGCATTTATGGATCTATACCTGCATGCTTAGGCAATCTCACTACACTAAGAAAACTATCATTGGCCTCCAATAGGTTAACTTCTGTCATACCCTCAACTTTGTGGCAGCTTAAGGACATCTTGTACTTTAATCTGTCATCAAATTTTCTAAATGGATCTCTCCCATTAGAAATTCAAAGTCTAGAAGTTGTAGTAGCTATAGATTTGTCAAGGAATCATTTGCCAGGCAATATTCCAAGCGATATTGGAAGCCTAAAAAATCTACAGAATCTCTCCTTAGGATATAATAGATTTGAGGGCTTGATTCCTGAATCAATTGGTGACATGACAAGCTTGGAGTTCTTGGATCTGTCTAATAACAATCTCTTTGGAGTTATTCCCAAGTCTTTAGAGAAACTCTCATACCTCATATATCTAAATTTGTCTTTCAATCAATTAAGTGGTGAAATTCCTACCCGGAGGGACTTTAAGAAACTTTTCTGAATCATTTAAAGGGAATCTTGCATTGTGTGGCTCTCCCACAACTGCAACTTCCACAATGCCAAACAAGCACTCATCGAAAATCAAGGACAAAAAAGGTTTTGCTATTGATTGTTTTGCCACTAAGCATTGTAGTCACAATGGTTGTCCTGGTTCTTACATTTGTGTTGACCAAAGGCCGAAAGAAGAAGCGAGAAAGCCACCTACTAATGTTGAAGAGTATCCACAACATACATGGAGAAGAATTTCCTACCAAGAACTAGTTAGAGCTACAGATGGATTTAGTGAGAACAACCTACTTGGCAGAGGAAGCTATGGTTCAGTTTACAGAGGAAGATTAGATGACGGGATAGAGCTTGCGGTAAAGGTATTCCACCTACATTTTGAAGGCGCACTCACCAGCTTTGAAGTAATGTGAAGTTCGCTAGTATTCGACATCGAAATCTTGTTAAAATCATTAGTAGTTGCTCAAATGATGATTTTAAATCTTTGATACTCGAGTACATGCCCAATGGGAGCCTGGAGAAATGTTTGTATTCTGACAACTGCATTTTGGACATTTCACATAGGTTGAACATAATGATAGATGTTGCATCTGCTTTGGAATATCTCCATTTCGGTTATTCAGCCCCCATTGTACACTGTGACTTAAAGCCCAACAACGTCTTGCTAGATGAAAATATGGTTGCACATTTGAGCGATTTTGGAATTTCAAAGCTCTTAAGTGAAGAAAACTCTATGATGCAAACGCAAACCCTTGCTACCATTGGTTATATGGCACCAGGTAATTAGTTTTTTCATACTCTATATTTGTTTTTCTTGCTAAATTTACTTTGTTATTCTTTATTATTTTTCTTGTAAAAAGACACATTAATTTATCTAACAATGATCCGACATTCGATCATGATAAATAGAGTATGGAAGAGAAGCGAAAGTATCGCGAAAGGGAGATGTTTACAGCTTTGGTATTATGCTAATGGAAACATTTACAAGGAAGAAGCCAACAGATGAAATATATATTTAGTGAGGAAATGAGCTAAAGGAGTTGGGTTGGTGAATCATTATGTAGTGCAGTGATGAAAGTTGTCGATAGCAATTTGGTAAGTAGGGGTGATGAAAATTTCTCTAGAAAGGAGGAATGTTTATCATATATTTTGAATTTGGCAGTGGAATGTACAAGAGAATCACCTGGGGAGAGGATCAACATTAGAGAAGTGGTATCTAAACTCTTGAAAATTAGAGTCAGTTTTCTTGCCAATATGGCAACCACAAGAGGTAGAATTCTTTATATCAAATTTGAGTTAATTTCCTTTTCCTTTTAATTGCATATATGGATTGTTTTCAATTTTGCAGAGAGGAACAAAAATGTGCTTGCTAGACAACAACCCATTGATTGAAGGACTAAGCTTCAACAGAATATGTGTAAAAATAATAAAGGTACCTGTAATTATCTTATAGTTTTATTAGACCTTAATCTACTGAAGATAAACTTCAGGGGTTTGAATTTCCCATATCATATTTATAAAGATGAATTAATTATTAATATTTCATTGATCGAACCAGTTGCAACTAATATTATAATAACTAGTGGCAGTTTACCTGGAATTGAAGTAGAACAGTCCTATCAAATGAATTAGTAAACTTGTAACTGAGCCATAAGCTTTCTGTTTAGCGAAAAAGTGGCTGATAATAACCGCTTTTAATTGGCAGGGACAAGTGGATTAGGTTACTAGCCAACAACCCATGGATCGAAGGACCGGAGTTTCAGTGATTTAAATTTGATTTTGATAACCTTCGAAACCTGTTGGACCTTTGTGTAGTGAAGATAAACTTTACGGGTTTTTGAAGATTCCAGCATTATATTTATGGAGATGAACATATCTATTATATTAAGTGTTTATTTTATTTATTTTAAAAGAAGTAATGTTCAAGAGTTGTAGTTCTCTTTTCCCTTCTGCAATGATCAAACCTATTGGCCCAAGGTTTTCGAAGACATGCATAGTTTTCATTTTTTTTAATTCCATAATTATACCAATGCTTTTCAGGGGTACTCTATCTATGTCATGGAATACAGGATATGTGGATAAAAGTTTTCTCTTAAGTTGCGATGATTTTTATGCTCACTTCAACAAGCAGTAGAATCTATTAGCCTTGTATTCAAGTTCAGATTCTCTTTTGCAGTCCATGGAATTGTGACCAAGTGTGTAGCTGTAGAAGACAACGCCCAGCACAATTTTTTGTCCTTTCATTTTGTCTTCTTAAGGTGACAGAATTCATTAAGGTGATAAAGGTAAGAGATTTGTAACATAATCGACGAAGACGCCAGAGGAAGTGGTAGAAAGTCGTGTTTTAGTGATAATCATCTCTTTTAATTATGTAAATATTAAGTTAGTGCATTAAATAATACAAAAAGACTTGAAGAGATCAATTATTTCTTTTAATTATTTAAATATTTTATTTATTATGCCAGTTTTTTTTTTTTTTTGGATCAATATTACTGTTGTACTACTTAATGTGCAAAGAAGAGATAATACATGGATAATATAGAAAGAAGAGATAATACAAAAATACAAGGCTCTCCTAATATAGCTCATAAAAGGTTAAAATCCTTTCTTTATATCTTACAGGGTTTTGAGATTTTTCTATAATGATTAGAAAAAACAAACTCTTTCTTTGTTGAATACAACTTTACATGAGAAGATCATGTTGCAATATGAACACTTTTTGGTAATTGATGAATATATTGGTGAAGAAGAAAAGGCAAGCAAGAAGAAGCAAAGGCTGAAGAACTCTGGAAAAATTCCAAAGATGGCTTCACAACGACAAGGAAAAGGTTTCGCCACGGCACGATTGAAGATTGAAGTTGTCCAGAAGTTTGCTGCCACGGCGAGGAAAACGACGCGCGATGACAAATTTCCAGAAGTTGTCCAAATGAATACAGAAAAAATGCATCATTCTACACGGAAAAAATAGATTCTTTTTCTTTAAACTTGTTCATTGAAAATGACTTCAAACTTAATCAAATAAGACTTCAGAGACAACCCATTACCTAACCAAAAACTTAATGCAAATCCTAGAACTATTCAAACATCAAGTCTTTGTTTTTGTGACAATAACACAGTGGGTCATATTCAAGAACTGATGTCCAAACTGAACGAAATAGAGAGTGATACGAGAACAAAATAAACAATAAATGAACAAACACAAACAATATAAAGAAAAAGTAATATGCGCGACATTTTCTGGTTTACTCAATATAGACTACATCCAATAAAGTCAATATTATTTTAATACTGTCGTATCTCTTTCATTTTGTTATCACTTGTTACAAAAGAAAAATGTGTTTAAATACTAGGTTTAAGAGATTAAACCCGGTTTTACAAAGATTCTTATTCTTAAGCACAAACTTAATAAGGAATTAATAACTCAAAGAAACTGGAACCTGACAAATCGATTCTAGTTCCAGTTCTAGGTACTTGGGTTGATTTTAATCATCCCATTTAAAAAAAATAACAAATAAACTCTTAAAAAATTACAGATACACCCCCAATAGTTTTCCCTTGTGACGGTCAGTTTTGGGTAGGAACTGGAACCCCGGGTACCCACCGTTCTTTTGCACACTCCTTAGGTTACGATACTTAAATTGTTATTCTAAAGATATCATCAACTATTATGTTATTGTGATGGAAGAGATAATATATGTAGTTGAAGCAATGTAGTGGCATATATGCCCTCCCTTTGCAGCTGATAATAACCATCAGAAATAAAATGTTACACCATTATTCATTGATGACCTAATATTTGGTAAAGCATCTTATGGCATTTTAATGTAGCTACCGAATTACAAAACCACAATTATACATTTAACCTCTTTAACTCAATGTTTCCCATATTATATATTTTATTTTATTTCAAACGTACATTATTAACAGTTGGGTTGACGTAGCAATAGCATTTCCTTGCCTTTTTAAGAGTAATGTTATGTTTCTAACTAAGTCATACAATCAAACAAAAAATAAATGATAGAATAATGATTTTACATAAATTTTGTACAATTTTTGTCTCATTGTATGATTTATTGTAAGCAAAACATTATTACTCTTTTAAATGTTATTTATTTAAAAGAGTAAACAACTTTTTCCCACCCAAATAATGACTTAATAATACTTTTTTACCCACAGACTTTTAAAATACCACTTTATTATCCAAATTTATATTCCGTTTCTGATTTTGGCATCGTTGTGACCCCATCACACCACCATTTTTGTCCTTGATCATTATTCATCAAAACCCCTCAAACTCTACTCCGGTAGATCATGCCAATCGCTGGCAATTAATTGATTAAGGTTTACGCATCCATCCCTCTTAAGTCAAATTCTAATCAATTTTAATCACCAAAATCTAACATTTTACTACCAAAAGACTCATCGACCTCCCCTCTTTAAAAGTCCCAATATGCTGGACCGAGTTTGCTTTATGTTCGTTGTTGAAATATAAATTTGGATAGTAAAATAGTATTTTAAAAATTTTGGGTAGGAAAATGTCATTAAGCCATTATTTGTGTGGGAAAAAGTCACCATTTCACAATGTCCCAATTATTTTTAGAGTAACAATAGCTTTACAAAGAGGCATATAAAGAACCATACAAAGAGATAATCCATACCCTTAAAATTCATGATTGTCTCTCTCTTCCTCTCTTTTTTTCTCTTCTTTTAAGGGTAGAGATTGTCTCTTTGTATACTCCTTTGTAAGCCAGTGTTAGTCTTGTTTTTAATAATAAATCCACAATTTGATTCCTCCCACGCTCTGTCCTGTTCTGTCCTATCTACCCTAACAAAATCACCCACGTGCTTCACACCAAACTACCTGCAAATACGGATAATACATCAGGCACCAACTACAAAACTGCCCTCTATTTGCACCGTATCTAAATTAATATCCGTGCGTATTTCTGTAATCTCACCTCCTCCTTCTCCACTTCCAATCCAATGGGCATTTCATTAATACAAGCTTCTGCAACTGCAAGTATCCCCTGCTTCCATGGACATGCAACACGAACATCCCAGAAATCACCAAAATTTCCTCAACCCCACAGCCAAGTATATGAGTATTCAGAATGAGACTAGAAATGTCAGTGGCATAAATGTTCATCAACATAAGCAGTAGACTGCAGTTACATCCCAACAAATAAACTCCTCAAATTTTAATTTAAACAAAAAGATTATTGAACAAAAACCCACCCCCACATAACCAAGCTATAGCTAGTTTAGTTTCCACTTCCCCTAATGTGACAGTCCAAATTGTACAAAATTTGTGAAAATATTCTATTCCGATAATCACAAACAAGATGACTACTCCTTTAATTAAAGGAACAAAATGATCAAATAAAAACAAATTCCATTTGACCACCTCATCAAAAAAATAACTTAATGTAGAGCCGTCCACATCTAATCTCATCTTCTATCAAAAAGGTGAGATTAGATGACTATGAGGATATCGAATTAGTGCTTAGTGTTCTAAACTGCATTAGAAAAATGTGTGTATCACCGAACAAAATGGGGATTCACTATTTGTATCATATTGTGAACTTACAAATTTGTTTCTATTTACTAGATTTTGAATTTGATGTCTTATTTTTTATATAATACGTAGTTCAGACGAAGCAATGGCTGATTCCATATCTGAGAGTGTTTTAGAGGATTATTATAATCCAAATTACATTCTTGCGGCTGGATCTGAGGCCACAAATGCTTCCCACATACCTGCTTGTCCAGTGATAGTGTTCGTTAACTCCAGAAGTGGTGGTCAATTGGGTGGGGAACTTCTTGTCAGCTATCGTTCTCTTCTTAATGAAAACCAGGTAATTGAAGGATTTGTACACGAGTGATTACGATTATGTTTGTTTTCAGTGGAATTGATGGTAGAGTTATCAAATTTCAGGTTTTTGATTTGGGAGAAAAGGCCCCTGATAAAGTGCTACATGAACTTTATGCCAATTTAAAAAAGTTAAGGCATGCTGGAGACGTTTTGGCTGCTGAAAATCTGAAGAAATTGAGAATAATTGTGATAACGCTTGTCCAGAAATATATAATATTCTGCCTATGGATATCAATAATGATTCTTACATATTTTCCTTTCCATACGTCCCTGATTTGACCTTGATATCTTTGATGTCTTTAATGTGTGCTCACAAAATCAGGTTGCTGCGGGAGATGGCACAGCTGGCTGGC
Source organism: Pistacia integerrima (assembly GCA_026225825.1). NCBI lineage: Eukaryota > Viridiplantae > Streptophyta > Magnoliopsida > Sapindales > Anacardiaceae > Pistacia > Pistacia integerrima. Next base: position 34,630,815 of record CM047747.1, on the reverse strand, counting down.
TTCTTGGAGTTGTTTCTGATCTTAAACTATCTCATCCACCTCCAATCGCTACAGTGCCATTAGGAACTGGAAACAATCTTATAACGGATTTCTGTCTTGATTTTTGTTGATGCGAGATTTTGCACCAACGAAACGCACGTGTGAAATGTTGTGGGGAGACAGTTTTTAAAGTGGTTCAGATGCTAAAGTAGCAAGTCCTACGTCCACTGATGCTTGTGTTGATGATGGGGGTCAGGTCGCTATTAGCTGACTGACTTTACAATAATAATAATACAAGGTATTAATTGATAAGAAAAGAGAGTATAATTAATCAAGCGAGAAGTGTCCGAATCCCTTTAATAAAAGATGAATTCCTAATTTATAGTCGGATGCCCTGAGGTAATGATCACTAAATCTGCAAGTTGGTGGGATTATCCGTGCAAATCCTTCTTTATGTCACATTGCCCACCTTCCAAAGTTATTTGTGCGATTTAGAGCAAGGATTGGACACGTGGGAGCACCACAATCTCGACTAGCCTGACGCGTGCCCACTATCCTGACAGACGCAGACGATGGCTATTCCAATGATCTGACTTTTGTGGGTTAAAGGGTCCTGACGTCAACCCTCATATTTTTAGGCGTAATAGAAACCCCCTAGTTTTTAAGGTTTGAAGATTGAACCTTGGAAACTACAGGTCGTGCTATAGTTAGATGATTTCTGAAAACTTTAATCTATTCGAAAGTAGGTCGGAGCGGCATGTGCACGAGTGCGACCTCGCATGCTCAAGGACGAGCGACCTGGTTCTGTATGACATTGCCCGTTCATTCTGGTAACAGGAAGGCATTTAATGGAGCCATCCCTGCGTTGACAGGTGTACCTCTTGCGTGAGGAATGTTAGCCAATCACATTTAATGTCTTGCATGCTAAAACAGTGCGCTTTATTAGGGCATTAAATGCAATATGCATTGGCACAGTGCACCTTACCAGAGCATTAAATGAAGATTTGAGGTGCAATTAATGCACTGAGAGAGATATGGCCGTCGTTTAAGCTTTTCAACTGGAAAGGCGAAAGTCTGACCTCAGCCAGTCGTTTCGCTCACCGTCCCTCACTGATGAGTGACACGTGGCCAAGATCAACGATAAGGAACCTTTACCGTTCAAACGTCGTTTCAATTCTAGGAAATCCAAACGCCGATCCACTAAAAACCACAAATCGTTCTCAGGCAATGTCACCAAAGCCCTTTTTATAGAGAACAAAAGATTTCCACAGGCTAAGAACCTTTGTCTTCCAGACTTACATCTTTCTGGCATCTAAAGCGGACACCGTCGCTGTACTTCGAGAGGTAAGAGTTTTCTTGTCGTCATCTCATTTTTTCCATGAGTTAATGGCATCGGTCTTCCGGTAACCCATCGGAGACTAGTCATCTATGCTGGGTTGGAGTTGTGAATGGCGGCTCAAACCATATTGCTAGGGTATTTATTTAGGGTTTACGGAGTTTATTTCCTCCCATGTCATCGTACGATATAGCGTACGGAGACCAAATAATCCCTTTGCTTGTCGCTATTGCAGACTGGCAAAATGGACCCCTCGGATACCAGGCTTGAGCAGGGAACCAGCTCGTCCCTGCATGCTGCTCCTAGCATCCCTTTTGAGGTTTTCTCGGTACTCACCAAGGAAGAACTTGAGAGGGTAATAAACCAGTTCGGCATCGAAGTGGACGTATGCCATGACCTGACGCACTCATCGCGATACCCATCAAAAGGCCTGGCCACAATCTCCGAGGAGATCATCAAAAGTGGAGGACTTATCCCCCTACACCCTTTCATCAGGTCGGTTTTGGACCACTTCGGGGTCGCTCCGTTGCAGCTGACCCCGAACGCGTACGTCATTGCTGTTGCAATGTACATCTCATGCCAGGAAAATGGGCTGGGCGAGCTGACCTTGGAGCTTGACTACTCATATTATCTGAAGAAGAGCAAGGACAAGGATTCGTATTACATGTCCAGGCGACCTACCATTGCCGACAGGATACACAGTTATCCCAGCAACGCGGGGGCCTACAAAACGAAGTTTTTCTTCTTTCGTTATGATGGCCATTTCCGCTTCCAGGATCCGAGTAGGCCTCTTTCTCTTTGCTTGCATTTCTGTTTTATTTTTGGCGAACTCATTACGCTCGCTCTAACGACCAGGTTTTTATTTCTTGATAGTTAACAAGACAACTGAAATAGGGCTGCTCCACGACAGGAGGAGAATTTTTCAGTTCGACTCCCTTCCTGAGGACAAGCGCGACGCGAGGACATTTGTGACAACTGCGAATTTGCGAAAGTATGGTTTCTTCAACGCCAGCGCGTCGTTAGAGCCTCCACCACTTGGCTTGCTCCAAATGGACATGGGACTCGTCTTGCTCAGGTAGGAGATAAATCATATTTTTGTTTTCAACTCATAATGCTTAAATTTTTCCTTGAATTGTTACTAGTTCTATGCTACACAATAAGTGATGTGCAGAAATTTTAATTAGCTTGTTTCTATCTTGGCTTTAATTTTTATTTTTCATTGTTGTATGCAGGCAAACAGAATCTATTTTGAGTTTCAAAAGGGTGTTGCTGACCATACATTCATGAGAATCGATGGTGAGCCATGGAAACAACCTCTCCCAATGGATGATGACACTGTAGTTGTGGAAATTTCTCACCTAGGCCAAGTGAGCATGCTTGTCGTCCCGGGAGTTGCAGGTCCCAGAAGCAAAAATGACCTCTCTCAGGTTTCTCGAGATGAAGAAACCGATAGTGTTGAAGATGAATATGACGAAGATGGGGAAGAACAGAGGAAGTTTGGTGCTGCTGACACATTTAAAATTCCAGACAAGGTCGATATAGCTCATCTCAGTTGAAAGTTCACTAACAAAATATGCAGAAAGGACGAAGATTGATTTTGTCATTATTCACGAGAGTTGAATGTCTGTGTTGCATTGATGATACCGATACTCAGGATTCAAGAATGTGAAGTATGATTCCTTAAAGCAGAATAACTTATGCTATTTTCAACATCTCTACAATTAAAATACTTCCATCTAGTGCACAGCTTCCAAATCTTGAGGAACTTTACTTGGGGAATAATAATTTCAGTGGGACATATCCCAGTTTCATTACAAATTCTTCTAAGCTCTTTGAACTGAAGATGGGAAGGAACTCATTCTCAGGCTTCATTCCTAGTGCAATTGGTAATTTAAAATATCTTGAGTGGCTAGCCTTATGTGATAAATACTTGAACATATTCTACTCCGAGGTTTCTTCCCATTTTTACAAATTGCAAGAATTTAAGACATCTAGACTTGGCCGGGAATCCAGAAAATAGCATCCTTCCAAGTGCCATAGGTAATCTTTCTATTTCCTTGGAATATGTTCACTTGAAAGATTGCATTAACCAACTTGATAGAAATACACTTAGAAGGTAATGAATTGACTGGATCAATTACAATTACACTTTGTGGACTAGAGAAACTCCAAGGTTTGCATCTTTGAGATAATAAACTAGAAGGACTTATCCCAAATGATCTTTGTTATTTGAATAAATTGGTTGAGTTGCGATTGGATGGTAACAAGATAAATGGATCCATGTCTGGATGCTTAGGGAATCTCACTACTCTCAGAAAAATGTCCTAAGCTTTCAATAGGTTAACTTCTTCTATACCCTCAACTTTGTAGAACCTTCATGATATGTTGCTCATTGATTTTTCGTCAAATTCTCTAAATGGATATCTTTCATTAGACATTGGAAATCTTAAGGTTGCGATATATATAGATTTGTCAAGGAATCTTTTTTCAGGAAATATTCCAATCGTTATTGGTAGCTTAGAAAATCTACAAAATCTATCTTTAGCATACAATAGATTCCACAGTCAATTCCCAAAACATTTGGTCAATTAAGAAGTTTGGAATATTTGGATTTGTCTAGTAGCAATCTTTCTGGACTGATTCCCAAGCCATTAGAGTCACTCTAGTACCTCAAATCGTGGTTGTTAGTATCCTACGATACCCGATACATATCATACGATATAGATCACCAACGATACATATCAGAGAGTGTATCCTAAACCTTTCGATACGTTGATATGTATCTTACGATACAATACACATCCGTTCATATTCTTAAAAATATCGATATAGATCGATACGACTTTATTAATTTAGGCCAAAGGCCCAAAAAAAATTCGGGTCGAAACCGGGTCACTCAACCCGATTCACTAAAACTTGTCTAAATTTACCAATTTTGCATGGAGAAAGTGAAGAAGAATACGTGTTACCCATTTTACATGATAATAATAATATAAGTAGAGATATTATTGATCTTGAAAATGATATGAATGGTTGAGAGAAAATAATATAAATTTTTAATTTTGTGATTAATTTTGATTATGTAATACTATAATTTAAATCCAATAATACCACAAAATTATTTAATTAATCTTGGGAATGATATTAATTTTTTTTTAATTTTGATTATTTTATTAATTTTTTTGAAAAAGACGTATCATACGATACGATACGATACGATACGATACGATACATAATACACGATTCAAAAAATTAGGTTTTCGATACACGATACGATACTCGATTCGACAACCATGCCTCAAATATCTAAAATTATCATTCAACCAAGTGGTGAAATCCTAGAGGAGGATCTTTTGGTAAAATTTTCTGCTGAATCATTTATGGGGAACCTAGCACTATGTAGTTCTCAAAAACTATAGGTTCCGCTACGCAAAACTAGCACATATGGAAAGTCAAGGGTAGATAAGGTTGTCATATCGATTGTTTTGCCACTACGCATTACATTCACATTAGTTGTCTTTGTTCTTATATTTGTGTTTATCAAATGCCGGAGAAAGAAAACAAGGCCACCGCCTAATGTTGACAACATGGAGAAGAATTTCTTACCATGAACTTTCATGAGCAACAAATGGATTCAGTGAAACCAACCTACTTGGCAGAGGAAGTTATGGCTTAGTTTACATAGGAAGATTAGACGACGGGATGGAGCTTGCAATAAAGGTATTCCACCTACATTTTGAAGGAGCTCTTTCGAGTTTTGAAACTGAATGTGAAGTAATAAGCAATATTTGTCATCTAAATCTTATCAAAATCATCAGCAATTATTCAAACTACAATTTTAAATCTTTGATACTAGAGTATATGCCCACGGGAGCCTTGGGAAATGCTTTTATTATGAGAATAGTGTTATGGACATTTCATTAAGGTTGAACATAATGATCGATGTTGCATCAGCTTTGGAATATCTCCATTTTGGTTATTCAACCCCAATCATTTATTCTGACTTAAAGCCCAACAATGTCTTGCTAGATGAGAATATGATCGCACATTTGGCTGATTTTGGCATCGCAAAGCTTTTAGGTGAAGAAGACTCAATGACACAAACACATCCCACCATTGGTTATATGGCTCCAGGTAATTGTTTCTAATTCAATATTTTATTTTTCATTAATTTTCTTTGTTACTGATTCTTTTTCTCCTAGCCAGAAAAAAAACTTAATGATTTATATATCACTATCAGAATATGGAAGGGAATGAAGAATATCTAGAAAAGGAGATTTGTACAGTTATGAGATTTATGCTTGTGGAAACATTTACGAGGAAGAAGCCAACAGATGAAATATTTACTGAAGAAATGAGCTTGAGGATCTGGGTTGGGGAATCATTAAATAGTACAATGATGAAAGTTGTAGACACAAATTTGCTAAGAAGGGATGATGAACATTTTTCTAGCAAGGAGGAATGTGTTTCATCTATCTTGAGTTTGGCTATGGAGTGTACAAGAGAATCCCCGCAGGAGAGGATCAACATCAAAGAAGTGGTACCAAGACTCTTGAAAATTAGAGTCAAATTTGCAGAAGGGTTTCAGATCAAGGCTAATTTTCGTTTCCTTTTCTAAGGAGATAGTTCTTTCTCTTGCTCTGTTTCACTCTGTATTGGCCTAAGTTATTTAACCTTTTCTTATATCCTTTCAGATATTTAAATCTATATCATTTGATTTCCAGTTTGTTGTTGTGTTACAGGCCCTTTTCTAAGCAATATTCCTTTTAATCAATTATCTCCTCTAATGGCCCCATTTATTACTGTAATTTCAACATAACAAATTAATTAATGATTAACTTATGACATTCAATAATAACTTTACAAGAAGATGTATAAGTGCTTTTACAACATTAAAAGCAAAACCTTACTTTGAAAAATTTTTAAGTGTGGATCAAAGGTGAGTGCTAGATGCTGACCTTACATTATATAGAGTTTGTGAAGTGAGCGTCTAAACACTCATCTTACGTTATAGGATTAAAATCAATATTAATCAACTCAATAAAGATGTTGATTAATATTGATTTTATCATATAATTAACTTATGGTTAACTTCTGACATTCAATAATAGCTTATAAAAAGATGCATAAACGTTTTCTCAATCATCCAAATTTTTAACCCAACAACTCAAAATTTATATCAAAATTAGTGTAAAAAAATGAAGCTCCCGAATCTTTCCATATATATACATATCCTCAAATGTTACAGAGTTATTTTAACATTTCAATTAATGATAGACTCTTAATGCAACGTGGATTTGTAAACACCTTATTTTGTTCTAATGTTGACTAGCTATGATTTTATTAAAAAAAAAAAAAAAAAATGGTGCTTTCACAACATTGTAGCCAAAGCGATAGTGATAGACTTTGGTTTTGTAAAGGGTTGGCCCAGAATTTGAAGTGTTTAACTGATTAATTGATTCAAAATTAAAATAAATAAGAGTTTTGTTGAAATGGGAACACTTATTGGTAATGGATGAAAATCTTGTTGAAGAAGAAGAGACAAACAAGAAGAAAAATGAATTTCAATTTTAGGCAAATTTATGTTTAGGAATTTGTAATGGAAAATATTTGATTTTTCTTTTACTATGAGTTGTATTAGGAGAGAAGAATTGGTTTTAGATTTTATTTTGAGTTAAAATAGAAGAAAGAATTTAATTAAAAGAATCCTATTAGAATTTGAAATATGAATCATAATATTAAAAAAATATATATATATATTCTACTTATTTGTTAGAATCAATTCAAAATTACGAGAGAAATAACAACGAACAAAAGAATACAAAATATGAGAAACACAAGATGTGAGAAGAAGTATTAAATATTATAGGAAGGTGCTGTATTGATAAGACACCAACATTGTGTTATTAAAATTATAGTGAAATTATTTCATCTGTAAATATAAATAATGTCGAATCACGTATTTATGTGTTTGTGATATTTTATTCTTTATTTTATTTTATTTTCTCTCCAATTTCTAACAAGTTTGATGTGACATTTCATTGAAAAGATCTTATATACATTAAATGTTATAAGTTATTTAAAAGCTCCAACCATAAACTATGGTCCACCCCTCTAAATATCTCGATATTTTTACAATGTACTCAAATGATAATGTAATCTTCAAACCCACTAATAAAGACTTTCTCCTTCAATCACAATCCCTGTTGACTCGTCTTAAATGCGATGAGGCTGTCTAATCTAATGGAAAAATTTCTAAATTTTAGATATTTCTAGCACCATGAGCATAGGTAAGGCTGTCCACCCAGCTCTATATATCAACTTGTGAGTGCTTGTCCTACGGCTATTTACCAATTATCTTGGCCTCTCATGGAGAAATATCGTTCACTTTGCATTTTATTCATTGCTCTCACTGTTCAATTTTCGACATTTTCCTATGTCAGTGCAAAACGAACCAACATTTTCACAGACCAACAAGCTCTTCTTGCACTCAAAGCTCATATAACCCATGATCCTACTAATTTTTTGGCCAGTAATTGGTCCGCAAGCACCTCTATTCGTGAATGGAGTGGCATCACTTGTGGTGCCCGTCACCGTAGAGTCACAGCTTTGGATATTTCTTACTTGAATCTTACTGGTACCATTCCTCCTCAACTAGGAAATCTACCTTTCCTTTCAATTCTATCCATCAGAAACAATAGCTTTCATGGCACTCTCCCTGATGAGTTGGCTCAGTTACGCCGACTCGAATGCCTTGATTTCAGTTTCAATAACTTCATCAATTTAGAGATCCCATCATGGTTCGGGTCCTTAACCAAACTTCGAATCTTGAGATTGAATGAAACAACATTTTCAGGGACTATCCCTCAATCCTTGGGCAATTTGTCTTCATTGCAAGAACTTATTCTTGATTATAATGAGCTTTCAGGTTCCATTCCCACCTCCCTCTTCAACATATCTTCACTGCAAAAACTTAGTATACATGGTAACCAACTCTCAGGTTCCTTCCCTTCCATCATTTTCACCATGTCTTCGTTGATATTTATTAACTTAAGACATAATGGATTATCTGGTGGATTCTCTCCAACCATTTTTGAATATCTTCCTAATTTGGAAGTGCTTGCTTTGGATGATAACATGTTTGCTGGTGAAATACCATCCACTTTATCAAAATGCAGACATTTGCAAGTTTTGTCCTTGTCGAACAATCATTTAACAGGAGCAATACCAAAAGAAATCGGAAATTTGACTCAACTTAAGTCGTTGTTTCTTGGCCTCAATAATCTCCAAGGTACATATATATACTTCTTTATAAAAAAAATCTTCTTTATAATATATAACTGCAATATATATGGCTACTAAATCCTTTTCAAATATTAATAATATGAAACTAATAATATAGGAATTTAATAAATAATGAAATAAAAATATGTAAGTAATTAAGTAGAATATTCTTCATCATCAGTGTTCTGGTCTTCCCAAATATAGATTTTGTCAGCATTAGCTTGTATCTCAAAATTCATATTTTTAACCTTTATTTGCTTTAATCTAACCATTGTGACTTTGTAGGAAACATTCCACAGGAGTTGGGAAATCTTGCACAACTGAGGAGTTATTCACTTGCATATAATCATCTCATCATTGGTACATCTTGTTTGCATACAACCACTCTGTTCTTAATCGTTAATTAACTTCAAAACCATGGGGTACCACGTCACTCATAGCACCTACCAATGTATTTACGCGACCTATGAAATTTTTTTAATCCTGAATCTTTATCATTAAAGTGATTGGAAGTTATCAATTTAAAAATCTTTGTGCAGCAATATATTGGTTGGTGGTATGGGTGATATGTTACCCTTGTGGTACTATAGATATTCTCGTGATCATTTTACGAGTAATTAACACGAAATTCACAATTTACTACAAATCTAATAGAGTTAAAAAGTATATCCTTTTTGTTTTGTTATTTCACAGGAGTCATACCGAAAAAAATTCTAAACTTGACTCGGCTTCAGATGTTTTCTCTATATCAAAATAAAATCCAAGGTATGATATATGCAAGCGTGAGGCTAGCTACATATAAAATTTTAAATCTTTGTTGCACAAAATTGCAACTTCATTTATATGTCATAATCGTGACTCTTCTTCCACTTCAGTAATTTGTTGTCCCTCTGCTTTATCTTGTTTTGCTAAATGAAATGATATCTACCAATTGTTTTACAGGAGTCATACCAAAAGAAATCGGAAATTTGACTCAGCTTAAGGGGATTTACTTTGGCTACAATCAACTACAAGGTCTGATTTATTCAACCTTGATGTGCTATAGCTGTTTTATATGATTTGACCATTACTTAATCTCATAAATTAAGGCCTTAAAACGTTTTTCAAGTCTCACAATAAAAGTTGTTTTATGATTAAACGAAGAAAAGTTAGTCTTATTATGATGCATCTTCTTTTTCTAGTAATCTCATTATACAGTTGATGAGCTCTCATATATTCAGGTGAGATGCCACAAGAAATCGGTGATCTTCATAATCTAGAGGAGTTGGGACTCTCATGGAACAACCTAGTTGGACCTATCCCAACTACCATCTTCAACATCTCAACAATCCAAGGAATTGGAATTGCAGGAAATAAACTCTCAGGAATTCTTCCAACTAATACTAAACTTTCAAATCTTAGGGTTTTACAGTGGGATCTAATGATTTTAGTGGGCCATTTCCAAGCTTCATCATCAATGCTTCCAAGCTTTCAATGCTAGATATTTCAAGTAATTCATTCACAGGCTTCATTCCTGGTACAATTGGTAATTTAAGAAATCTTGAGTGGCTTGTCTTATCAGACAATTACTTGACATCGCCCACTCCAAATTTGAGCATTCTTTCTTCTTTGGCGAATTGCAAGAATTTAAAACATTTAGAGTTGGCTGGAAATCCACTCAATAGCCTCCTTCCAAGTTCCATAGGAAATCTTTCTATTTCCTTGGAAAATGTTGACATGAATGATTGCAATATTAGTGGCAACATTCCGAAAGAGATAGAAAACTTAAACCACCTGATAGAAATCCAATTACAAAGCAATGAATTGACTGGACCTATTCCAGCTACACTAGGTGGACTACAAAAACTCCAAGGTTTGAATCTTAGAGATAACAAATTAGAAGGATCCATACCAGACCATCTTTGTCGTTTGATTAAATTAGTTGAGTTGCAGCTAGATGGTAACAACATATATGGATCTATTCCTGCATGCTTCGGTAATCTCACTTCACTAAGAAAACTATCATTTGCCTCTAATAGGCTAACTTCTGTCATACCTCCAACTTTGTGGCAGCTTGAGGACATCTTGTACTTTAATTTGTCATCAAATTTTCTAAACGGATCTGTCCCATTGGAAATTCAAAGTCTGAAAGTTGTAGTAGCTATAGATTTGTCAAGGAATCATTTGTCAGGCAATATTCCAACTGATATTGGAAGCCTTAAAAATCTACAGAATCTCTCCTTAAGTTATAATAGATTTGAGGGCTTGATTCCTGAATCAATTGGTGACATGACAAGCTTGGAGTTCTTGGATCTGTCTAATAACAGTCTCTTTGGAGTTATTCCTAAGTCTTTAGAGAAACTCTCAAACCTCATATATCTAAATTTGTCTTTCAACCAATTAAGTGGTGAAATTCCTACTGGAGGGACTTTAAGAAACTTTTCGGCTGAATCATTTAAAGGGAATCTTGCATTGTGTGGCTCTCCACAATTGCAACTTCCACAATGCCAAACAAGCACTCATCGAAAATCAAGGACAAAAAAGGTTCTGCTATTGATTGTTTTGCCACTAAGCATTGTAGTCACAATGGTTGCCCTGGTTCTTACATTTGTGTTGACCAAAGGCCGAAGGAAGAGCAGAAAGCCACCTACTAATGCTGAAGTGTATCCACAACATACATGGAGAAGAATTTCTTACCAAGAACTGGTTAGAGCTACAGATGGATTTAGTGAGAACAACCTGCTTGGCAGAGGAAGCTATGGTTTCGTTTACAGAGGAAGATTAGATGATGGGATAGAGCTTGCGGTAAAGGTATTCCACCTACATTTTGAAGGCGCACTCACCAGTTTTGAAGCAGAATGTGAAGTTTTGACTAGTATTCGACATCGAAATCTTGTTAAAATCATTAGTAGTTGCTCAAATGATGATTTTAAATCTTTGATACTCGAGTACATGCCCAATGGGAGCCTGGAGAAGTGTTTGTATTCTGACAACTGCATTTTGGATATTTCACATCGGTTGAACATAATGATAGATGTTGCATCTGTTTTGGAATTTCTCCATTTCAGTTATTCAGCCCCCATTGTACACTGTGACTTAAAGCCCAACAACGTCTTGCTAGATGAAAATATGGTTGCACATTTGAGCGATTTTGGAATTTCAAAGCTCTTAAGTGAAGAAGACTCTATGATGCAAACGCAAACCCTTGCTACCATTGGTTATATGGCACCAGGTAATTAGTTTTTTCATACTCTATATTTGTTTTTCTTGCTAAATTTACTTTGTTATTCTTTATTATTTTTCTTGTCAAAAGACACATTAATTTATCTAACAATGATCCGACATGCGATCATGATAAATAGAGTATGGAAGAGAAGGAAAAGTATCGTGAAAGGGAGATGTTTACAGCTTTGGTATTATGCTAATGGAAGCATTTACAAGGAAGAAGCCAACGGATGAAATATTTAGTGAGGAAATGAGCTTAAGGAGTTGGGTTGGTGAATCGTTATGTAGTGCAGTGATGAAAGTTGTGGACAGCAATTTGGTAAGTATGGATGATGAAAATTTCTCTAGAAAGGAGGAATGTTTATCATCAATCTTGAGTTTGGCAATGGAGTGTACAAGAGAATCACCTGGGGAGAGGATCAACATTAGAGAAGTGGTATCTAAACTCTTGAAAATTAGAGTCAATTATCTTGCCAATATGGCAGCCACAAGAGGTAGAATGCTATATATCAAATTTGAGTTAATTTCCTTTTCCTTTTAATTACATATATGGATTGTTTTCAATTTTGCAGAGAGGAACAAAAATGTGCTTGCTAGACAACAACCCATTGATTGAAGGGCTTAGCTTCAGCAGAATATGGGTAAACTTAATAAAGGTACCTGTAATTATCTTATAGTTTTGTTAGACCTTAATATACTGAAGATAAACTTCAGGGGTTTGAATTTCCCATATCATATTTATGAAGATGAATTAATTATTAATATTTCATTGATCGAACCAGTTGCGAGTAATATTATAATGACTAGTGGCAGTTTACCTGGAATTGAAGTATAACAGTCCCATCAAATGAATTGGTAAACTTGTAACTGAGCCATAAGCTTCTGTTTTTTGTTTAGCGAAAAAGTGGCTGACAATAACTGCTTTTAATTTGCAAGGACAAGTGGATTAGGTTACTAGCCAACAACCCATGGATCGAAGGACCGGAGTTTCAGTGATTTAAATTTGATTTTGATAACCTTCGAAACCTGTTGGACCTTTGTGTAGTGAAGATAAACTTGACGGGTTTTTGAAGATTCTAGTATTATATTTATGGAGATGAACATATCTATTATATTAAGTTTTTTATTTATTTATTTTAAAAGAAGTAATGTTCCAGAGTTGTAATTTTCTTTTCCCTTCTGGAATGATCAAACCCAGCGGCTATTGGCCCAAGGTTTTCTAAGACATGTATAGTTTTCATTTTTTTAGTTCCATAATTATACCAATGCTTTTCAGGGGTATAGGATATGTGGATAAAAGTTTTCTCTTAAGTTGCGATGATTTTATGCTCACTTCAACAAGCAGTAGAATCTATTAGCCTTGTATTCAAGTTCAGATTCTCTTTTGGAGTCCATGAAATTGTGACCAAGGGTGTAGCTGTAGAAGACAACGCCCAGCACAATTTTTTGTCCTTTCATTTTGTCTTCTTAAGGTGACAGAATTCATTAAGGTGATAAAGGTAAGAGATTTGTAACATAATCGACGAAGACGCCAGAGGAAGTTGTAGAAAGTCGTGTTTTAGTGATAATCATCTCTTTTAATTATGTAAATATTAAGTTAGTGCATTAAATAATATAAAAAAAGACTTGTAGAGATCAATTATTTCTTTTAATTATTTAAATATTTTATTTATTATGCCAGTCTTTTTTTTTTTTTTTTTCGATCAATATTACTGTTGTACTACTTAATGTGCAAAGAAGAGATAATACATGGATAATATAGAAAGAAGAGATAATACAAAACTACAAGGCTCTCCTTATATAGCTCATAAAAGGTTAAAATCCTTTCTTTATATCTTACAGGGTTTTGAGATTTTTCTATAATGATTAGAAAAAACAAACTCTTTCTTTGTTGAATACAACTTTACATGAGAAGATCATGTTGCAATATGAACACTTTTTGGTAATTGATGAATATATTGGTGAAGAAGAAAAGGCAAGCAAGAAGAAGCAAAGGCTGAAGAACTCTGGAAAAATTCCAAAGATGGCTTCACAACGACAAGGAAAAGGTTTCGCCACGGCACGATTGAAGATTGAAGTTGTCCAGAAGTTTGCTGCCACAGATCCAGAAGTTGTCCACATGAATACAGAAAAAAATGCATCATTCTACACAGACAGGAATAGATTCTTTTTCTTTAAACTTGTTCATTGAAAATGACTTCAAACTTAATCAAATAAGACTTCAGAGACAACCCATTACCTAACCAAAAACTTAATGTAAATCCTAGAACTATTCAAACATCAAGTCTTTGTTTTTGTGACGATAACACAGTGGGTCATATTCAAGAACTGATGTCCAAACTGAACGAAATAGAGAGTAATACGAGAACAAAATAAACAATAAACGAACAAACACAAACAGTATAAAGAAAAAGTAATATGCGCGACATTTCCTGGTTTACCCAATATAGACTACATTCAATAAAGTCAATATTATTTTAATACTGTCGTATCTTTCATTTTGTTATCACTTGTTACAAGAGAAAAATGTGTTTAAATACTAGGTTTAAGAGATTAAACACAGTTTTACAAAGATTTATATTCTTAAGCACAAACCTAATAAGGAATTAATAACTTAATGAAACTGGAACCTAACAAATCAATTCTAATTCCGGTTCTAGGTACTTGGGTTGATTTTAATCATCCCATTTAAAAAAAATAACAAATAAACTCTTAAAAAATTATAGATACACCCCCAATAGTTTTCCCTTGTGACGGTCAGTTCTGGGTAGGAACTGGAACCCCGGGTACACACCATTCTTTTGCACACTCCTTAGGTTACGATACTTAAATTGTTATTCTAAAGATATCATCAACTATTATGTTATTGTGATGGAAGAGATAATATATGTAGTTGAAGCAATGTAGTGGCATATATGCCCTCCCTTTGCAACTGATAATAACCATCAGAAATAAAATGTTACACCATTATTCATTGATGACCTAATATTTGGTAAAGCATCTTATGGCATTTTAATGTAGCTACCGAATTACAAAACCACAATTATACATTTAGGCTGCGTTTGGTTCAAAATTTGGGGGTTTTGGGAAAAGTTTTTTGAAAAAAGTTGAATTGGGCAGGTATTACGAGGTAAAATTTATAAATTAATAAAATTTCCTTTATGTTTATTTTTTTACAAAATACCCCCTATAATAAAACATTAAAAGTTAACAAAAATACCCCTAACCCACCCTCAAACACCCCAGTAGGCGACCACCAGGAGGAGGTGGCCGGAGTCGCCATATGGGCGCATGACCGGTTGGATCTTGCCGGTCATGCGTCGCTATGGCCTTTTCCGGTCAGATCCACGGTGGATCTGGCCGAAAAAGGCCGCGATCTACGATCGATCGGCCGTTGAGGTGGATCTGGCCGAGGAAAGGCGGATCTACTGATCCGATCTGGCCGTCCACGCCGATCTGGCCGTATTTGCTCTCAAGCGAAGGAACGAACAAGCGGTTGTCCGTTGATGGTCAAGCAGCACCGTTTGTTAAGGCCGTCGTGGATGAACGATTATTCGGCCAAAGATTCTGCCGTCCAGCGGCGATCTTTCGGCCTTAGTGTGGCCTTTTACCAAAACCGGCCGGATCTACGGATGGATCCTGGCCAGGAAAAGGCTAGATCGGCGCTGACCTGCCTAGGCTGATTCAGGTAGGTAGTGCGCCATTCTACTCAGGAGGCCATTTTCCAGGTGGTGGTGGTAGGAATACGTAAAGTTATTATTGGGGTGTTGTTGTAATTTAAAAAAATATATTTAGGGGTATTTAATTAAATTATCAAATTTAAGGGGTTTAAAAAAAGTTGAATAATTTTGGGAGTAGTATTCCCAAAAATCTGAAATTTTGGGTATTTTACTGTTTAACTTTTTTGAGAATACTAAAAATAGTATTCCCAAATGTGAAACAAACGCAGCCTTAACCTCTTTAACTCAATGTTTCCCATATTATATATTTTATTTTATTTCAAAGGTACATTATTAACAGTTGGGTTGACGTAACAATAGCATTTCCTTACCTCTTTTAAGAGTAATATTATGCTTCTAACTAAATCATATAACCAGACAAAAAATAAATGATAGAATAATGATTTTACATAAATTTTATGTAATTTTTATCTGATTGTATAATTTATTGTAAGCAAAACATTATTACTCTTTTAAATGTTACTTACTTAAAAGAGTAAACGACTTTTTCCCACCCAAATAATGACTTAATAATATTTTTCCACCTACAGACTTTTAAAATACCACTTTATTACCCAAATTTATATTCTGTTTCTGATTTTGGCATCGTTGTAACCCCACCACACCACCATTTTCGTCCCCGATCATTATTCATCAAAACTCCTCAAACTCTACTCCTGTAGATCATGCCAATCGCTAGCAATTAATTGATTAGGGTTTACGCATCCATCCCTCTTAAGTCAAATTCTAATTAATTTTAATCACCAAAATCTAACATTTTTTCCTTCTGTTATAGGCCTAGTATAAGGAATGAAGTAAGTAAAATATAGGGGTCGTAAAGCTTCCAGTTTTACTCCCTTTGATGAATTTGAGTTAATTCGAGACAACAGAGGAAGAATTTTCATGATGGGCTTTAATATCTTCGGCTTTGTACTCCTCTTGATGAATTTGAGTTGATTTTGATTCTTTTCAGAAACGGTTGTGCATGATGATGACTCTTAGCTTCTCTAAAATGTTTAAGGCTCTGCTTAGAGTTCTAAACTGCATTAGAAAAATGTGTGTATCACCGAACAAAATGGGGATTCACTATTTGTATCATATTGTGAACTTACAAATTTGTTTCTATTTACTAGATTTTGAATTTGATGTCTTATTTTTTATATAATATGTAGTTCAGACGAAGCAATGGCTGATTCCATATCTGAGAGTGTTTTAGAGGATTATTATATTCCAAATTACATTCTTGCGGCTGGATCTGAGGCCACAAATGCTTCCCACATACCTGCTTGTCCAGTGATAGTGTTCGTTAACTCCAGAAGTGGTGGTCAATTGGGTGGGGAACTTCTTGTCAGCTATCGTTCTCTTCTTAATGAAAACCAGGTAATTGAAGGATTTGTACACGAGTGATTACGATTATGTTTGTTTTCAGTGGAATTGATGGTAGAGTTATCAAATTTCAGGTTTTTGATTTGGGAGAAAAGGCCCCTGATAAAGTGCTACATGAACTTTATGCCTATTTAGAAAAGTTAAGGCATGCTGGAGACGTTTTGGCTGCTGAAAATCTGAAGAAATTGAGAATAATTGTGAGTACGCTTGTCCAGCAATATATAATATTCTGCCTACGGATATCAATAATGATTCCTACATATTTTCCTTTCCATATGTCCTTGATTTGACCTTGATATCTTTGATGTCTTTAATGTGTGCTCACAAAATCAGGTTGCCGGGGGAGATGGCACAGCTGGCTGGCTTCTTGGAGTTGTTTCTGATCTTAAACTATCTCATCCACCTCCAATTGCTACAGTGCTATTAGGAACTGGAAACAACCTCCCGTTCGCATTTGGTTGGGTAGGTTATATGTTTACCTGTCTCTTGTAGCTGAACTTAGAGAATGCCAATCTTACTACCAGTTTAGCACGATTCTTATACCATGTATTTGGATAATTCTCAGGGAAAGAAAAATCCGAGCACAGACCGTCAGTCTGTGCTGTCATTCATGGAACAAGTAAAGAATTCAAAAGAAATGAAAATCGACAGGCAATGCATCCATGATGGCTTATACTATATACCACTAAAGTTACTTATTCATGGCATCATCACTAAGCAATCTAGTGGGACTAGACATTTCTCTGTATTCACATATGGTTATATTTTCCCTCTTTGTGGTTAAATTGGGAAATCTATATTTTTCTCTGTCCGAATTTTACTTTATTTCTGTTTACCAATCATATATTTTTTTAAATCAAATTTCAGCTGGCATATTCTAATGAGAATGAGGATTCCTAAACAAGGACCTTGTGATCCCATTGCGCCTCTTGAATTACCCCATTCTTTGCATGCATTTGATCGCATCTCTGAAAAAGATACTCTGAATGTGGTAAGTCTTTTCTTTTCTTTTTACTTTTATTATTATTATTATTATTATTTTGTGTTTTTTACATGGTTTATGCGAATCTGACATTGCTGGCTTACTGTTAAATGTTTTGTTGAATGTTATCAGGAGGGTTGCCACACATTTCGTGGGGGATTTTGGAACTACTTCGGCATGGGTAAGAAATACGAAACTTAATTTCTATAATCATATGAAGGTGATCCATTAATGATGTTTGAAAGGAAAGTTTATTTGTGTTTTGGTGGCAACCAGTTCTTATTACATAAGTGTAGCTGCTCAGTTTGTTGACCCATAAGTTTTCCTTACACAGGAATGGATGCTCAATTGTCATATGCATTTCATTCTGAGAGGAAATTACACCCAGAAAAATTCCAAAACCAGTTAGTTAATCAGGTATCAATATCTTTGGGTGCGTTTGGTTTATTATTTTGGATAAGATTTTGGGGATAGTATTGGATAATTGAATATGGCAGTATTACGAAGTAAAATTTAAAAATTTATAAAAAAACCCCCTAAGTTTGCTAATTTAATAAATACCCCAACATATAAAATGACAAAAATACCCCCACCACCTGCAGTGCCAGATTCTAGCCACCACCGCAGGAATCTGGCGGGAAAATCGCATTACGACTGACGGTTGGATGCATAGCCGTGCGATATTATGGCCTTTTCCGGCCAGATCCACCACGGATTTGGACGGAAAAGGCCAGATCTACGGCCTTTCGTGGCCATCGACAGTCGAAAAAGGCCAAAATGACGGCCATCTTTGGCCGTCAGCGACAGCCAAAGATATGGCCGTCGTTTTCGGTCAATGACGGTCATTTCTTTGGCCGTTGCTGACTGCCTGATCCACTGTGGATCTGGTTAGAAAAGGCCGGATCGATGAATTACCATCCAGTTCCGGTCGGTAATTCACCATTGTCGGTGGTAGCCGGAATCTGGCAAGTATGGGTTACGGGGGTGTTTTTGTTAATTTTTAAACTTTTTTTTCAGGGGGTATTTAATGAAATTAATAACCTTTTGGCAAAGTGTTTCTGGTGACATTCTGTTTCCTGTATATATTTGTCACACTACATTATCAGTTGAAGATAAAATATATATTTTTGGTTTTTCTAGTTTCTTTTCATATGTTTTTTCATTTGCTCGAACTTCGAGGCCAATGGTTTTATTTATTATTCAAGTTCTTGGACTTCTGTTTGGTTTTCAATGTTTCTAAGAGTGGCTTGATTTCAATACAGGAACATAGCACTGCTAGCGGAAGTTAAAATCATGAAAAAGCAAGGCGTATGGGAGGACCTCGACATACCTCGCAGGTGAGGTTATATGTTCCGATATTTCAATTTTTACTGATCCAACTGAGTGAGATTGGATATGCCGAGTAGAGTGATAAAGAACAGGAAAGCATTAAAGTGTTGAATGTCTTATGTTGTTTCTTGTCACTAAAACTGCACTGACCTCAATCTAGTACATTTACATATGATTTCTCATTTCTGTCAATTTTCACTCCCCAGTTCACCAACACTTTGTCTTTTGACATACAAACATTAGGTCTATTGTTTGCCTAAACTTGCCCAGTTTTTCTGGTGGACTTGATCCTTGGGGAAAACCATTAAGGAAGAAAATACGGGAGGTTAGTTCTTACTTTTAATATAACTTCTTCGGGTTATGAAATGAAAACACATTTTCACCAATTAGTTACTAATTCTCTACAATTTTGATTTCTAGAACGGCTTGACTCCTCCATATGTAGATGATGGCCTTATTGAGATCGTCGGTTTTAGAGATGCTGGGCATGGACTTGTTTTGCTTGCTCCAAATGGACATGGGACTCGTCTTGCTCAGGTAGGAGACAAATCATATTTTTGTTTTCAACTCATAATGCTTAATTTTTTCCTTGAATTGTTACTAGTTCTATGCTACACAATATGTGATGTGCAGAAATTTTAATTAGCTTGTTTCTATCTTGGCTATAATTTTTATTTTTCATTGTTGTATCCAGCAAATGTAACTGCTTTTGAGTTTCAAAAGGGTGCTGCTGACCATACATTCATGAGAATCGATGGTGAGCCATGGAAGCAACCTCTCCCAGTGGATGATGATGAGAAGAAACTGAAAGAAATCGAAAAATGAAGAGAAAGGGAATTCAATATTATTGAACTTGAGTAAGTAATAAGATTACAATGTTAGGGATTTATATATACAGAGCTTCGAAGGAGAGAAAGTAAAGACGTGAAAGAGTAAAGTAAAGAGCTTATGAAATGAACAAGACAACAGCTCTTAGCAATTCCAAAACGACACTGTTGCTTGTTAGTGACATATGAGAAATTACAAGCAGCTCCTCTAACTTTGATCATTTGCACTTTTCAGCCTTTCACCAACATTCCCCCTCAAACTCAACTACATTACTTTGAACTTTGTGATCAATCACCAACATTCCCTGTAGTAACAACTACCCTTAAGAAGCTTTGCCTGAATTGATGCATCTGAGTAGCAACACTGTAGTTGTTAAAGACTCTGTGGTCAACATGCCCCTGTAAACGAAACTATCCTCAGGTAATTTCAATTGAACTAAAAAATATTAAAACTGCACTTTGCATTTGACTAGTGCACTACACTACTCTTCACAAGGCTGCCTTGTAAATCACTGCTCAGAAACAATTCAAAGAACCCAAAACTGCATCTGTAAAACACTTCTTCAAAACGTAAAGCTGCATAACACCATAACTCAACCAACTGCATAATTGCCAAACACTCAAACTCCCAAATCTGCATAACACCATAACTCAACCAACTGCATAATTGCAAACACTCAAACTCCCAAATCTGCATAATACCATAACTCAACCAACTGCATAATTGCCAAACACTCAAACTCCCAAATCTGCATAATACCAGAACTCAACCAACGGCATAATTGCCAAACACTCAAACTCCCAAATCTGCATAATACCAGAACTCAACCAACTGCATAATTGCCATAAGCTATTTACAAGTGGACATAAACTGCATCAGCTCAAGTTTTCTCAACACTGCACACCCTACATTATTAACCAAATTGAAACTGCTGCAGAATCTATTTCAACAGACAAAACAACCACAAACTGCAAACTGCATATCCTGTTTTCTCAACCCTTCCTTAAAAACAACAACACAAAAAAAAAAAAAACTGAAACAACTCAACTTAGTACTCAACCATCTGCAACTTAAAAAGCTGAAAAATATCAGTACTTAATAAACTTTATCAACATGATACTTTTTTTAAACCTCAAACCTTCTTCAAATCTCAAACCTGTATCACCCTCCCAAGAAAAAAACCAATCATGAATCCAACAAACCCTCAAACTCAACTACAACTATCATCAGTAGAACCAGCTGCATCATTTCAGTACCAAAAAAAACTTCGTAATGTGATCAACAATCCCAAAAAAAACTTCAGTAAAGATCAGCAGTTCTCAAGAAACCTTTGCTTCAGTAACAGTGAGTTTCTGTTTAAGTTCTTGAAATTGGGAAATAGAGAGAGCCTTAGTTAGAATGTTCGCAATTTGTAACTTTGAAGGGAAATACTGTACAGTGAGCTTTTTGGCTAACTTGATCCCGTATGTAATGAGTATCAATCTCAATGTGCTTAGTACGCGCATGAAAAACTGGATTAGCAGCTAGTGCACCAGCACTAATATTATCACACCAAATGATAGGGGAAGAGTTCAACTGCATACCCAATTCAGAAAACAAACTATCCAGCCAAGCCAACTTAGTGGTTGTTTGAGCTAATGCTCTATATTCAGCCTCTATAGATGAGAGAGTAACCGCCCTTTGTTTTCTAGAACTCTATTGGATCAAGTTGGGGCCTAGATAGATGCAATAGCCACTTGTGGATCTCCTATCATCTAGATTACTACCCCAATCTACATCAGCATAGCTTTCAATACACAGATAAGCTGCTGGTTTAAAGAGAAGACCATGAAATTACGTCCCTTTGATGTATCTTAACACTTGCTTACAAGCTTGTCATTGAAGCTCAGTTGGAGCCTGAAGAAATTGACTCAATTTGTTCACAGTGAAGCTAATATCTGGCCTAGTCAATGTCAAGTATTAAAGAGCCCCAATGGTGCTTCTATATAGACTAGGGTTCTGAAATAACTCACTGTTAGCAATGAAGAGTTTAACACCAGTAATCATT
Source organism: Pistacia integerrima (assembly GCA_026225825.1). Classification (NCBI taxonomy): domain Eukaryota; kingdom Viridiplantae; phylum Streptophyta; class Magnoliopsida; order Sapindales; family Anacardiaceae; genus Pistacia; species Pistacia integerrima. Next base: position 34,608,721 of record CM047747.1, on the reverse strand, counting down.
GGAGTAGGACAAGAATGTGCATCCTGCATCTTGGTTTTGGCAAGTAAATCTGAGACATACTTTGTTTACTTTAAATGTATGCCTTCATCAGTTTGAGTGGCTTCTAAACCAAGGAAATAGGTGACAGAACCCAAAGTTTTCAAAGCAAACTGGTTGTTCAGGTCTTGAACCAGCTGAAGTATAGCAGATTTATTGGAGCCAATGAGTAGTATATCATCTATGTAGATGAGTACATACAATACTTGACCAGAGTCTTTGAGAATAAACAGACTTGAATCAGAAACTGAATTGTAGAATCCTTTATCAAGCAACGCTTGTTTGAGTTTATCAAACCAAGCACGTGGTGCTTGCTTGAGTCCATAAAGTGCCTTATTGAGTTTACACACATGAGAAGGATATTCAACACTTTCAAACCCTTCAGGCTGCCTCATATAAACTGTTTCACTTAAAGTACCATTCAAGAAGGCATTGTTGACATCTATTTGCTGTATATCCCAGCCATAGGTGACAAGAGTGAAAACAATTCTGATTGTACAGGGCTTAATAACAGGGCTAAATGTCTCAAAATAATCTAACCTCGCGGTCTGTTGGAAACCTTTTGCAACTAACCTAGCCTTATACTTTTGAAGAGTTCCATCAGCATGAAACTTTGTTCTAAACACGCATTTGTTGCCCACTACATTCATATCAGCTTCTTTTGGAACAAGAGTCCAAGTACCATTCTTTATGAGAGCATTAAACTCATCTTGCATTGCATTCTTCCATTCAGCAATATTAAATGCTTCAGAAACTGAATTGGGTTCAAGATAGACAAGTTTGGATACAGTTAAGGCAATGAACTCATCTGGCAGTACACTTGTCCAGTCAGCAGTTGCAGAGACTGTTGTAAGGGAATTAGGTTCATACTGAACAGGTTTGAAAATAGTTAAGGTAGTAGTAGTGGTGATGGGAGCAGCAACTTTAGATCTGGTTGTCATTGGGTGAATATTTGTGGCTGTTGGTGTGGTGGAATGAAGCTGAATATTTGTGTTAGTGACTGAAGTGGTAGGCAAACGAAGGTTGGATGATGTGCAGGGCTATGAAGGTGTTAAATCAACAGCAAGTGAGCAAGTAGGCAAGAGATCTTTCATGGGGTGAGATGATAATGCAGATGACTGGAGTGAAGGTTTAGTTGAGGCAGCTTGAAGATAACCAGTACGATCAATTTCCAGAGAACATGGTAATTGGGTTGAACTAGGATTTGGGCCTGGTTGTAAAGGAGAAAAAGATGTCTGACTGGTACTAGGTGGGAAGGACTGTTTTTGTGAGTTGGTTTGTGTTTGTGAGCTGGTTTGGGATACAGTAGGTAATTTGTCAGAAAAATCAGAGTTGTTATGACAATTGTTTGTTGGATTTGAATGGGAAGCAAGATTATGCAGATTATTATTGACAGAATAAGGCTGATGCTGCATTGTAGAATTACCACCTGCAGGACAAGTGTTGCTCGAAGGGAGTTCTTTGCTAGTAGGATTAGTTGCTGAGGACACAACATTATAAGGGAAACTAGACACTAAATGAGCAGACTCTGTAGACTGACTTGCAGAATCAGGAGAAAAACACAACTCTTTAGAGAAGGGAAATTCTAACTCATTAAACTGAACATTAGGAGTAATAAATATTTTCCCTTCAAAATTGTAACATTTATAGCCTTTGTGAATCAGACTATACCCTAAAAATACACATTTGGAAGAGTGAAAAATGGACTTATGTTTGTTGTAATCCCTCAAGTAAGGAAAACAGGTGCAACCGAAGACTTTAAGAGAAGAATAAACAGGTGTTCTATGAAATAAGACTTGGTAAGGTGAGCTAAAGTTCAGGACAGAAGTAGGCATTCTGTTTATAAGAAAAACAGATGTGTCAAATGCAAGCCACCAAAAATGCAAGGGCATGGATGCATGAGCTAATAGTGTAAGACCTATTTCAACAATGTGTCTGTGTTTTCTTTCACTTCTCCCATTTCGTTGATGAACATATGCACATGAGTGCGTAAATTGTATTCCTACGATTGTAAGATAAGGAATCGCCCCTTATATCCTGCCTCTTAGTCAGATTGCAAAGTTAAGAAGTTTACAATCAACCGCTCAACAAGATGGTGAAACTTGATGAACACAGACTAAACATCTGCCTTGGTTCGTAAGGGAAACATCCAAGTATACCTACTATAGTCATCTATAAAGTGAATGTAGTATCCATACCCTTCTAGAGAAACAGTTGGAGTTGGTCCCCAAATGTCACTATAGACAAGTTCTAATGGTTTGGTTGCTCTAGACTATGACATAGGAAAGTGATTCTTGTGAAGTTTGCCTAGTTTACAAGCATCACAGAAAGGTAAAGATGTTGTGGAAATTGTTTCAGTTGTGTCTTTGTGCAGATAGGTCAGAATTTTCTGAAGTGCATCAGTATTAGGATGGCCTAACATATTGTGCCAAAGAGACATCTTGTTTTCTTTGGCATTGCCAACCTGAAGTGCAAATGATGGATCTCGTCCATGATGATTATAGTTTTTATTAATAGAATGATCATGATTCAACCATGGTTTGTTGGTGACAACATTTGATTCACAACAAGTAACATTAGATAACTGAGTATTAGAATCATGGTGAGAGGATAGCAGTGAAGAAGTTTTATTATTTTGAAAGGAAGTACAATCATTCAGATTAGAAGAAACTGAGAAACAATTATTCTGATCATTCTTGTTAGAACAGCTAGGTTGACTTAAAGAACTGAACTGCACAGATGGAACAACCTGATTGTTAATACAATTGAACTGACTAGAATTATCAGCAGACAACTCTAAAGTCTTGTGATTTAAGGTGGTAGCAAAGGGCTGCAATGAACTAGAGCAATTGGGCACGGTTGGATCGAATCCGGATGGCGGTGGTGGAAGGAACATGCAACTGATATAAACCATCTTTAAGACCTCCCTTAAGCAACACTGTGCTGGTAGCGTTGTCCTTAACAGTGCAAGAATCAAAATCAAATCCAACAACAACCTGATTATCTCTAGTCAATTTGGAAATACTAAGTAAGTTTTTCGTAATACTAGGCACACAAAGAACATTTTTCAAATGAATACATTTAGAATGTAAACAACTAGGTAACAAGGTAAGGCCAATATCAGATATGGAAAGAGACTCGCCATTGCCCACTTGCAATTGTTCATTACCATCATAGCTCCTACTGGTTACTAGTTGATTTGGATCAGAGGTGACATGATAGTGGCTCTTGAATCCATGTACCAAGCTGGATCAGAAGGTGTGGTTGGAGTAATGTGTGAGGCTTGAAAATGAGAGAGTGGTGCAAAGGTTCCGAATGAGAGGCAAAGTACACTTGGTTCGGGTAGTTGTTGCTGACTAGGGACTCGAAAACCTTGCTGCTGAGAGGGAAAAATGGAATGATGTTGCTGAGTAGGAGATTGTGGAATTGACTGTTGGATACCAATATTCTCTTCCTATTGAGAATTAATGTGATCCAGACTGGAGAGGAGAAGAAGAAATCTGTTGCTGACTCCCATTAGATGTACCAACATTTGGATAACCAACATTCAAGAAGGAAGGGTTCTGTCCACCAGAATATGTGTTCCCAGAATGAAACATGCTAGAACCAGTACCAACAGCAGATTGGTTTCCAGAAAACTGAGGTCCAGAGAACTGAGGTGGAGGTCCAGAAAACTAAAGTGGTGCTCCGTTATAGTTGGCATTATACCGATGGTAACATTGAGGTGCGGTATGTCCAATCTTGCTACACAATTGACAAGTTAGCTTCCCTCTGCCATTAGCTCGACCTCGACCTCTGCCATATCCAACAAATCCAACAATTCGATAAGGAGTATATGTACCATTGAAGACACCAGTTTGGTTTCCAAAGTCAGAAGAATAATGCTGAGCATTCTGAGAAGCTGATGAGTGATAGACCTGTGGTAATGCTGGTAACAAATATTGCAGAGGTCAACTGATTAAGAGGTCCAGGAGCTTCTTTTGACAAACCAGTATGAGTAGGTGGCAACAACGTAGTATTTGGGAACACATATCTGTTGTTAACATTACTGAGAGCAGCAACATTGACTGAGCTATGAAGAAAATCAATGGAGTTAAACTTCTCAAGCCTCAGTTCATATTTTTGTAATAAAAATTGTGCCCCCTGTAATGAAATTGAAATTGAATCAAACTTTGACTCAATTCTGGAAGTTAGATTAACAACTACCGCATCAAATTCTGGTTCCAGTCCATCTAACACATGTTGGAGCAAATCTTCATCTGAAATGATTTGACCACTTGCTGATAGACTCTCAGCAATTCCCTTCATCTTTTTAACATACTCATTTACACTCATGTTACCTTTTTGAGTATTTTGTAAAAGATTTTTTAAATGTAGGGCTCTAGCCTTAGAATCGCTTAAAAATTCAGTCTCAAGTGCAAACCAGATATCAGTAGCAAATCTACATTTGGACACAATACTGAACATACACTCGGAAATTGACGCAAGAAGCCACGTGACAAGAAACTTATCAGTTTTCTTCCAGGCTACATAAGCTGGATTAATTCTTTCTTTTCCTAGGATTTCCTTACTTCCTTCTTCACCTAGCTCATTTTCAAGACTACTGTCTAAAGTAATAAGAGGTTTAGGACATTGAGCTTGAACTGTTAAGTGTTCTTCAAGATCATGAGCTCCGACAGTTGATAAGATTTGCGATCTTCAGAAGCGATAATTATCTCTGTAATTATCTCTTGTTAGCTTCGGACTGACAACTTGAAGACTAGACGAGAAAACTGAGGTTGAGCTGCCAAACATCTTCACAAAGTTCTCGTTAGAGCTATTGTTTCCTGAAATATTTGCCATTGACGTTAGTCTTTGGCTCTGATACCATGAGAAGAAACTGAAAGAAATCAAAAAATGAAGAGAAAGGGAATTCAATATTATTGAACTTGAGTAAGTAATAAGATTACAATGTTAAGGATTTATATATACAGAGCTTCGAAGGAGAGAAAGTAAAGACGTGAAAGAGTAAAGTAGAGAGCTTATGAAATGAACAAGACAACAGCTCTTAACAATTCCAAAATGACACCGTTGCTTGTTAGTGACATATGAGAAATTACAATCAGCTCCTCTAACTTTGATCATTTGCACTTTTCAGCCTTTCACCAACAAATGACACTGTTGTTGTGGAAATTTCTCACCTAGGCTAAGTGAGCATGCTTGCCGTCCCAGGTTGCTGGTCCAGAAGCATAAATGACCTCTCACCTGCTAGTTTCCCAAATGAAGAAGCCGATAGTGTTGAAGATGAATTTGACAAAGATGGGGAAGAACAGAGGAAGTTTGGTGCTGCTGACACATTTAAAATTCCAGATGGGGTCGATATAGCTCATCTCAGTTGAATGTTCACTAGCAAAATATGCGTAAAGGACTAAGGTTTATTTTCTGTCATTCTGAATAGAGTTGAATGTCTGTGTTGCATTGATGATACCGATACTTAGGATTCAAGAATGTGAAGTATGATTCCTTAAAGCAGAATAACTTATGCTATCTTCAACATCTCTACAATGAAAATACTTCCATCTAGTGCACAGCTTCCAAATCTTGAGGAACTTTACTTGGGGCATAATAATTTCAGTGGGACATTTCCTAGTTTCATTACAAATTCTTCTAAGCTCTTTGAACTAGAGATGGGAAGGAACTCATTCTCAGGCTTCATTCCTAGTACAATTGGTAATTTAAAATATCTAGAGTGGCTAGCCTTATATGATAATTACTTAACATATTGTACTCCGAGGTTTCTTCCCATTTTACAAATTGCAAGAATTTGAGACATCTAGACTTAGCCTGGAATCCAGAAAATAGCATCCTTCCAAGTGCCATAGGTAATCTTTCTATTTCCTTGGAATATGTTCACATGAAAGATTGCATTCATCAACTTGATAGAAATACACTTAGAAGGTAAAGAATTGACTGGATCAATTCCAATTACACTTTGTGGGCTAGAGGAACTCCAAGGTTTGTATCTTTGAGATAATAAACTAGGAGGAGTTATCCGAAATGATCTTTGTTATTTGAATAAATTGGTTGAGTTGCGACTGGATGGTAACAAGATAAATGGATCCATATCTGGATGCTTAGGGAATCTCACTACACTCAGAAAAATGTCTTAAGCTTTCAATAGGTTAACTTCTTCTATACCCTCAACTTTGTAGAACCTTCAAGATATCTTGCTCATTGATTTTTCATCAAATTCTGTAAATGGATATCTTTCATTAGACATTGGAAATCTTAAGGTTGCCATATATGTAGATTTGTCAAGGAATCTTTTTTTAGGAAATATTCCAATCTTTATTGGTAGCCTGGAAAATCTACAAAATCTCTCTTTAGCATACAATAGATTCCAAGGTCAATTCCCAAAACATTTGGTCAATTAAGAAGTTTGGAATATTTGGATTTGTCTAGTAGCAATCCTTCTGGATTGATTCCCAACTCATTAGAGTCACTCTAGTACCTCAAATATCTAAAATTATCATTCAACCAAGTGGTGAAATTCCTAGAGGAGGATCTTTTGGAAAAATTTTCTGCTGAATCATTTATAGGGAACCAAGCATTATGTAGTTCTCAAAAACTATAGGTTCCGCTATGCAAAACTAGCACATATGGAAAGTCAAGGGTCGATAAGGTTGTCATATTGATTGTTTTACCACTAAGCATTACATTTACATTAGTTTTCTTTGTTCTTATATTTGTGTTTATCAAATGCCGGAGAAAGAAAACAAGGCCACCGCCTAATGTTGACAACATGGAGAAGAATTTCTTACCATGAACTTTCGAGAGCAACAAATGGATTCAGTGAAACCAACCTGATTGGCAGAGGAAGTTATGGCTCAGTTTACATAGGAAGATTAGACGACTGGATGGAGCTTGCAGTAAAGGTATTCCACCTGCATTTTGAAGGAGCTCTTTCGAGTTTTGAAATTGAATGTAAAGTAATGAGCAATATTCGTCATCGAAATCTTGTCAAAATTGTTAGTATATATATTAGTATCTTATAATATCCCTAGAATATTGTTAGTATATATATTAATATCTTATAATATCCCTAGAATATATGATTATTCCTGTAATTAAGCTGTATTTTCTTGTAATTATGCTAGGTTAGAATCTTTCCATATAGTGTATTTCCTTATTAACTTTGGCCTTCTCCACTATATATAAAGGTCTCCTTTGTATAGTTAAGACACACAGAAATATACAATCATATGATTCCTCAAAACTCTCTTTATTTCAACATGGTATCAGAGCCACTACTCTGATCTTCCTATCCGTGCAAGCCGTTTCATTGATGTTTCCTTCCACACCAACCTCGGCTTTCCCTACACTAACAGTGGGATTTTCGTGGTTTTACATCAGATTTTTGCTCCCTTTTTTTTTTTTTTATCAAATCTGATCATAAACGGAGTCTTGAGAATTTTATCGGTGTTTTTGTATCAAGATTTTCCTGATACGCTTCCGCACGCGCCCCCACTTGCCTCCTAAATATTCTACACGTCTGACCATGCGCCACATATCTCTAGCGAAAATATCAAGCCCGTTACAGCCAACTTCAAGCCCAATCCAAGTAAGCCTTCCCAATCCATTTTTCTTTCTTTAAGAAATCAGGTCATTCGGTTCAAAGTCCAGCCCTGGCCCACCCGTTGACTCGTTGACCAAAAAAAAAAAAAAAAAAAGTATGTCTCACTGCTCTCCCAACCTTGATACCATTGTTCGTCCTGTTGATAACATTGTAGATGACTCAAATTATAATATGTGGGCTCAAAATATGGAAGTATTTCTTAGAGGACGAAAATTGTGGCGTTATGTTTTTGGTGATATTCTTGCCCCCAAGCAACAAGATGGTGAGAGTCTTGATAAGTTTGCATGTCAGCTTGAAGATTGGCATAGTATTCATTATAAAATATTTTCTTGGTTTATAAATACTTCCGTTCCATCAATCCATAGCCTGCTTCCCAAGCTTGGTAATGCTCATGTTACTTGGGATTTTCTTGCTAAATAATACAACTGCACTTATGATGCTTCGCTGCGCCCTCCAAATGAGACTAAGCTTTATCAGATGCGTCAGGAATTAGGTCACTCCATTGCTGATTTCTATTCTCAAGTTGATAATCATTGGGAACAGTTGTCTGCTACAGATTCTCACCTCAAATGTTCTGATGACATTGCATTGTTTGCAACCTACCGTGATCGTCGTAAGTTTATGCATTTTATGATGGCACTTCATGAGGATTTTGAATCTACTCGGGCCTCTCTTTTGCATCACACACCTCTTCCAACTCTTGAGACTATAGTTACTGAACTTATTTTCGAAGAAAATCGTCATTCAACCATGAAGATGCAAACTCTAGATTTAGTTGTTGCTGCCATCCCTCATACTACCTTTGGATCTTCTCCAGCCTCAGGCCATTTCCCTTCTTAGTCCTCAAAGTCTGTCTTCTGCAAATATTGCAAACGTCTAGGTCACTTTGTTACGGAATGTTGAAAATTGCAGAACAAAAATCAGTCTCGGGCCTCTTTGTTACAAGCTACTGCCGTGGCTCCAACTGCTCCTTCGCTCTTGAGTCTCCTGCTGAGCCTTCTTCAATGCCACTACTCTCACTGCTATTGACATTGAGGCATTAATTCACCAGTTTTTATCCTGGTCTTCTAGTGCTTTGTGTATCACCTCAGGTACATCTCCTTGGTTTTTTGATCCTGCATGTTGTAATCACATGACCTCTGATTCCACCATTTTTTTTCACAAAAATCTACTTTGTCACCTAATCCTATCATATATACTACTGATGGTTCTCATTTATCTGTTAGTCAAATTAGGTTTATTTCCTCCCATACCTTATCTGTTGACAACACCTATCTAGTTCCCAAGTTATCTTTAAATCTCCTTTCAGTTGGTCAACTTTGTGAATTAGGTCTTCAGCTTACCTTTTATAATGCTGGTGTTGATGTGCAGGATCCATAGACGGGTCAACTCATTGGGACAGTCTGTAAGATTGGACATTTGTTTGAGCTCACTTCTTTGCAGCTTCCATCCCATCTGTCTCGCTCCATTGTTGCTCCTACCATCTCTTCCCAATTATGGAATTCTCGGTTGGGCCATGCCTCTATACCTCGTGTTTGTCTTTTGGCTTCCCAAAGTCACCTAGGTTCTATAGGTTTTGAGTCTTTCGATTGTGTTTCCTATCAGCTTGGCAAACAAACTCATTTATCTTTTAATATAAGTGATCTTTTTCGATTGCACCTTTTGATTTGATTCACTCTGATATTTGGGGTCCTGCCCCCACTCCTACTGAGGGGGGATCTCGTTATTTTGTTATCTTTGTTGATGACTATTCTCATTATACATGGCTATACTTGCTACAACATTGATCTGAGCTTGTTCGTGTTTACCAAACTTTTCGCAAAATGGTACAAACTCAATTTTCTCGTACCATTAAAGTTTCTTGTTCAGATAATGCCATAGAATACAATGACAAAACTCTCCTTGAGTTCTTGAACCAACAAGGCACACTATCACATCGTTCTTGTCCCAATACCTCTCAACAAAATGGTCGTGCCGAATGAAAACATCGTCATATCCTTGATACTGTAAGAGCTCTTTTACTTTTTGCTTCTTTACCTGAAAAGTTTTGGGGTGAAGCTACTCTTACTGCTGTGTACACAATTAATCGGGTACCCTCACCTATAGTTCACAACAAATCTCCTCATGAGCTTCTCTATGGTATGGTTCCTAACTATTCCTTACTTCGTGTCTTTGGTTGTGCCCATTTTGTTACTCTTCCTCCTATGAACGGACCAAACTTGAACCTCGTTTTTGGTTATGTTGTTTTCTTGGTTATGGCTTAGCTAAAAAAGGTTATTGTTGTTATGATCTAATCTCCAAACGTCTTTGAGTCTCTCATCATGTGGAGTTTTAGGAACACAAACCATTTACTAGCATATCCATGTTCTCCCCTTCCTCTTCTAACCACTCACTCATATTCAATGATCCATCTATTGCTCTATTTTCTGACTCTTCTGTAAAGATTCTGAGCTCCTCAGACAGTTCTTCCACTACTACACTCAATCCAATTGATGCGTTTGATGGACCACCTACCACAACACCCATTCCTTAGTCTTGTCCACTCTCTAAACCTTGTCGTTCTAGTCGGGTAAGTGTTCCTCCTACTCATCTTCGTGATTATCACTGTTTCTCTGTCCTTGCCACCCTCCATGAACCTCACAATTATTGTGAGGCTCATATTGACCTTCTTTGGCAGCAAGCTATGTCTGATGAATTGAATGCTCTTGTCAAAACACATACTTAGGATCTGGTGAACTTGCCTCATGGTAAAGCTATAGTGGGATGCAAGTGGATTTATAAAATCAAGACTCGAGCAGATGGATCAGTTGAATGCTATAAGGCTTGACTTGTTGCTAAGGGGTTCACCTAGGAGTATGAGAATGACTATGAGGAGACTTTTGCTCCTGTTGCTAGACTTTCCTTTGTCAGATCTTTACTTGCAGTTGTTGATGTCCGGCGTTGGGAGCTTTTTCAAATGGATGTTAAAAACGTCTTTCTTAATAGTGATCTTATTGAAGAAGTTTACATGCAGCCTCTACCTGGCTATGAGCATCCTCCACATAAAGTTTTTCATCTTCGTAGTGCACTTTATGGGCTCAAACAGTCTCCTCGAGCTTGGTTTGAGAAATTTCAGTGAGTGGTTTCTCAACAAGACTTTCTTTCTAGCCCATATGATTCTGCACACTTTCTTCGCACTACTGGGTCAGATACTATCTTTCTTCTTCTCTATATAGACGATATGATTATTACTGGTGATGATATTGCTGGTATTCGAGATCTTCAAACTTTTCTTAGTCAGAATTTTGAGATGAAGGATATGGGACATCTTAACTACTTCTTTGGCCTTGAAGTCACTTCAAATCAGGATGGATATTATCTCATTCAAGCAAAACATGCCTCTGATTTACTTTCCAAAGCTGGGTTGACAGACAACAAGATAGCCACTAGTCCACTTGAGTATAATACTAAGCTTCTGGCCACTGATGGTTCTCCACTTGCATATGTAACTCTTTATCGACAGTTAGTTGGCAGTCTCATTTATCTTACTGTCACTAGGCCTGACATTTCATATGTTGTTCATCTTGTCAGTCAGTTTATGAGTGCACCTCGATCTACCCATTTTGCTGTGGTTCTTCGAATTCTACGCTACATCAAAGGTACTCTGATTCATGGTCTGCACTTCTCATCCCACTCCTTTCTGGAGCTATAGGCCTATTCTGATACAGATTGGGCTGGTGATCCTACTAATCGTCGCTCCATCACTGCTTATTGTTTCTTACTTGGTACTTCTTTGATTTCATGGCGTAGTAAGAAACAGCCTGCTTGCCCTGCTTCTAGCACTGAGGCTGAGTATCACGCTCTTGCTGATACAACATCTGAACTTTTTTGGTTACGCTGGCTTCTGAAAGATATGGGTGTTCCTCAATCAATAAGTTATCCTCTTCACTGTGATAATCGTAGTGCCATCCAGATTGCGCATAATGATGTGTTTCATGAACGTACTAAACATATTGAGATTGATTGTCACTTCATCCGCCATCATCTCCAGCAAGGTGTCCTCCAATTACATTCGGTTTCTTATGAAGATAATCTTGCTGATATTTTTACGAAATCCCATCCATCTAGTCAACTTGGTGATCTTGTTTCCGAACTCCAGTTGACTTCGTCACCAAGAGTTTGAGGGGGGTTGTTACTATATATATTAGTATCTTATAATATCCCTAGAATATTGTTAGTATATATATTAGTATCTTATAATATCCTTAGAATATATGATTATTCCTGTAATAAAGCTATACTTTCTTGTAATTATGCTAGGTTAGGGTCTTTCCATATAGTGCATTTTCTTATTAACTTTGGCCTTCTCCATTATACATAGAGGTCTCTTTTGTATAGTTGAGACACACAGAAATATACAATCATATAATTCCTCAAAACTCTCTTTATTTCAACAAAAATCATCAACAATTGTTTAAACTATGATTTTAAATCTTTGATACTAGAATATATGCCCAACGGGAGCCTTGGGAAATGCTTTTATTATGAGAATAGTGTTATGGACATTTCACAAAGGTCGAACATAATGATCGATGTTGCATTAGCTTTGGAATATCTCCATTTTGGTTATTCAACCATAATCGTTCATTGTGACTTAAAGCCCAACAATGTCTTGCTAGACGAAAATATGATTGCACATTTGGCTGATTTTGGCATCGCGAAGCTCTTAGGTGAAGAAGACTCAATGACACAAACACAAACCCTTGCCACCATTAGTTATATGGCTCCAAGTAATTGTTTCTAATTCAATATTTTATTTTTCATTAATTTTCTTTGTTATTGACTCTTTTTCTATTCTCCTAGCCCAAAAAAAAAAAAAAAAAAAAAAAAAACTTAATGATTTATATATCACTATTAGAATATGGAAGGGAAGGAAGAATATCTAAAAAAAGGAGATTTGTACAGTTATGGGATTTATGCTTATGGAAACGTTTATGAGGAAGAAGCCAACGGATGAAATATTTATTGAAGAAATGAGCATAAGGATCTGGGTTGGGGAATCATTAAATAGTATAGTGATGAAAGTTGTAGACACAAATTTGCTAAGAAGGGATGATGAACATTTTTCTAGCAAGGAGGAATGTGTTTTATCTATCTTAAGTTTGGCTATGGAGTGTACAAGAGAATCCCTACAGCAGAGGATCAACATCAAAGAAGTGGTACCAAGACTCTTGAAAAATCAGAGTCAAATTTGCAAATGGGATAACGTCAAGAGGCAGAAGGGTTTCAAATTAAGGCTAATTTTCATTTCCTTTTCTAAGGAGATAGTTCTTTCTCTTGCTCTGTTTCACTTTGTATTGGCCTAAGTTATTTAGCCTTTTCTTATATTCTTTCAGATATTTAAATCTATATCATTTGATTTCCAGTTTGTTGTTGTGTTACAGGCCCTTTTCTAAGCAATATTCCTTTTAATCAATTATCTCCTCTAATGGCCCCATTCATTACTAGTAGCTTCGAGAGAGGAAATCAATTTAAACACTAAATTAAAGCAAGAGATGAATTTTAGCTTCGATAGAGGAAATCTTATCATTAAAATTATTTCAATTAACTATAAATATTGACTTCTGTAGCTGTAAATATGTAATTGTTACAGTTTTCTTTTATGCAGCTAATTTTTGTAGCTATATGTTTATAATGTTGTAGTAAATATTGACTAGCTTTGATTTTATGAAAAAAAAAAATGGTGCTTTCACAACATTGTAGCCAAAACGATAGTGATAGACTTTGGTTTTGTCAAGGGTTGGTGTAGAATTTGAAGTGTTTAACTGATTAATTGATTCAAAATTAAAATAAATAAGAGTTTTGTTGAAATGTGAACACTTTTTGGTAATTGATGAAAATCTTGCTGAAGAAGAAGAGGCAAACAAGAAGAAAAATGAATTTCAGTTTTAGGCAAATTTATGTTTTGGAATTTATTATAGAGAATATTTGATTTTTCTTTTACTATGAGTTGTATTAGGAAAGAATAATTGGTTTATGGCTTTATTTTGAGTTAAAATAGAAGAATGAATTAAATTAGAAGAATTCTATTAGGATTTGAAATTTGAATCCTAGTAAATAAAAAAATGTCTTATTCTAGCTATGAATAGAGTGGCTAGAATAAATTCAAAGTTACAACTAATAAGAGAAGAGAGAATGTGAGAAACACAAGATGTGAGAAGAGGTATTAAATACCATAGGAAGGTTGTGTTCTTAAAATTATAGTGAAACTATTCATCCGTGAATGTAGGTGATTTATGTCAACCACGTAAATATCGTAATTATCTAAATGATTTATGTCGAATCACATAAATATCGTAATTATGTGTATGATATTCTATGCATGTTATTGTTGTTTATTTTTATTTTTTTATTCCACCGATTTCTAACAAGTTTGATGTGACATTTCATTGAAAAGATCAAATATACATTAAATGTTATAGAAGCTCGAGGGGACCTTTAACAACTTTGTAATCTAATTCAACCTTCCTCCCCACCAAATCCACACCAATATTACCTAAACCTTCACGAGTAATTCTACGGACACCAAATTTTTGTATTGAAGGACATGACAACTAGTCAGACGCGGCCACGCTGGAATCTTTCGTGAATGAACGGTCATTCAATATTTATGGACGCCCGCCCATATTTAATGGACTCCTGTTCATATTATATGGACGAGTGTCCATTTACTAGATGGACGCCCGTCCAAAAAATTTTTAAAAATTTTACATTCAATGGACAAGCGTCCCTTTTAGATGGACGCCTGTCCATTGTTTAATTTAAAAAAATTTACATTCAATTTTTGTCTCAATCCAAAAATAAATATCGCTATCTTCATTCAATTTTTGTCAATATTCAAAGTAATTGGACAAACTTCATTAAATTTTTGTCTATATTCAAAGTAATTGGACAAGTGTCATATTCTCAACTCAATTAGGATTCACAATTAATTCATTAAATAAATTTAAAATTTATTGATATTAAAAGATGGACGCCCGTCTTCTTATGAGGATGACCGTCCCTAACTATGGACAGTCATCCTCATAAGAGGACGGGCGTCCATAAACAATTTAGACCAAATTTTTTTAGTTTAAACTATGAACGGGCGTTCATTCATGGAATATTTGTTAACGTGATACGTGACTCGTCTAATTCAGTAGACACGTGATTCGCTGTAAAAATTCGGTGCAAAGCGTCGGTGTCCATAGCATTTTTCAAACTTTCACACCTAAACTTTAACAACTTCTTAATCTAATCCAACCTTCCTCCCCACCACATCCATACACCAATCATAATTTCACAATATTACCTTCCACATGTTCTGACCTTTTTGGTAAAATCCCAAATTAAAAATCTGATATTTTATTCTTATGGTAAAATTTTATTTTATGGACATTTCATAATACATTGCACCAAAATGACGAGCACTAAGGCTCCATTTAGTTCACATATTAGGAAAACTATTCTAGTTTTCCCAAAAAAGTTAACACAAAATTTGTGTTTGTTTCACCTATTTTCAAAATAGTTTTCAAAATTATTCAATTTCCTTTAATCCTCCTAAATTTGTTAATTTAACTAAACAACCCCAAATTTTTTTTTTTTTTTTAAATTGACAAAAACAACTCAAAGCCACCATTGTTACAACACTCATAACCAAAGATCTAGCCGTCAATAATCAGATCTTTGGCCTTCCAGGTCAGTTGCCAAGCTGGCCGATTTGGCCAATAAGGCCTGGCCATATAGTCGAGATCCTGGCCGAAAAGGCCAAATTGCGGTACACTGCCAAACAAGATCGAGCTGATCATACGCTGATACGGCAACTCTAGCCACCCTCCGATAGTGGTGGCCGACTCTCCATATTTATGAGTGGATTAAAGGTTTTTTTGTTAACTTTGAATATTTTATTACAGAGGTGTTTAGTAAATAAATAAAAATAAGGGGTATTTATGTTAATTTTCAAAATTCTACATCATAATACCCACCCAATTTAACTTTTTCCAAAAGATTATTCTAAAAACTATCAAATAATGAACCAAACGGAGCCTGAATAAGTAAACCATGTAGGGTAGTTGTTTTATGCATATTGGTGACACGTGTATATGATTGCAGAAACGGTAGTGGGTGATTTTCGTGATTTTAAATTAAATTAAGATTTTGTGTAAGATATGCAAGTGTGCAACTATCGATGTGTCTTTCAACCACCACTTATAAGTCTCTTGCACGCCACATGATTATATATCTTCACTTGATCTCTGATTGGATAAAAGTAAGACAAATAATTAGGACATTTATGAAAAATAATTGAATGGGATCACTGTACCCCACTCGTCTCTTATGGGAACCATCCATGTTAAATGCGATGGGGCTGTCCAATCTAATGGAAAAATTTCTAAATTTTAGATATTTCTAGCACCATGAGCATAGGTAAGGATGAGCATAGGTAAGGCTGTCCACCGAGCTCTATATATCAACTTGTGAGTGCTTGTCCTACGGCTATTTACCAATTATCTTGGCCTCTCATGGAGAAATATCGTTCACTTTGCATTTTATTCATTGCTCTCACTGTTCAATTTTCGACATTTTCCTATGTCAGTGCAAAACGAACCAACATTTTCACAGACCAACAAGCTCTTCTTGCACTCAAGGCTCATATAACCCATGATCCTACCAATTTTTTGGCCAGTAATTGGTCCGCAAGCACCTCTATTTGTGAATGGAGTGGCATCGCTTGTGGTGCCCGTCACCATAGAGTCACAGCTTTGGATATTTCTTACTTGAATCTTACTGGCACCATTCCTCCTCAACTAGGAAATCTACCTTTCCTTTCATATCTCTCCATCAGAAACAATAGCTTTCATGGCACTCTCCCTGATGAGTTGGCTCAGTTACCTCGACTCGAATACCTTGATTTCAGTTTCAATAACTTCATCAATTTAGAGTTCCCATCATGGTTTGGGTCCTTAACCAAACTTCGAATCTTGAGTTTGAATGAAATAACATTTTCAGGGACTATCCCTCTATCCTTGGGGAATTTGTCTTCATTGCAAGAACTTATTCTTGATTATAATGAGCTTTCAGGTTCCATTCCCACCTCCATCTTCAACATATCTTCACTGCAAACACTTAGTATATATGGTAACCAACTCTCAGGTTCCTTCCCTTCCATCATTTTCACCATGCCTTCGTTGATATCTACTGACTTAAGTGATAATGGATTATCTGGTGGACTCTCTCCAACCATTTTTGAGCATCTTCCTAATTTGGAAGTGCTTTATTTGTATGATAACACGTTTGTTGGTGAAATACCATCCACTTTATCAAAATGCAGACATTTGCAACATTTATCCTTGGCGAACAATCATTTAACAGGAGCCATACCAAAAGAAATCGGAAATTTGACTCAACTTAAGTCGTTATTTCTTGGTCTCAATAGTCTCCAAGGTACATATAGATACTTCTTTATAAAAATTCTTCTTTATAAAATATAAGTGCAATATATATGGCTACTAAATCCGTTTCAAATATTTTTAATATGAAACTAACAATATAGGAATTTAATAGAATAATGAAATAAAAATATGTGAGTAATTAAGTAGAATATTCTTCATCATCAGTGTTCCGGTCTTCCCAGATATAGATTTTGTCAGCATTAGCTTGTATCTCAAAATTCATATTTTTAACCTTTATTTGCTCCAATCTTACCATTGTGATTTTGTAGGAAACATTCCACAGGAGTTGGGAAATCTTGCACAACTGAGGAGTTTTTCACTTGTGTCTAATCATCTCATCACTGGTACATCTTGTTAGCATACAACCACTCTGTTCTTAATCGTTAATTAACTTTAAAACCACCTATGAATTTTTTTTTCTCCTGAATCTTTATCATTAAAGTGATTGGAAGTTATCAATTTAAAAATCTTTGTGCAGCAATATATTGGTTGGTGGTATGGGTGATATGTTACCCTTGTGGTACTATAGATATTCTCGTGATCATTTTACGAGTAATTAACACGAACTTCACAATTTACTACAAATCTAATAGAGTTAAAAAGTATATCCTTTTTGTTTTGTTATTTCACAGGAGTCATACCAAAAAATATTCTAAACTGGACTCGGCTTCAGATGTTTTCTCTATACCAAAATAAAATCCAAGGTATGATATATGCAAGCGTGAGGCTACATATAAAATTTTAAATCTTTGTTGCACAAAATTGCAACTTCATGTATATATCATGTTTTGTTAAATGAAATGACATCTTTCAATTATTTTAAAGGAGCCATACCAAAAGAAATCGGAAATTTGACTCAGCTTAAGGGGATGCATTTTGGCTACAATCAACTACAAGGTATGATTTATTCAACCTTGATTACTGTAGCTGTTTGATATGATTTGACCATTACTTTTAAAACTTTTTTCAAGTGTCACAATTAAAGTTGTTTTATGATTAAACGAAGAAAAGTTAGTCTTATTATGATGCATCTTCTTTTTCTAGTAATCTCATTATACAGTTGATGAGCTCTCATATTTTCAGGTGAGATGCCACATGAAATCGGTGATCTTCATAATCTAGAGGAGTTGGGACTCTCATGGAACAATCTAGTTGGACCTATTCCAACTACCATCTTCAACATCTCAACAATCAAAATAATTGGAATTGCAGGAAATAAATTCTCAGGAATTCTTCCAACTAATACTAAACTTTCAAATCTTAGGGGTTTTACAGTGGGATCTAATGATTTTAGTGGGCCATTTCCAAGCTTCATCATCAATGCTTCCAAGCTTTCAATGCTAGATATTTCAGGTAATTCATTCACAGGCTTCATTCCTAGTACAATTGGTAATTTAAGAAATCTTGAGTGGCTTGTCTTATCAGAAAATTACTTGACATCGCCCACTCCAAATTTGAGCATTCTTTCTTCTTTGGCGAATTGCAAGAATTTAAAACATTTAGAGTTATCAGGGAATCCACTCAATAGCCTCCTTCCAAGTTCCATAGGAAATCTTTCTATTTCCTTGGAAAATGTTTACATGGATGATTGCAATGTTAGTGGCAACATTCCGAAAGAGATAGAAAACTTAAACCACCTGATAGAAATCCAACTTGAAAGCAATGAATTGACTGGACCTATTCCAGCTACACTAGGTGGACTACAAAAACTCCAAGGTTTGAATCTTAGAGATAACAAATTAGAAGGATCCATACCAGATCATCTTTGTCGTTTGATTGAATTAGTTGAGTTGCAGCTAGATGGTAACAACATTTATGGATCTATACCTGCATGCTTAGGCAATCTCACTACACTAAGAAAACTATCATTGGCCTCTAATAGGTTAACTTCTGTCATACCCTCAACTTTGTGGCAGCTTAAGGACATCTTGTACTTTAATTTGTCATCAAATTTTCTAAACGGATCTCTCCCATTAGACATTCGAAGTCTGGAAGTTGTAGTAGCTATAGATTTGTCAAGGAATCATTTGTCAGGTAATATTCCAACTGATATTGGAAGCCTAAAAAATCTACAGAATCTTTACTTAGGATATAATAGATTTGAGGGCTTGATTCCTGAATCAATTGGTGACATGACAAGTTTGGAGTTCTTAGATCTGTCTAATAACAATCTCTTTGGAGTTATTCCTAAGTCTTTAGAGAAACTCTCATACCTCATATATCTAAATTTGTCTTTCAATCAATTAAGTGGTGAAATTCCTACTGGAGGGACTTTAAGAAACTTTTCGGCTGAATCATTTAAAGGGAATCTTGCATTGTGTGGCTCTCCCCAACTGCAACTTCCACAATGCCAAACAAGCACTCATCGAAAATCAAGGACAAAAAAGGTTCTGCTATTGATTGTTTTGCCACTAAGCATTGTAGTCACAATGTTTGTCCTGGTTCTTACATTTGTGTTGACCAAAGGCCGAAAGAAGAGCAGAAAGCCACCTACTAATGTTGAAGAGTATCCACAACATGCATGGAGAAGAATTTCCTACCAAGAACTAGTTAGAGCTACAGATGGATTTAGTGAGAACAACCTTCTTGGCAGAGGAAGCTATGGTTCAGTTTACAGAGGAAGATTAGATGATGGGATGGAGCTTGCGGTAAAGGTATTCCACCTACATTTTGAAGGCGCACTCACCAGTTTTGAAGCAGAATGTGAAGTTCTGGCTAGTATTCGACATCGAAATCTTGTTAAAATCATTAGTAGTTGCTCAAATGATGATTTTAAATCTTTGATACTCAAGTACATGCCCAATGGGAGCTTGGAGAAATGTTTGTATTCTGACAACTGCATTTTGGATATTTCACATCGGTTGAACATAATGGTAGATGTTGCATCTGCTTTGGAATATCTCCATTTCGGTCATTCAGCTCCCATTGTACACTGTGACTTAAAGCCCAACAACGTCTTGCTAGATGAAAATATGGTTGCACATTTGAGCGATTTTGGAATTTCAAAGCTCTTAAGTGAAGAAGACTCTATGATGCAAACGCAAACCCTTGCTACCATTGGTTATATGGCACCAGGTAATTAGTTTTTTTCATACTCTATATTTGTTTTTTCTTGCTAAATTTACTTTGTTATTCATTATTATTTTTTCTTCTAAAAGGACACATTAATTTATCTATCAATGATCCGACATGTGATCATGATAAACAGAGTATGGAAGAGAAGGAAAAGTATCGCGAAAGGGAGATGTTTACAGCTTTGGTATTATGCTAATGGAAACATTTACAAGGAAGAAGCCAACAGATGAAATATTTAGTGAGGAAATGAGCTTAAGGAGTTGGGTTGGTGAATCATTATATAGTGCAGTGATGAAAGTTGTGGATAGAAATTTGGTAAGTGGGGATGATGAAAATTTCTCTGGAAAGGAGGAATGTTTATCATCAATCTTGAGTTTGGCAATGGAGTGTACAAGAGAATCACCTGGGGAGAGGATCAACATTAGAGAAGTGGCATCTAAACTCTTGAAAATTAGAGTCAATTATCTTGCCAATATGGCAACCACGAGAGGTAGAATGCTATATATCAAATTTGAGTTAATTTCCTTTTCCTTTTAATTACATATATGGATTGTTTTCAATTTTGCAGAGAGGAACAAAAATGTGCTTGCTAGACAACAACCCATTGATTGAAGGACTTAGCTTCAAAAGAATATGGGTAAACTTAATAAAGGTGCTTGTAATTATCTTAATATAGTGAAGTTAAACTTCAGGGGTTTGAATTTCCCATATCATATTTATGAAGATGAATTAATTATTAATATTTCATTGATCGAACCAGTTGCAAGTAATATTATAATGACTAGTGGCTGTTTACCTGGAATTGAGGTAGAACAGTCCTATCAAATGAATTAGTAAACTTGTAACTGAGCCATAAGCTTCTGTTTTTTGTTTAGCGAAAAAGTGGCTGACAATAACTGCTTTTAATTTGCAGGGACAAGTGGATTAGGTTACTAGCCAACAACCCATGGATCGAAGGACCGGAGTTTCTGTGATTTAAATTTGATTTTGATAACTTTCGAAATCTGTTAGACCTTTGTGTAATGAAGATAAACTTTACGGGTTTTTGAGATTCCATTATTATCTTTATGGAGATGAACATTTCTATTAGATTAAGTTTTTTATTTATTTATTTTAAAAGAAGTAATGTTCAAGAGTTGTAATTCTCTTTTCCCTTCTGGAATGATCAAACCCAGCGGCTATTGGCCCAAGGTTTTCCAAGACATGTATAGTTTTCATTTTTTAATTCCATAATTATACCAATGTTTTTCAGGGGTACTCTATCTATGTCATGGAATATAGGATATGTGCATAAAAGTTTTCTCTTAAGTTGCGATGATTTTTATGCTCACTTCAACAAGTAGTAGAATCTATTAGCCTTGTATTCAAGTTCAGATTCTCTTTTGCAGTTCAAGGAATTGTGACCAAAGGTGTAGCTGTAGAGAACAACGACCAGCACAATTTTTTGTCCTTTCATTTTGTCTTCTTAAGGTGAGAGAATTCATTAAGGTGATAAAGGTAAGAGATTTGTAACATAATCGACGAAGGCGCCAGAGGAAGTGGTAGAAAGTCGTGTTTTAGGGATAATCATCCCTTTTAATTATGTAAATATTAAGTTAGTGCATTAAATAATATAAAAAGACTTGAAGAGATCAATCATTTCTTTTAATTATTTAATTATTTTATTTATTGTGCCGTTTTTTCTTTTTTCTTTTTTTTATGAATATTACTGTTATACTGCTTAATGTACAAAGAAGAGATAATACACGGACAATATAGAAAGAAGAGATAATATAAAAATACAAGTCTCTCCTTACGTAGCTCACAAAAGGTTAAAATCCTTTGTTAACTATCCAATATCATGTTGATCAAGATGATATTATGCTGGAAACTCAAGAAGTTGGTTACTTTTTTGTAATACTGGAGCTGCATATTCTGGCAGCAAAAATCTGGTGTTCTATTGCTGTTAGTTTCTACTGTAATGCACCAGCATTTCTTTGTTTTTTATAATGTTTTTCTTAGGTGAGTTCAGCTAGGAATCTGCTGTTGATTAGGCGCAGATGTAATCTGATGTGTTTGTAGTTGTTAGTAAAGTATGGTTGTTTAAATTTTGATTGTAAGTCTACTGCAGAGTAGGTGTAATGCAAAGGCAAACCATGTTTATATTCAGCATTTCTGTTCAATGAAAGTTAATTCCCGTGTGAAACATTCTTGAGTGTGTGTGTGACCCAACATAACAGCTACATTTCCTTAGAATTCTCCAGCTTCAAAACCATCATTTGGTATCAAAGCCACCGTATTCCTCCAGACCAAAAACCTCAACTCCCTTAAGATCTCCTCCATGGCAACAAATCCAGCATCTCTTTCTCCACCTATCTTCAATGGAGAGCAGTACCATGTGTGGGCTGTCAAAATGAAGACCTATTTGAGAGGCCATTCCTTATGGCAATATGTGGAGGAAGAGAGACAAATCCCTCAACTTGGAGCAAACCCAACACTGAATCAGATTAGGATACATGAAGAGGAGGTTGCAAAGGCTCCAAGAGCACTCTCCTGCATCCGTTCTGCAGTAACTGACCAGTCTTCTCCAGGATAATGGCTTGTGATACTCCTAAAGAAGCTTAGGACAAGCTCAATGAGGAGTTTGGGGGAAGTAGCCAAACCAGAAACATGTAGATCCTTAACTTGAGGAGAGAATTTGAAGTGCTCAAAATGCAAGAAACTGAAAATGTCAAGGAGTATGTGGATAGATTAATGAATGTTGTAAACAAGATTAAGTTGCTTGGGGAGGAGTTGACTGATCAGAGGATTGTGGAGAAGGTTTTGGTTAGTTTACCCGAGAGATTTGAAGCAAAAATCTCCTCACTTGAAGACTCAAAAGACCTGTCCCAGATCAGCCTAGCTGAACTTGTGCATTCCCTTCAAGCATAAGAACAGATGAGGTTGCTGAGGCAGGAAGATTTGGGTGAAGGAGCTATGTTTGCAAGTCAAAAAAAGAAGGGATTTCAAGGGGAAAGCAGGAGGTACGCTGGAGAGAAGAAGGGGAAAGAAAAGCTGAGTAATCAAGGAGGAAAGAATGTGGGTGCAGCAAGAACTTTTGCTCCTTGCCCTCACTGTAGGAAAAAGAACCACTCTGAAAATAGATGTTGGTTCAGGCCTAGCATTCAATGTAGGTCTTGTAAACAATTTGGGCACATTGAAAGAGTGTGTAAGAACAAAGGGAATCAGCAGGAACAGCAAGCTCAAGCTATGGAAAGTTCCCAGCACTCCCAACAGACAAAAGAGAGTACAGAGCAGCTGTTTGTGGTCTCTGAATGCATGGTTGCAAGCAGCCCTGAAGTGTGGTTGATTGACAGCGGCTGCACCAACCATATGACCCCAAATGCTAGCAATTTCGTGAGCCTAGATGAGGGTTACCAATCCAAGGTGAAGGTGGGAAATGGTGAACTGCTGGAGGTGAAAGGCAAAGGTGATGTTGTCATCCCAAACCAAAACAGTACTAAACTCATAGCTGATGTTTTGTTTGTGCCTAAAATCAGTTTGAGCCTACTTAGTGTAGGACAAATGTTAGAGAAAAATTATTCTTTGCATTTCAAGGATCACACTTGTGTTATTTTAGAGAGTGATGGGACTGAATTGATGAAGGTTAGAATGCAGGGAAAAAGTTTTCCTATAGAATGGGGAAAGCTTGTTTTTCAAAACCACTCAGCTAGGATAGATGATTCAGAGTTGTGGCATAGGAGATTTGGACACTTTCATTATCATGCCCTCAAGGAACTTAAACACAAGAACCTTGTCCATAACTTACCCGAAATACACCAAAGTGAAGGATTGTGCACAACTTGCCAAATTGGCAAACTCAGTTGGCCTCCATTCCCTACAAATAAAGCTTGGAGAGCAAGTGAAAAGCTCCAGCTTGTGCACACTGATGTGTGTGGTCCAATGCAGCAAACTTCTCTAAGTGGCAGTAGATATTTCATCCTTTTCATAGATGATTTTTCTAGGATGACATGGGTGCATTTCTTGAACCAAAAATGTGAGGTAGCTACTATATTCAAAAGGTTCAAGCTGTTGGTTGAAAGCCAAACAGGTTTGACACTCAAAACTTTGAGAAGTGATAATGGTGGAGAGTATACATCCAATGAGTTTGAAGAAGCATGCAAAAGGGCTAGAATTTGGCATCAGTTCAGCAGTCCATACACTCCACAAAAAAATGGAGTGAGTGAGAGAAAGAATAGGACAGTGATGAAAATGGCTAGGTGCATGATGATTGAGAAAAATTTGCCAAAAATTTTCTGGGTAGAAGTTGTCAACACAGGGATCTATCTTCTTAATCGGTTACCAACCAAAGCACTTGACAACAAGACTCCCTTTGAAGCCTGGTATGATGTCAAGCCAAATGTGGATCATTTGAAAGTATTTGGAAGTGTGTGTTATGTGTTTGTTCCAGCAAACAAAAGAACTAAGTTGGATGAGAAGGCTGAAGTAGGCATCATGATTGGATACAGCAGCCAGTCTAAAGCCTACCGAATTTATATTCCAAGCTCCAAAAGGATTGTGATTAGTAGGGATGTCAAGGTTGATGAAGGAGCTACTTGGAATTGGGAAAAGAGGCAAGTTGAGAGAAGGATCGGCAGCCAACAAGAGACAGATCCAGAAAGGTCGAATACGAGATTGAATCTCGAAGAAGTAGATGAAATGCCAGTCCGGGGCACTAGGTCTTTGCATGACATATATGAGAGGTAATGTGGCTGAATTGGAGCCTACGTGCTATGCTGAAGCTGCAAAATCTCAAGCCTGGAAGGCTGCAATGCAGGAGGAGATGAATGTGATTCAGAAAAATCAAACTTGGGAGCTGGTTGATAGGCCATTTGACAGAAAAATAATACAAGTTAAGTGGATATTTAAAAGGAAACTGAATCCTGATGGATCAGTGAACAAACTTAAGCAAGGCTTGTTGTTAAAGGCTTTGCACAGCAATTTGGAATTGATTTTTCAGAAACCTTTGCACCTGTGGCAAGACATGAAACCATTCGGCTTCTCATGAATGTGGCAGCTCAATTCAGTTGGAAAATCTTCCAACTTGATGTAAAGTCTGCCTTTTTAAATGGATTGCTTGATGAGGAAATCTACATTGAGCAACCGGAGGGGTATGAAGTCAAAGGAAAGGAGGAGAAGGTCTATATGCTCAAAAAGGCCTTGTATGGTCTCAAACAGGCCTCTAGAGCCTGGTATAGCAAAATCAATGACTATTTGTGCAAGCTAGGATATGCTAGAAGTCCAAATGAGCACACCCTTTATGTAAGGGAACAAAGAGGGGAAGTGATGATAGTCTCTTTGTATGTTGATGATCTCCTGGTGACTGGAAGCAATCTTGATCAGTTGGAAGAATTCAAAAGGGCTATGGAGATGGAATTTGATATGACTGATTTGGGTGAGATGAGTTACTTTCTTGGCATGGAAATATACCAAAGCTTAAAGGGTATATTTGTGTGTCAAAAGAAGTATGCAAATGAAGTGCTAATGAAGTTCAATATGGACAATTGTAAATCAGTTGATATTCCATTGATTCCTAGCCAAAAGCTAGGCAAGGAAGATGGTGCCAAGAGGGTGGATGAAGGAGTCTATAGAAGTTTGATAGGATGCTTGTTGTACTTGACAGCAACCAGACCTGATTTGATGTACACCACCAGCCTCCTGTCTAGATTCATGAGCAAGCCAAGTGAGATGCATTACAAGGCTGCAAAGAGGGTGCTACGGTACATTAAGGGGACTACTGAGTTAGGAATCTGGTTTAGAGGGCAGAAAAATTTAGTTTAATAGGCTATTCAGCATGCTTGGATCGGGCGGTGGTCACCGATGACGAGAAGCACTTCTGGATATGTTTTCTTTGTTAACCATGGTGCTTTCAGTTGGCTCTCCAAAAAACAGGAGACGGTAGCCCAATCTACTACAGAGGCAGAATATGTTTCTGCCGCTGCTACTTCCAACCAGGCAGTCTGGTTGAGGAAAATTCTAGCAGACTTGAAGCTGAATCAAGATGATCCTACTACCATTTATTGTGATAACATGTCAACGGTTGCAATTGCTAAGAATCATATTCTCCATGGTCGAACTAAACATATCAAAATTAAATACCATGCTGTGAGAGAGGCAGAGCAAAGCAAAGAAATCAGCTTAGTCCATTGCTTGGGAGAGAACCAAGTTGCTGATATCATGACCAAGGGATTGAATAAGTCCAAGTTTGAAGAATTCAGACTAAACTTGGAGTTTCCAAAGATGAATATCAAGGAGGAGTGTTTATCAAGATGATATTATGCCGAAACTCGTGAAGTTGGTTACTTTTTTTGTAATAATCGAGCCGCATATTCGCGGCAAAAATCGGTGTTCTATTGCCGTTAGTTTCTACCGTAATGCACCATCATTTCTTTGTTTTTTTATAATGTTTTTTCTTAGGTGAGTTCAGCTAGGAATCTGCTTGATTAGGTGCGATGTAATATGATGTGTTTGTAGTTGTTAGTAAAGTATGGTCATTTAAATTTTGATTGTAAGTCTCACTGAGAGTAGGTGTAATGCAGTGCAAACCATGTTTATATTTAGCATTTCTGTTCAATAAAAGTTAATTCCCGTGTGAAACATTCTTGAGTGTGTGTGTGACCCAACATAACAGCTACATTTCCTTAGAATTCTCCTGCTTCAAAACCATCATATCAGACTACAAAAATTGCCCACTATTATATTTTACAGGGTTTTGAGATTTTTCTATAATGATTAGAAAATACAAACTCTTTCTTTGTTGAATACAACTTTACATGAGAATATCATGTTGCAATATGAACATTTTTTGATAATTGATGAAGATATTGGTGAAGAAGAAAAGACAAGCAAGAAGAAGCAAAGGCTGAAGAACTTTGGAAAAATTCCAGAGACGTCTTTGCAACGATGAGGAAAAGGTTTCACCGCAACCCGATTGAAGATTGAAGTTGACCGAGTTTGTCACCGTCGCGACAAGGAAAACTTCGACGCTGCGATGACAAATGGACAAGGAAACGTGAAAGCTATAATGCCTACTGCGGCATCCCTTTGTTGCAGCACATATGCGAAATTCAAGCGTTTTATTTTTAGGTAAATTCCTATTTTACAAGTTTGAATATTTGTTTTCCTTTTCCTATTGTGAGCTGAAAAAGGAAAGCAGAATTGGTTTAAAACTTTACTTTGAGTTAAAGTAAGAGAACGAAATTAAAATATGAGAGTCCTATTAGGAATAGAAATATGAATCCTATATATCCCATATACTACCTATAAATATAGGGGTGAGAACCAATTCATGAGAGAATGAGAGAAAAAGTATAAGAACACAAGGATTTTGATATAAGTGTTATTAGACACCATAAGGTAAAGTGTCCTAGAAATTAGGATTGTTCCCACCTTATCTACTAGCTTGATGGTGTTATGTACTCTTGAATATTGTGTTTATAAAATTATATTGAAATTATCTAAGCTGTGGATATAAACAAGTTATGCCAAATCACGTAAATATCATGTTTATGTGTGTGTGTGTGTGTGTGTGTGTGATATTCTTTGCATATTGTTGTTCATTATTTTATTTTTACTCCAATTTCTAACAGATCATCACTTAAATTAGGATAGAAATAACACTTTGACAAAACTTAGAAATGAAAGAAATAGATATGAGCTTGCTAGACAACATCCCATGGCTCGAAGAAGTTGAATTTCAATAACATTATGTGAAGATGAAGGATCATGAATGTGGAGGAGCTTTGAAGTAAATGCAATTAAATAGAGTTAGAAATTTTGTAAATAGTTAGTCCATAACTTCTTATTTCTATAAGCACATGAACGGTAGATCTATGAGCTTTGTGATGAAATATGGAATGCTGAAGATATTCATGTTGGAATCAAGTTATTACTGATATGGTGCTTATTCGGTTAAATGCTGTGATATTTTGTAATTAAGACTTTATTTTATTTCTATTATTGTAGTATTGTATTTCCTTTATTATACTCACAACCATAGTATAAATTGGCTTTTGTACACGTTACAAATACATTCTTCAGCACCATCTTAGCTAATTTTGTCAAGGTTTCTTTCGGTTGGCATTCTTTGGTAGTATTGTTCCTCTCTTGCCTTCCTTCCAGCCTAAACTCTGACATGGTATCAGAGCATTTTTGCTTCCACCAAAATCCTCTCTAAGCCTTTGTTTTCCTGAACCTGCAAAACAAGGTAGTAAGATTAGATTGTCTTTCCTTACAATGAAACCAAACACCACCTTTTAGCTGATAATGGATCAAACCAAAACAACAATAGCACCAGATTCAAAGTCCACAGCCACCAATCACAAACCCAAATGACCAAACAAGCCCACATCACTCAACTGGCCCAACTTCCCGAACAAGCCCAAACAACCAAACTAGCCAAGTCCACCAAACTGGCCCATACCAGCAAACTGGATCCAAGTACCAAACTGGCCTAATCCTTTTCGGGTTTATGGCTCAAAACTCTAACCCGATGGGACAAAATCGCTGCCCAATTTTCTAGATCCTTTTAGCCACCACCAATCAATCTGAACTAGGGGATGCTCTTTTCTCGTCGGTTTCTAACTGATCTAAGCTTGTGCTCATCAAACAACCCCTGGCCGGATCTCAAAACTATGCCACTTGGGCCAGAGACTTCTAGCGAGCCCTAATAACCAAAAATAAGGAAGGGTTCAACGATGGAACCCTTCCTCAAACTACTAAACCACAACTTCACTAACATTGGACTTGGTGCAACACCATTGTTCGTGCCTAGCTTAGCAACTCCTTGACTCAAGATGTTACTGCCAGCTTGCCTCTAAGAGAAAACACCCAAGAAATGTGGGTGAACATCCAAGAGATGTAGGGTTAGTTAGACCTCGCCAAGATTTTTACTTTACGTAAAAATCTTCTTGAAATCGAATAGCACAACTTGTCCATAACCACGTATTTCAATCACCTTTCAGTGATTTGGAATGAACTTGATGCTATTGAAGAACCATTTGAAGGGCCATCCGTGATCCTTCAACAGATCAAGCGCATTAAGGACAAAAATCAATTAATCCATTTTTTGATTGGTTTGAATGACAGTTTCCTCCGTTTCGTATGCAAATGTTAGCCACCTCACCAACGCCATCTCTCTGGTGCACTTACCAATTGGCAATGCAAGACGAAAGCCAGAGATCGACTTTGTCTGATTCTCAATCTGCTACGGAGGCCATTACTTTTGCCTAACAACGACAACAGTTTGAGAGAATGGAGATCAAGAATGGCAATGGCAAGGGGGGCTAGGGCAAAATGGAGGAGAAAAGATGGTTTTATATGCGATAATGGATGGACCAAATCACTCAAACTCATCCAACGGTTCAAAACCAAATGGATCACTAGGGCTCACTAATGCACACAACCCAACTTTTGTAGCTGGCCCAAATTTAGCAAATGGCCCAGTTTCTTCCAACCTTTTTAACTCATCTCACGGGCCTTCCAAATCCAACAAAAATTGCTATTGTGATTACTACAAACAGATGAACCACACATGGGACACATGTTAGAAATTACATGGCCGCCCCAAAACCATCGGTCTAGATTCGCCAGTGCTAATCAAGTAAGTCAAACTGTCACTTTTGGAAATAATACTATGACCCTTATGTTTAGCCAAGAACAATATCAATAGATTTGCAGATGCTCAACCAAACTCCACAAGCCAACACGACGTCTTACGCAGGTACATCCTTTTGTTTTAATATTATTAGAGGAAATATTTGGATAATTGATTCAGGCAGTGATGACATTATTTGCAATACCAAACACTTATCCGATACATCCACTATATCCTAATTGTCATATTTTCCCTATTGAAAAGCAGTCTCGCACTACATTTCCCAAACGCACAACCTCCACCATACGCATTTTTTCTTTAGTTCATATGAACATATGGGGTCCGTATCACACAACCAATCACAATGGCTCTAGATTCTTTCTAACCATTATTGATGACTTTTCTTGGGGAACCTGGATTTACCTCATGCAATCTAAAACGCAGACACTCACTCACATTAATTTTTTTTTGTCCATGGTCAGAACCTAGTTCGATCTTTCAGTTCAACATATTCGAATTGATTATGCTTGGGATTTTTTAAAATTTAATACTAACTGTTCCACCCTGTTTTCCTCTTTTGGTATTATCCATGAAAGCTCCTGTGTCTATACCCCTTAACAAAATGACATAGTTGAACGGAAACATAAAGATCTCCTAGAGGTTGCCCATGGCTTAAAACACCAATCCAACATCCCTATCACATTTTGGGGCGAATGTGTGATCACGGCCACCTACCTGATCAATCGGATGCCAAGTCGGGTCCTCCATGGTAAGACACCCTATGAGTTTTTCTTTGGCAAACCACCTACAGTTGCTCGTCTTCGAGTTTTTTGGTGTTTATGTTATTCTACTAATTTAGAAGGGGGGGACAGATTTTCTTCTCGAGCTGCTCAATGTGTATTTATGGGCTACCCAATGCATCAGAAAGGCTATCAATTATATGATCTCACCTTAGCAAAATTCTTGGTTTCTATAGATGTGATTTTTCATGAAGACTCATTTCCTTTTAAAGACAATTCCAATTCTTGCAATCACATTCAGGATTCTTCACCTTTTTTGGAAGATCCTTTAGCAAACTCTCCATCAGGGCCCTGTTATACCATGTATCCCATTCATGATCTGGAACCCTCCAAATCAGACTCCGCACCAGCTTCCGCTTCCCCTGATTTTTCTCTAAAGACAGTATACCAATCCATCTCCACCTTTGAACGATCCTCTTGTGGTTCCTGTTCCTACTCAAAGACGATCCATACGGACCAGCCGCCCTCCTATTTGGATAGAAGATTATGTCTGTTCTACCATTAAGACTACCAGAGGTACTCCTTACCCATTTCTAACTATGTTAGTTATGACAAACTTTTCCTTGCCCATAGGATCTGTGTTAGTCAGATTTCTGCCCAGCAAGAGCCTTCATGCTATTCTAATGTCATTTCCCATGCACATTAGTGTCAGGCCATGGCCGATGAACTCACTGCTCTTTCTCAAAACCATACCTGGGTCTTGTTCCGAGTCCTCCTCATAAAAAAACGTATTGGCTGCAAATGGGTTTACAAGATCAACCATCGTGCTGATGCTTCAATAGAACGGTTCAAAGTTTGTCTCATTGCCAAAGGCTTCACTCATATTGCCATTTAGATTGGGGTACTTGTCCTATGGCTAGAAAGTCTCTCACAGGGTTTTATCTTAAAATTAGAGAGTCTCTCATATCATGGAAAACGAAAAAGTAGTCAACAATATCGCTATCCTCAATAGAAACTAAATACAGGGCAATGGCAAAAACAACTTGTGAGATTGTCTAGATCCTTGGATTACTAAAAGATTTAAGAGTACAGATAGGAAAACCAGTCACTTTATACTATGGCCAAAAAGCCGCCAATGATGTAGCAAATCCAGTTTTCCACAAAAGAACTAAGCATATAGAAATTGACTGCTATTTTGTATGAGAAAAGATTCAAGAAGGGATTATCAAAACTGTGCATATATGAGCCTCAGAACAACTAGCGGACAATTTTATGAAGCCTTTATGCAGTCATCAACATTCATATTTATTACACAAGCTTGGGGTTTTCGACATATAAAAACCACCAGCTTGAGGGGGAGTGATGAAATATGGAATGCTAAAGATATTCATGCTGGAATCAAGTGATTACTGATATGGTTGCTTATTTGGTTTTTATGCTGTAATATTTTGTAATTAAGACTTTATTGTATTTCCATTATTGTATTATTGTGTTTCCTTTATTATACTCATAGCCATAGTATAAATTGGCTATTATACACGTTACAAATACAATAATCTCTTCTCTCTTTGTTCTTGACATCTTCGACACCATCTTTGCTACTTTTGTCAAGCTTCCTTTCTGTTGGCATTCTTCGGTAGTACTCTACCTCTCTAGCCTTACTTCTAGCCTAAACTCTAACACTTTGCAGTGGGGTCATAAGTTAATAAACAATATATGATTCACTGTAAACACAATTTTTCTCCTTCAACACTTAGTATCCATGTAATTACGTCTTGTACAAAACATGTATTATAAGAAATGATTCCTAACTCAAATTATTAACAATTAAGACTTAGAAAAAAATTTCAACTAATTAATTTTTGTTTTGTCATGTAATTTAACTGGTTTGTATTTTAACTTGGATCCTAGATAGATTTTGCCTACTCAGTTGGCTTCAAACCTCTCCATACATTGTATTTTAGGTGAAAAATCTTAGATACAAATGCTTTTTTGCTTTTAAATTAAATCCAAACTTGCATTATTCATAGAAAAATGTAGTGAAAGAATAAATATGTTCTTGCTTAGTATTATTTGTGCACTGTATAAGATGAAACCTTTTGTGATTCATGAACCCGAATCTGTCTAGTCCAATTGTTTAGCGGCTCTTTCTAAGAGACAGGAATGTAAATAGAAAATATTGCCTGGGAAGGCCTCATAGCCTGGGGGTCGGCATCAACTTGATACACGATATACATGTTGAAACTGGTTCATGATCAATATTTACACAAGCTTTTATTTCCATGAAGTCAATTAGTTAATTACTTAATGATAGAACATTTATAAATGAACATCCATGTATATCGCTTTGTTGTTTGTGTGTCCTTACTGTGTTGTTTGCTTCTCTATATTGTTGATTGTAATCTTGGGTTTGAAATTAGTTGTTGTAGAATATTTGTTTTTGTCAAACTTATGAATTGTGTGTGTGTGCACACTTGTTGCCAATCCTTTTATTTGGCTTGACTCATCTAATGTGTGTGTGCACATCAATTCTTAGTGCATACAGTTTCCAATTCTTTTATTTGGCATGTCATATTTCCAACAGAGTTTACCTTATAAAAGGTACTGTTCAAACTCCCCATAAGCTGTGGAAATGTAAGAAACCTGATCTCTCATATTTTCTTGTGTTTGGGTGCAAATGTTACATTTTGAATGATAGAGAGAATCTAGGTAAGTTTAATTCTTGGAGTGATGAAGGAATTTTTATTAGATAATCTTCTAATAGCTGTGCATTTAGGATCTATAATATGCGTTCTAAAAAAGTCTTAGAATCCATTAATGTTGTGTTTAGTGATGTAGAAGATTTTTCAAAATATTCTCAAGAATGTGAAATTTAAGACATATATATTCCTTGTGTGCCCACACAAGATGGTGTGAACACTACTGAATCTCCTGAATCTAAACCTTTGGCAAATGTGTTGTCACCTACCACTGGTGCTACAGTAACGGGATTTGCTCCATGCAAAGAATCATTTGTTGATTCATCATTCCAAAATGAGGGGATAGAGCTTGTTGTTGATCTTTATGATGAAAACCTTCAAAGTAGAAATCAAAGAAGGAAAGATCCACCAACATAGGTTCAAAAAGCTCATCCACCTTTAACTATGATTTGAGATCCAAATGAGGTAACAGTTACAAGAAGGAGAAGACAAAATGAAATTAACCATTTGTGTTATGTTTCTCTTGCAAAATCGAAGAATGTCAAATAAGCTTTGGAAGATGAAAATTGGATTGCAACGATGCAAGAAGAACTAGAACAATTCGAAAGAAATGATGTGTGGACGCTTGTACCAAGACCAGAGGGAATCAACATAATAGGTACCAAATCGGTTTTCAAAAATAAAACTGATGAGTTTGATAATGTTGTTAAAAACAAAGCTAGGCTTGTAGCTCAAGGATATAGACAAGTTAAAGGAATCAACTTTGATGAAACCTTCGCCCTTATTGATCGACTTGAATCAATCCGGTTGTCGCTGTCTATTGCCTACTACCTCAAGATCAAATTATTTCAAATGGATGTCAAAAGCGCCTTCTTGAATGGAATGCTCACTGAAGAAGTATACGTTGAACAACCTATTGGCTTTTAAGATCCCACAAACCTGATCATGTATTCAGATTGAATAAAACTCTCTATGGTTTGAAACAAGCCCCACGAGCCTAGTATGAAAGGTTGAAAACTTTCCTTCTAACTATGAATGAGGTAATGCTGACAAAACCCTTTTCATTAAGCGTGCTAACAATTAAATCATATGTGCATAGATTTACATTGATGATATTGTGTTTGGTTCTACATCTCATTCACATGCCCTTGAATTCATTAGTCTGATGAAAAATGAGTTTGAGATGAGTATGGTAGGGGAATTGAATATGTTTCTTGGCTTTCAAATTAAACAAATGAACAATGACATGTTTGTTTCCTAGTCAATGTATGCTAGAAACATGTTGAAAATATTTTTTCTTGAGAATGCAAAGCATGCTAGAACCCCTATGAGTGCTACCCTTTAGTTGTGAAAAGATGAACATGGTAAAAGGGTAGACAATAAGATGTACCGAAGCATGATTGGAAGTCTTTACTTAATCGCAAGTGCCTAATATTTGTTTTAGTGTTGGTGTTTGTAATAGGTTTCAAAGTAATCCATTTGAATTGCACTTGAATTTAGTGAAAAGAATCATGAAATATGTTTCATGTTTCATGTTTGTGTGAAATTGGCCTTTGGTACTCATTTGATTCTAACAATTGTTTGGTTTGATATAGTGATGCGGATTTGGCAGAACGTTTGGATGATAGGAAAAGTATTTCAAGTGGGTGTTTCTATCTTGGAAATAATCTTGTCACAAGGTACAACAAGAAGCAAAATGCAATCTTCTTATCCACTATTGAGGCTGAGTACATTACCGCAAGGAGTTGTTGCACTCAAATTTTATGGTTAAAGCAAATGTTGTATGATTATGGTATTAACCAAGATTGTGTAATAATATTTTGTGACCCGATCCAACATTCTAGGACTAAGCACATTGACAAAAGACATCATTTCATTAAGAGTTAGTTCAGGAAAACATCATTGCACTTGCTCATGTGAGCACAAAACCCTAATTGGCTAATTTATTTACAAAAGCACTAGACTATGATACTTTTGTTTTCTTGAGGAAGTCCATTGGACTACTTCAACTTGAATAGTTTTTCATTTCAGTTGATGAATAAAGCTTGAACATGCTACTTTTATTTTTGTTTGTTAAGACTCCTTGATATGTGCTAACACTCTAATTGTCACTTATTTTCTCTTATCTGTGTGCTAACTCTGGTATGTTGTGTCCACTGAGTCTCTTTCTATAACATGCCCTTGTTGCATCGTGAGTTGATTATCCATTATTGTCACCATCATGAAAGAGCTACCTTACATGAAGTGTGAAAGTTGTTTTGAGTAATTTTCTGATTTGTAGAGACCCTTATATTTTGGAAAATCTACCATTAAGGGGACTACTTTCTTGTAAGTGTGAAAACTACATCTTGGTGACGTTTATGAGAATTATTTGCCCTTTGATTAAAACGAAAAGAAAAATCTTTATATCCTATGCTGAAAAAGAAAAATGCAAAATATAGTTGGGCATGAGGGAAATGAGAGCTTCTCTTGCAAAATTTAAAATTGACCAATGTGTCATTTTACCATATTGAGGAAACTATCACACATTAAGACAAGCTCTTGGAAATTAATCTCGCTTGTGTGTGATTAAGAAAGTGTTGTTTTGATTGCACTATGTTGACAACTTACGTATGAGTTTTTGTGTCTTTTAAGGTTTAAAATTTGATCTCTTAGGTTGTTTTGCACAGATTGACTGTCTTGACCTTCAAAAATTCATGTGAATCATTTATAATTCTAATTTTTATGCTTTTTAATTTTTTTTGCTCAATAAAGTCTGGTCTTTTGAAAATTTTTGATGTTCTTTTGGGATAATGTGTGCTCACACGAATGCATATGTATACTCATTTAAGATAGAGTCCTATTTTTGGTATAACTCTTTTTCAGAATATCAGAATCGCCGCTTGCCTTAATTGTGCTACCCTTTTTATTCCTTGCATCAGTCTTCATTTTTTTCTAAAATCCTAATAGCGCCGACTATTTCTTCTGTTCCTTATTATTTTTCTTCTCTAAATTTTTTTTTTTCTTTTTTTTGTTCTCACATGGAATCAGGGAAGAAAGCAATGGAGGATCCTATAAGAAAAGATGAATCCTTGGGAAAGGGATTCCTAACCATGAAGAAAGCCAGATTGTGGAGTCAAATGCCACCGAAAAACCCTTCTTCTCCAACAAACGATTCAGATTCTAAAAAAGAAAGTCAAGAGAATGAATCAAATCACTCAACCTCCCTTGGTTCGTCCCCTATTTGCAATGACCACCAAACCTCAGAACGCTCACAGAGTGAGTCTGCCCTTGCCTCAAGGAAGAAGATGTCTGACAAATCCTCTTCAGCATCAGACAACTCCTCAGAGAACACGTCGATTACTAGTCTGAAATCGCGCAAAGAAGGTTCATCAAAGGGCACGACTTCAAAGTCTTTGACTCCTATAGAGTTGACCCAAAAAAAAAGGAAAAGTCGTCATGGAAGAGCCTTCGTATGGTAAAATCTCTCATTTTGTTGTACCTATTGCGGAGAATAGATTTAGGAACCACATTGTCAAGAAGACAATTGTGAGCGAAGCAAATGTTAGACTAGAAGACTTTGATGAATTCCATGCTCTGATGAAAGAAAGAAATTGGTTAGGAACTATCTCGGGGTTGACTGCCCTTGTACAAACTCTTGTCCAAGAATTTTATGCAAATTTTGGGTTTGACAATGCTTCCTCAAAATCAAACAAACATGATGATAGAGTTTATGTTAGAGGACATTGTGTCCTTTTTACAAAAAATGTAGTGAGGGATGCTCTTGGTTTGAAGAAAAGAAAGAAGAATTTTGATTTGAAAAGCTTAGACTTAGACAAAATTGTTAAAGTCATCACTAGTGGATCAATTGTTGTTTGGTTGAGAACTAGTATTCTTTAGCCTGGTGTGCTCACACCGTTTTACAGATTACTATTTAAAATCTCACTGACAAATTGGTTGGTCCCTTCAATGCACAATTTGACTGTTAGACTTGAACGAGCACAGTTTCTCTATGGAATTGCTCAAAGGAAAAATATTAACTTGATTGAGTTGATTTTCACCAATATTAGAGTTGCAACACAATCAACT
The DNA here is from genome assembly GCA_026225825.1 of Pistacia integerrima. NCBI lineage: Eukaryota > Viridiplantae > Streptophyta > Magnoliopsida > Sapindales > Anacardiaceae > Pistacia > Pistacia integerrima. The sequence continues at coordinate 34,571,405 of CM047747.1, read as the reverse complement.
CACTCTCTGCAGATTTTATGCTTTCCTTCCTTACTTTACAAAATCATTTCCACTTACAAGCCTAAGTCCTATGGAGTGGAACCTATTTTGAAGATAAAGATTGTCACCAAGAAGTCTTTTTTACAGCCTATAGGGCACTTGCCACCATCTTCCTCAACTGATCACATTAGGACTAACACTTGGCACTCCAAGCTTTTTGTTGCCATGTAGGATTTGGAGACTTCAATGGAGTTTTTCGTTCAATATATGAAGGAAATTCACACTTCTCTCTGCTCATGGATGGACAAAATGGAGGCTGATCTAAAGAAGAAGAAAAAGAATACTGTTTAGCATGTAGTACCTCTTGCTCTTCAAGTTGATCCTGCTGACGATGCTAATGCTACTCCTGAGACTCAAGTTGAAGAACAATAGGCTATTGATGAGGAAGAAGAACAGGTTAGTGATGAAGAACAAGAAAAAGGTGCTGACGAAGATGAACAAGAACCTCCTAAAGTTGCAGTTGCTCAAATAGATTCTCCTGTGTGCATTGATTTTTGTTGTCTTTCTAGAAGTTCAAGTGGAGGATTCACATGTCACCATCACTACCCCTCCACAACGTAGAACCAAGAAAAGCCGGTCACTCTTCTCGGCCCTCCTGAAAGTAGTCAAGACTTATGAATAAAGAGGGGGTGTAAGAAGCATGGGGGAGTAGAGTTTATAGTTGTATTTAAGTCTTTGATTTTTTGTTATGTTTTTGTTATAACTGTTGGATAATTTTGAATCTTGTGTTATCTCTCCATGGGGGAGTTTGTTATTTTATTTGCTACTTTTTAAAACTCCTTAGTTATCTTTTTTTGACATTTTTATCAGTTTTATTTACTAACCATGTGTTTACATTTGTGTTATTTTTTGTTATCTTGTTATCTTGTTTTCATGTTTTGTATGTGCAAATCTATAAGTCTTAAATGGTTGATTTAGACAAGTTTAGACTTGATCTCTTTTATTATGATCATTGTTCATAAGTTTGACAAAGGGGGAGAATGTAGAATATTTATTTTTGTCAAACTTATGAATTGTGTGTGTGTGTACAACAGTTATGTGTGCACAATTGTTGTCAATCCTTTTATTTGACTTGTCTTATCTGTTGTGTGTGTGCACATCAATTCTTAGTGCACACAATTTTCTAGACATGTGTCTTGGCTTGTTTCGTCTTCAGTGTGTGTGCACAAAGGTCTGTGCTTACACTCTCACTTTCAACTTTTTGCAACCCGACAAGAGTTGCATGTCTGACCAAGAGAAAAAGATTATGTTTGTCTTTGTCTCTTCATATTTAGGACCTTTTTACATGTATCATATTTTCCTTAAGTGGTCCTAGGGAATAAAGTTATCTTTCCTAATTTGTTTTGTGGCCCAAACCAAAAAGAAGGAATACTTTCCTTATTTGGACAAACATGGGTCAACTCTTTGTTGGCTGACGTGACACTGTTTTGTTGAGCAAAAAATCCTTCGTTATATAATACTCTTTCTTGGGTAAATGTATCTAACCTTTTGATCTCTTATTTAATTTTACTCTGAATTTCTTAGAGTATTCTTTCTCTTAAGGTTCAAGGTTCATTTTCCATTTTGTGCCAAAACCTCACCATATCAAACATAGATCTGATGACTGCTGGAACATGGTTCCTTTGTTGATGCTGGTGCGTGGCATCGGTGCTTGAAGCTTGGTGGTTTACAAGTTGTTTTTGGATGTGTTCCCAGTGAGAGGAAGCTCCAAGGAGTTGATACACGTTAAGGATTTAGAGTGTGGAGCTAAGTGTAAAGTTGAACAGGGAGTTCTTTTTACTGTAACTTAGATCAGCTTTGAACTATATTTTGTAATGTGTTTTTAACTTAGTGGATTGCTTCGATCTGGACAAGGTCCCATGGATGTAAGCTAAAAGTGGATTTAGCCGAACCATGTATATGGTTGTGTTCTTTACTTTCTACACTTGTGTTTGATGTGGCTAAAATCTGGAAATGTCTTAATCTACTTGGTAAATATTCCGTTACACTTTAAAATGGGTAATCTAAAACTAAAGTGGTTTAACCAATCTCCAACAAATACAACCATAACAAAGAACATTCTATCCCAACACATTCATGGTATATATATAACCTTGCTAATGTTTAGCTCTGTGTCCTTTGTTTTGATCTATGTTCATTACTTAAATCTCTGTCAGTTACTATTTTATCAAGGTGATAAACGTTTCTCAACTTAATATCTAAGTTAAAAAGGATTTTCTTGTTTGCAACATTTTCTTGCCCTTTGGAAACGATTTTTGAATATGATATATGAAGAAGACTTTTATTAGTTGCCATGGTGACTTGTAGAAAGAAGCTGAGTCAATTGACTGTAGCTTGATTGCTAATCCAGGAAACAAACGAGAACCACCCAACACCTCCCGAAGAGATAAGAGAAAATTCTCCTAAAAAATCGAGTCAACAACCACTCTACTTTTCTCACTGCTAAAGACTGTTTGTGCATCATGAGCCATAAACAAGACTTATTGCTAGCGAATTAAAGTCTGGGTAAGTTTACAAGTCTTGGTCTTCTCAATAAAGTAGACGTGTGAGAATAGTAGCGTGAGCCCAAATATTAATTAATAAAAACAATAATCTTCAAAGTTTCTTGACCCTTTCAACTTTAATTAATATATATGTGGTAATGTTGAAATTCATGGTATATGTTTGAAATGAAGAGAGGATGAACATTTAAGTAGTAATCAGACTCTTTGAAAATTAGAGTAACATTTCTAGCAACTATGGTAACAAAGAAGAGATAGAAAGCTATAAAATTTAAGTTAATTTCTTTTTTCTTTTCATTGATAATTATTCTACATTGCTCTTCTTTAAGTCTGTTTTGGCCTATGTTCTTTAGTTAATCTCTTTCATATACTAGTTTACTACTATGCTAGCTTTCCAACTCAGTAACTAATTTGAAAAAGATTTTTTAAACAAGACATTTGCAGCTGTCAATGCCAGAGCAACTTGTTTGGAATATTTCTTGCCCTTCGGAAACGAGTTTTTAACATTATATATTATAAGAGGTACTCTAGCTGCTAAGGCAACTTGTAAACTGTAACTTAGTGAACTGACTAAACCTTGACTTCTTGTTAATGAGAACCAACCAAAACACTGAAGAGATAAGAGATTATTGTACTCGAAACAACTTTAGATAAAACAAGTCAACATACTTCCATCAATCCAAATTAGTGCCCTCTTATCTTATGGTGACTATTTTATCACTGCCAAAGACTTTTTGTGCAACTTGTTGTTTCATCATCTGGCAATGAAAAAACCTTACACTACATTTCTTATTATCGGTTAATGAAGTTCTAGGCCAATTTATAAGTCCTGGGTCAACTCAACTAAGTATTTTGGTGAAAAACGGTTGCACGAGCCTAGAAAGAAATATGTAACTCAATTTATAAGTATTTTGCGTATGTGCAACCATGTACACTAGTTGCCAGGTGAATCTGTGGAAAGAAACTGAGTCAACTGACTTATACCTTGCTTTGTTGTCCAGGGAAACAAATGAGAACCACCCAAGCACCGAAGAGATAAGAGATTATTCTAATAAAAGAAACTTAACATAAAATACAACCATTAAAGCCAGCTTGTATTTCCTCAAACGAACATTATCACTCGTACATGGCAACTGTTTGGTTGAACCATGTATATGGTTCTCTTGCGTGTGTGTTCTTATTGCGTTGTTTGCTTATCTACATAGTTGATTGTTTGTAATCCTGGGTTTGGAAACAATTGTTTCAAGTTTGGGATTCGAGTTTAGCTCCCACACACCAACTGTTCAATCAATTGCCACACTTGGGGTTTTTTGCTAGACAACTTGCTCTACAAGGATTAATGTTTACGTACCGAGGATAAACTTTTTATGGGGTTTTCTGACATCCTCGCAGATTATAATTATATGATATATGAACATGACTTACACTAGCTGCCATGGTGACTTATAGAAAGAAGCTGAGTCAACTGACTATAGCTTGATTGCTGGTCCATGGAAACAAATGAGAACCACCCAACACCTCCTGAAGAGATAAGAGAAAATTCTTCTCAAGAACACTTCAAAAAAATTACAAGTCAATAGGCTTCTATCAACACAAATTAGGCCCCAGTTATGGTGACTACTAGTCACTCTACTTTTGTCTTTGCTAAAGATTATTTCTGCATCTCATTGTTTAATCGTCTAGGTGATGAATAAGACTTCCTATCAGATCTCATATTACATGAGCCCAAAAAATTAATCATTGACTTACCCTTTTTTTTACTGAAACAATTCAGAGTAGATATACATACGATTTACCATGGTTCACCCAATTAACAGACTATGTCTAGTAGAATCAATATTCTTACAATATTGTTTCACCTCTTTCATTACAATGAAAGTAATTTGTCTTATGATTTACTATCACTCACATACAAGAGAAAAAGAAGTTGATATACTAGGTTTAAAAAGTAAAACCTAGTATTACAAGGATTCCCACTTTTAAGCCCCAACCCAATAATAAATTAATAACTTCGAGAAATCCTATAATGGCTATTCATTGAATAGGCTCAAACCACTTACAGGCTTGGAGACACTGCCCTCTACAACCCCGCCAGCTCACCAAATGCGTCTTCATGGACCGTTATCATTGAAGTGGTTGACAACTCCAACAATCTCACCATTTTTTACACATGTTTATCGGATGTAATTAATGTTATCAAGATTTTACAATGCATAAAATGTATTATGAGATATCAAGACAGATGGGGAAACATTGAAGTTGGGTTTTGGAAATAATCATCTTGTTGTTTATTTATAAGTATCAATCTTGCGTAATTGTACATGTCACCAAGCCTACGCTGAAACCATGCAAAATTGTAATCTCATGGAGAGAAACCTTTCCCTTTGCATTGTCTTAGGTTTCTTAGTTCCTTTTTCAACACTTTCCTTTGTTATGCGAAAGCAACCAACATTTCCACAAACAAACAAGCTCTTCTTGCTCTGAAAGCTGGTATATTGGCCAACAACTAGTCGAAAACTACCTCTGTTTGTAGTTAGACAGGCATCACTTGTGCGGGCCGTCACCATAGAGTCACAACTTTGAATATTTCTAACTTGGGTCTCATTGGCACCCTTCCTCCTCAACTAGGAAATTTATCTTTCCTTGCAACACTGGCCATCAAGAACAACAACTTTTATGACTCTCTCTCTGAGGAGTTGGCTCACTTACTATGAGTGAAACACCTTCATTTCAATTATAATAGATTATCTGGTGAGCTTGCTGAAGCATTTTTGATAATCTTCCCAATTTGGAATTGCTTTGCTTGCATTATAATATGCTCCAGGACCAATTTCCATCCACTTCATCAAAATGCAAAAAATTGCAATATATTGAAGAATACACATCAGCTCTACTTCAGCTTAGCTTACAACCTTTCATTAATATTGTTTTAGTTAAATATTGTTATAGTTAAATGTAACTATAGTTAACTGAACTAGTGGAGTTGGTTCGTTGAATTAGTTGGAATTACTTTACTAAAAGTCACTGTACAGAACTGTGTAAAATAATACAATTGAGGAATTCTTCTTTTTCTTCTTTCTACGTTTTTCCTCTCTATCAAAACCTTTTATGGTATCAGAGCTTAGGGTTTGATCTCCTAAGAATTTTTCTTCCTTTCATCAACAACCGATCTTGATTAGCTCATCAATTTCTCAGTTTTGGTTCAATTTTCTGCAAAATCAACTCATAGTGATGAATCCCAGTAGTGAATCGACGATGAATCAATCAACGATGAATCTCTTAGACATGAACTCGCCGCTCTATATTCACTCGTCTGATACTTCGGGAGCTACCTTGGTAACTGAACAACTTACAAGTACTGAAAATTATAGGATCTGGAGTAGAGCCATGATAGTCTCACTTGGGGCTAAAAATAAACTTGGTTTTGTTGATGGTACATACAAGAAACCATCTAATTCGAGCTTAGGAGCACAGTGGGAACGATGTAATTCACTGGTCTTGGCATGGATCTTTAATACAGTGTCAAAAGAGATATTCAATGGCATAGTATAGTCCACCAATGCGAATCAAGTTTGGCAAGATCTACAAGAGCAATATCACAAAGTGAGTGGTACAAGAATCTATGGGATTCATCGAGAGATTGTTAACCTCACACAAGGTACTATGTCTGTAGCCATCTATTACAACAAATTAAAAGCGTTGTGGGATGAATTGAGCTCACTGATCAGTCTGCCACCACTTGATAGTCTGTCAGCAAAGGCCTATCTTGAACATTTAAATCAACAAAAATTACTACAATTTCTAATGGGATTAAATGACACTTATTCTATGGTTCGAAGCCAAATCCTATTGATGTCACCTCTGCCATCTATTAAATAGGCATATTCTATTATCAATCAAGATAAGAGTCAGAGAATACTGTCAGGAAATAATAGTGTCTCAGATGTAACCACTACTTTGTATGTGTAGAACACACAGAAAGGGCAAAATTATAATCCCAAATATAAAGGGAAAATGCCTTATATAGAGTGTGAGTTTTGTCATCTACCAAGGCACAAGAAAGATACATGTTATAAGATTCATGGTTACCCGGCTGACTACAAAGGAAAAAATGGATCAAAGAATAGAGCAGCAGCTAATCAAGCACATACACAACCTGGTACAACCTCTAATACTCCTGGAGAATCAAATTCACTGGGAACAATACTTTTGGTAGAACAATACTCCCAACTACTCCAACTTCTTGAAAAGGAGAATATCTCAGCATCAACCAATGTGGTAGGTACAGTTACATCCCTTTACTCCTGTTTTAATGATACTACAAATTGGATTATAGATTCAGGGGCAACCAATCATATGACTAATAGATTGTCTAGCTTAAATGCACCTGTTGACACAACTTCTCATCCAGAAACTTATGTTGGCCTACCAAATGGAACCAAAACCAAAATTAAACACACTGGATCTGTTAGGATAGATGATGAGATCGGTCTAGGTCATGTATTGCATTTGCCAGATTTCAAATATAATTTGTTCTCTATTTCTCAATACACATCAGCTAATAATTGTGCAATTACCTTTTACCCTGATTCTTGCGTAATCCAGGACCTCTGGAGTGGCAGGTTGAAGGGGATTGGTAAAAAATTTCAAGGTTTATATTTTCATGTGCCCTTCACACAATCATCACTGCACAACTCTAACATCAAAACCATTGCCAAAATACTTTCTACACCGAATGTTTGCAATACAACAATAAACAAGATTTCAATTCCTAGTTCTAGGGTAGTTTCTGATTTCAATGTTTGGCATAAAATATGGGGGCATGTCCCAAATCCTATTCTAAAACAAATGGTTAATAATTTGTCAGTTGACAATTCTACACATTATCCAATCTGTCCCTTGGCAAAACAAACTAGAACACTTTTTCCTTTAAGCCAAAGTATTTCAAATTCAGTTTTTGATCTTTTGCATATGGATGTATAGGGTCCTTATAAAGTACCTACTTTTGGAAATGCAAGATTTATCTTTACAATTATGGATGATTGTACTAGAGTGACATGGATTTTCTTAACGCAATTTAAATCTGATGTGTTTCAGTTGCTTAAAAATTTCTTACTCATGGTTCAAAATCAGTTTAATGTAACACCTAAATGCATTCGTTCTGATCATGGCTTAGAGTTTTTTAATAGAAATTGTCATGATTTATTAGCAAACCTAGGTATTTAGCACCAGAGTTCATGCATTTACTCTCCACAACAAAATGGTATTGTGGAGAGAAAACACAGACACATTTTACAGGTTGCTAGAGCCTTAAAGTTTCACTCAAAATTACCACACACACTTTAGGGCTATTGTATTCAAACAGAAGTCTATCTAATTAATAGGTGTCCAACCCTTGTCCTCAAAGGTCTCTCTCCTTTTGAAACATTATTTGGCAAACCTCCTTCCTTGACACATTTGAGAGTCTTTGGTTGCTTAGATTAATCCACAATCCTTACTCCCAAAGACAAATTTACCCTAGGTCCATTCCATGTGTTTTTGTAGGATATTCCTTAAATAAAAAAGGATATTTGCTGTACAACTTAGACACCCATACAGTTCATACCACCCGAGATGTGACTTTTTATGAACATATTTTTCCTTTCAGCTTGTCCAAAACAGAATTTTCAGTATTTCCATTTGATTCTTTTCTAGAAGTCGATTGTTCCAATACACCTCTTTCACAACCTTGCATACATGTAGATGGTTTTCCAAGTCATACATTAGATCCAGTTGTGTCCCCTCACTCACATATACCTTCAACAATAGATTCTTCTATCCCAAATATAGATTCTACAACTGATACTTTAGTTTAGCCCTCTTCCATAACTTTAAAGAAATCCACCAGAATTACAAAACCTCCAATCTAGACTACAGACTACCACTGTCCTACACTTCCCTCTTCCTCACAAACTCACTTAGTCAAATATCCAATCTCCAATTTTGTAAATCACAGTCACCTTTCACCCACTTACCAAGCCTGCCTTAGTAAAATTTCTTCCCTTACTGAACCAGTTAGTTTTTCCCAAGCATCCAAAGATCCTAAAAGGGTAGAAGCTATGTCAAAGGAAATTAAAGCTCTAGAGAACAATCATACTTGGTCATTGGTTCCATTGCCCCCTGGTAAAAGTCCCATAGGATGTAAATGGGTATACAAATTGAAGTTTAATGCTGATGGCACCTTGGAAAGGTATAACGCCAGGTTGGTGGCTAAAGGTTACACACAACAGGCTGGAATTGATTATGAGGAAACATTCTCCCCTGTTGTTAAAATGGTAACTCTCAGGACCATTCTTTCTTTAGCTTCACTTTATGATTGGTCCTTATATCACCTTGAGGTGGATAATGCATTATTATAAGGTGATTTATTAGAGGAAATTTATATGCCTTTGCCTCAAGGTTTTCATAAACCTTCTGGACAGAACTTGGTTTGTAGACTTCACAAGTCCTTATATGGACTTAAACAGGCTTCTTGAGCCTAGAATTTTAAACTCACTTCAGCCTTGCTTTAGGGAGGATTTTCCCAAGCAAAATCAGATTATTCTCTCTTTATCAAACGACATAAAACTCACATTGTGGTGATTCTAGTTTATGTTGATGACATAGTCATCACTGGGAGTAATTCAGATCTGATTCATGATACAAAAAGGTTAATTCAATCGAATTTAAGCTTAAGGATCTTGGACTACTTAGATATTTCCTTGGTTTGGAGGTGGCTAGGTTTGATAAACGGATTTCCATATGCCAATGCAAGTATGCTTTAGAATTAATTTCTGCTACTAGTTTATCAAGTAGCAGACCTGCTGTTATTCCTATTGACCAGCACATTAAGTTCACCTCTTTGGAATATGATAAGCAGTTCAATGTTCCTAGAGATCCCTTACTCAAATATGCTTCTGCTTATCAGAAATTAATTGGTAAACTGTTGTACTTATGCATGACTCGCCCTGATTTAAGCTATTCACTCCACTTGTTGAGTTAGTTTATGCATGCTCCTAAGGATTCACATATGCAAGCTGCTTTAAAGATTGTGAAGTATGTTAAATATGCTCCTAGGTTGGGGTTATTTTTTCCATCAACTGGTTCATTGCAACTTTTTACCTACTGTGATTCCGATTGGGCTTCTTGTTTGCTTACAAGAAGATCCATCACTGGATTTTGTGTTTTTTTGGGATCCTCTCTTATCTCCTAGAAATCTAAAAAAAAAAGTAACGGTTTCTCGATCATCTTCTGAAGTTGAGTATAGGGCCATGGCTTCCGCAGTGTGTGAAATTGTTTGGTTGGTACAATTGTTGACAGAACTTGGTTATCCTCCTTTGTCTCCAGTTTCCTTGTTTTGTGACAACCAATCAGCCTTGCACATTGCTTCAAACTCCATATTTCATGAACGCACTAAGCATATTGATATAGACTGTCATATTGTTCCAGAGAAACTGCAGGCTGGTCTTATTCAAACTCACTGTGTTCCTATTGGTGATCAAAGGGCATATATCTTTACTAAAGCCTTTGGCAGTCAGCTCCATCATCACCTCTTATCCAAGTTGGGAGTGTTGAATCTTTATCACTACCACCTTAAGCGGGGGTATTGAAGAATACACATCAGCTCTACTTCAGCTCAGCTTACAACCTTTCATTAATATTGTTTTAGTTAAATATTGTTATAGTTAAATGTAACTATAGTTAACTGAACTAGTGGAGTTGGTTAGTTGAATTAGTTAGACTTACTTTACTAAAAGTCACTGTACAGAACTGTGTAAAATAATACAATTGAGGAATTCTTTTTTTTTCTTCTTTCTACATTTTTCCTCTCTATCAAAACCTTTTACAAAACTTATCTGTGTCTTTCAATTATTTCACAGGAGCCATTCTGAAAGAAATCGAAAATTTGACCCAGTTTAAGTGGATGCATATATATTGTCGAAAATAAACTCCAAGGTATATATAGATATATATGTGTGTGTATAGATGAAAGCAATCTTGTTTATACTAATTTTTACAAATTTTCGTTTTAAGAAATTTTCTAAACAGCTCAGTTGCTATACAACTTTAATTTCACAAAGAAGGTTGATTAATTTTTATTTTTTTAGTATTTAAGAGTGTCACGTAATCATTTATTGACATCATCATGCAATGCCTCTATCGATCTACGAGAGAAATGAACTATATGATATAATTTATTCTTCGATTTTTTTGCAGGATCCATACCAAAAGATATTGCAAACTTGATTCAACTTACAATTATGTAATTGGACTTCCTCTGTTTGCAGTTGGATTGGCATCCGTTGTGGTGCCCATCACCATAGAGTCACATTTCTTGATATTTCTTTCTTTAATCTTACAGGCACCATTCCTCGTCAATCGGGAAATCTTTCTTTCGTCACAATTCTAGGCTTCCAAAACAACAGCTTTTATGGCTCTCTCCCTGATGAGTTAGCTCAATTACGTTGTCTTAAATACCTTGATTTTAGTTATAATAACTTCAATTTACAGATCCCATTACGGCTGGCTGGCCTTCTTAACCAAACTTCAATTTTTGGGTTTGAATGAAATCAAATTCTCAGGGACTATCCCTCAGTCCCTTGGCAACTTGTCTTCTTTACAACAATTTTATCTTTATTATAATCAGCCTTCAAGTTCCATTCCCACCTCCATCTTCAACATATCTTCACTACAGTTACTTAGTTTATATCATAACCAACTCTCTGGTTCCTTCCCTTCCATCTTTTTCAACATGCCTTCGTTATTATTTATTGGCGTGGGTAATAATGGATTATCCGGTGGACTTCCTGAAACTACTTTTGATTATCTTCCTAGTTTGGAAACACTTTCTTTAGATAGAAAAATGTTTGGAAGCGAAATACCATCCACTTTATCCAAATGCATAAGCTTGCAATCCTTATCCTTCTCGCACAATTATTTCACAGAAGCCATACCAAAAGAAATTGGAAAATTGACATGCAGAAGTTATTGGCATGCAGAAGTTATTGGCATGCATAAATGTTTTTCTCAATCTAAAATATATAATTCTTTGACTACTATGACTTCTCAAATATCATTTGATTTATAGAGTTTTTTTTTTTTTTTTTTTAATTTTGTTAATAATACCATTGCTTATATATATATGTTGATTATGTAGGAGATATTCCAGGAAAGTTGGGTAATTGTACATGACTGGAGATTTTAGCTTTTCAGATAAATTAGCTCACTGGTACATTTTAAACCGCAACTGCCTAGCCTAGCTGTTACTTTTTTTTCAAGGCATAAATATGTCTGAAAATTATGAAACAATTTTTAAAATCTGAACTTTTATTTACTGACACGGATAATGTTTAAAAACAATTTTTCATAATTTTCCAGACAAGAAAGTTTGATTAAAATTTTATCTATTTATACGTAATGATAACCGATTAGGGAGTTCTGCACCTTCTCAACGATAATGTCCAAGGTATGATATGTATTATCATATATGCAAGTCCAATTATACTCTTTGATATCATCATTTACTATAGTTATACATGGTTGTATCATCTTGAGTAAATTGGTTTCATCTCTATAGACAAAACGATTACTATATTAACTCCCATTTGTTGATTTAAATCAAACAGTTGAAGATTATTCTTGATATTTAAAGTGTAATCTTCATTCTTATTGTGACTACTCTCTCTCTCTCTCTCTCTCTCTCTCTCTCGTGGATTTAATCTTCTTCAGTTAAGTGAAATGAGGTTGTAACTGAATTAATTCACAAGAGCCATAACAAAAGAAATCAGGAACTTGACTCGGCTTGAGAAATTATCTCTTTCGGACAATAAACTCCAAGGTATGACACATGCAATCTTTTTGTAAAAAATTTAATTGATTGTAAAATAAATATATATACATATTGGTTACAATATATATTTAATTAATTGTCAAATATAGTTTACCACTATAGTCAAGATATTAATATGAACGTAACAGAAAACATTTGATCCCAACAACTAATGTGCTTAAACATTATAATAAAGAAACTGCAATGCTAGAAATAGATTAAATGAATGAAGTGTAGAAGTCCTATTATGAGTGAATCTTCTCTTTGCTGTAATCGAATCCAACAAATGATGGGCTCTCTCATATTTAATTTCAAGTGAGATAACCTACAGTTTTTAGTCCTTGATTTAACATCTTAGTTGGTTTGGTCCCAACAATTGTCTTCAATATCTCAACAATGATAGAACTTGCAGTTACTGAAAATAAACTCAGAGGAATATTTCTTCCATCAAACGTAGAACTTCCAAGTCTCAAGGAACTTTACTTGGGTTTAAATGATTTTAGTGGGACATTTCCCAACTTTATCACCAACTTATCCAAGCTCTCCTATCTAGATATTTCAACCAACTCATTCTCAGGTTTCATTCCTATTACAATTGGCAATTTAAGAAATCTTGAGTGGATTGACCTAGCGGATAATTTCTTGAAGAAATCAGCTGAATGGCATCCTTCAGAGTTCCATAGGGAATCTCTATTTCTTTGGAATATGTTTACATGAATGATTGCAATATTAGTGGCAGCATTCCCAATGAAATCGAAATATCTAAACTTATCTTTCAACCGATTGAGTTGACAAGCTTGGTGTTTTTGGAGTTGTCTAATAACAACCTCTTTGGAGTTATTCCTAAGTCTTTAGAAAAACTCTTATACCTCAACTATCTAATCTTATCTTTCAACTGATTGAGTGGTGAAATCCCTACCAGATTGTCTTTTGGAAACTCTTCAACTGAATCATTTATGGGTAATCTTGCTTTGTGTGGTTCTCCCCAACTACAAGTTTTGCCATGCAAAAAAAGCACTAATCGAAAATCAAGGACTAAAAAGGCTATCCTACCGATTGTTTTGACACTAAGCATTATGTTCACGTTAGTTGCCCTGCTTCTTACATTTGTGTTGATCAAATGCCTAAAAAAGCCCGCAAAGCCATCTACCAATGCTGATATGTTGCCACAAGAAACATGGAAGAGAATTTCTCAACACGAACTAGTGAGAGCAATAGATGGATTTATTCAGAATAACCTGCTTGGTAGAGGAAGTTATGGTTCAGTTTACAAAGGAAGATTAGATGATGGGGTGGAGCTTGTAGTAGAGGTATTCCACTTGCATCTTGAAGGAGCATTAACGAGTTTTGAGGTTGAATGTGAAGTAATGAGTCGTATTCATCATCAAAATCTTGTCAAAATCATCAGCAGTTGTTCAAATGATGATTTTAAATCTTTGATACTAGAGTACATGCCCAATGGGAGCCTAGAAAAATGCTTGTATTCTAATAACAATGTTTTGGACAATACCATAGGTTGACCATAATGATCGATGTTGCATCAGCTTTGGAATATCTCCCTTTTGATTATTCAAATCTCATCATTCATTGTGATTTAAACCCCAATAACATCTTGCTAGACGAAAATATGGTTGCGCATTTGAGTGATTTTGACATTGCAAAGCTCTTAGGTGAAGAAGACTCTATGACACAAACATAGACCCTTGCCACCATTGGTTATATGGCGCCAGGTAATCATTTGTAATTTATTTATTTTTTTCATTAAAACTTCTTTGTTACTGTTTTTTTTTTTTTTTTTTTGTTCTTACTAGAAGAAAAAAAAAATTAATGATTTATGTCTAATAATGAAAGTGCATGTGATCACTATCAAAACATCGAAGAGAAGGAAAAGTGTCTAGAAAAGGAGATGTGTACAACTATGGTATCATGCTAATGGAAACATTTACAAGAAAGAAGCCAACAGATGAAATATTTACTGAAGAAATGAGCTTAAGGAGTTGGGTTGGTGAATCATTATGCAGCATAGTGATGCAAGTCTTGGACACAAATTTGTTGAAAATGGATGATGAACATTTCTCAAACAAGGAGGAATGTGTGTCATCTATCTTGAGTTTGGCTATGGAGTGTACAAGAGAATCACTTGCAGAGAGGATGAGCATAAAAGAAGTAGCAACTAGACTCATCAAAATTAGAGTCAAATTTGCAAAATTCAGAACAAGAAGAGGCAGAAGGGTTTTAAATTTACGTTAATATCCTTCTATTTTCATCAATAATAAAGTTTGTCCAGGTGATCAACCATACCTTTGAACCTTTTTTTCGCTTATGTTATGTTATTTAACTATTGGCTCTTTTTATTTGCATAGAGAAATGGATGAGCTTGCTGCCAACTACCCATGAATTGAACGGCCTGAGTTTCAAAGAAGCTATGTGCAAAGATGAAGCAACCTTTAGCTTTTTCTAAGCCTGTTGATAGACCTTAATGTACTGAGGACAAAGTATAAGGGGTTTGAAAAGTTTCCCATTTCTAATAAAGATGAATTTATTTTCTTTTAGGGAGAACGACTTACACATACCCAAGGTTTACCGAAATGACAAGTTGGTACCCAAAAGGTTTTGAAACGACAAATAGGTACCTTCCGTCATGTTTTGTTAGTGATTTTCGTTTGATAATAGTGAAAAGACTAGAATGCCCTTGAAAGTTTGATATTTTAGTTTTTTATAAATTTAAAAATTTCTAAAAAACCCCCTAGGTTTACTAATTTAACTAAATACCCCAATATATAAAAATTTTGTAAAATAACAAAAACATCCCTGCCACTCGCCACCAAGCGTGCAGTTACGACCACCACCTGCTAGAATGCGAGCGAAAGTCGCGTTACGCACTGAGACCGTCGATCTATGTCGTAACACGTCCGATACCGGCCTTTTAAGAGCCGATGATCCATGGAGCGTGATACCTCTGACGAAAATGCCGAGATCTACGAGCTAGATGTCGCGCAGTGCCGCCGCCGACGCCGCGAAATGGAGTTTTCCCCGCGACCTCAAGCGGCGTCGACGCGATGCGACTGCAGATCCAGCGGATCTATGTCGTAACACAATTTTTCGGCTAGATTCCAGCTATGGTAGCCGAAATCTGGCACTGCGAGTGGTGGGGGTGTTTTTGTCATTTAACAAACTTTTTATATATGGGGGTGTTTAATTAAATTAGCAAACCTAGGGGGTTTTTTAGAAATTTTTAAATTTATAAAAAACTAAAATATCAAACTTTCAAGGGCATTTTAGTCTTTTCACTATTAATAAACAGAAATCACTAACAGTACATGACGGAAGGTACCTATTTGTCGTTTCCAAACCTTTTAGGTATCAATTTGTTGTTATGGCAAACCTTGGGTATGCGCAAATCGTTTGGCCTTTTCTTTTATTAAACTTTCTTTATTACTTTTGCTAATAAAAATGACTCACCATTTTCAATATCAATCCATTTATAGTACAATCACTATTGTTCATTCATCTTGATTTTAAAACCGATGTAAGCTTTCTCACCATGAAAAAGTAAGAATTGTTGAAAGACAAATTTCTATAAAATCTCTTACTAATGGCAATCACAAATTTCAGGATCATGATTTGTAGCTCCCCATGTTCCTTTCAGTTTTGTGGTTATTATGTTTAATGGTACAATTATCACTTTTCAATGAGACATATGCAGCATGATTAAAGCCCACCATGATTGGCCCAAGGTTTTCAAGTTTGAAAAGGTCCTTTAAACCTATGCAATTATTGTATTGGATCATTTAGGACATTATTAACGTGGCATGTTCCTTGTTATGACCTTTATTTTTAGAAGTTTATGGTTCAACATTATAAGTTTACGTATTGATATTATGTACAAGTTTATTGTTGTTATTACTATTATTATTATTCTATCAATACAAAGAGAAAAGTTCCCACGATTTTATAATTTAACAATCCTTGACAGTACGATTATAAATCCACTTTTACATATGATTTGTAGATAAATCAGTTGGAAATTAGCTTTTAGATGCATTTCTCCAACTTATCCTCAAAACTATATGAAAATTGTCCATCTATTTCCAAGGTCCCATTTTCACCTATATTATTTAGGGGAATACATTTCATTGAGTCCAAAACCACTTCAACATACCATATGAGAAGTCTCTGTCATACGAAATTCCTGTTTATTTATCTTTTGTAATATTTTCATGCCAGAGTTATTAAAAAAAAAAAAAAGCACAAATGAGAGATGTCAACATCAAGGTCCACCTCTTGGAGCACAATGTCCATCTGTGCTTAGTGTATAAACAAGAACAAAGCCAACAATCCTTGTGATAGATGCTTTGACATAGTTGTCTCTGGCCTTATAGCTTCATGGATCACAGCTATTTTTGTCAAGTTTATTTGTACTCGACCTTCCCTGGTCTTTGCTTATACTTTTTGTGAGTTGTATAAAATGTATTAAATATTCAATCCATTTTGAGAAACTCAACCTTGAATTATTTACAGAAGGGTTTATATAAGTAGTTTGTATATTTAGTATTACTCTAATATTCAATGCATAAAACAATTTGATCTATTCTCTTCATCCAACACCATTTGGTTTCTAGGCCGGTAAGATAGTAAATTTCAATCTTGACAAGTGGTATTAGAGCGTAGGTCTTTTTACATCAAAATATTATCTTTAAAAGGCGGGTTTTCCAACAATGCACAATTCACATAACTTGACTTTTTCGTTTTTCTTACAAAAAAATCCAATGTGGTATGATATAAGCTGGCAAACCTAACAATATATGGCTCCAGGCAATTAATTATTTCATATTCAAGGTTTTTGTTCCTTGTATTTATACTTTGCTATTGATTTTTCATTTTCTTAGCAAAAGGGTATCTTAATTTATCTAACAATATATGCAGGTGTCAACATGAAGATTATTGACTATTGACTATAGACTACTTCTTGAGCTTATAGTCTGCTGAGTAAAAAACTCACGTGTAAGTGTTGGTATGCCAAGTCAGCAGCCAGGCTGTCAAGTTTAGCTTATGCTATATTAATATACGCAGCTTTTACAATGAAATCGCTGATTGATTTGTAGTTAAGAAAAATCAGTTCGCTCAATTCTTTATGGCATTAGAGCCTATGGCTACTTTTCCTGGTGATTCTCAGTTCCCAAACACAAATGTTTTCTCGGAATATCTTCAACATACATTTCATTGAGTACTCTGGAGAAACTGATTCTCTGGTAAATTTACTGCATGGTGTCGATTAAATCAACCTCTGGTAAATTTGCTTATTTCTTCAATCACTGAAACTATGTTGCGTCATGTTGTGAAATGTCAAACTGCACATGAAATTTGGAGTACTCTAGAGAAACTGATTCTCACACAGGCGAAATCTCAAATAATGCATCTGTGACATTTTTTACAAAACTCAACAGAAGGTTCCCAGTTTGGTCATGATTTTGTTAACTAAATGAAGGATGCTACTGATAATTTGTCTGCTTCAGGGACTGAAATTAGTGACTTTGAATTGATCTTGTATATCTTAGGCGGATTAGTGCCTGAGTTTGATATTGTGGTTGTCAATTTAACTTCTCTAGTCTCACGATGTGACTCACTGACCTTAGAAGAAGCTTTGTTCGAACTTCGACCTTTTGAAAGTCGATTAGCCAGGCATCAATATGTTTTTTCTGACCTTTCAAACAGTTCTGCTCTTTACGCTGCCACTAAATTCTCTCCTTCTAATTCTCCATATAATCCTGGCAATTTGTTCTCTCTTTTTTTTAATTCACAACCCTTACCTTCTTCACTGTTATACTTTAATAGCAAAAACTGATCTATCATCGCAACACAATCAAACCAAGAAACAAGAGAATACCACAAAATCAAACAAATAAACAAACAACGATTTACCGTGGTTCACTTATCCTTTTATGGATAAGCTACATCCACGTTGAGCTCAAGAACGGTATGAGCTCGTTGCACTTCGATTACCAGAAAACAGTCAAGATTACACAGATTCAACACTCACCAGATCTACCCGTTTACAACAGCAATCAGCCTTACAAGATACCCTCTGAATATCCCAAACCCGAGAGGACAACACTCTCACCTGAATGATTAAAGCCCCTAATCACTCGACTGATACTCACAATCTGGAATGTAGAATATGAACCCTAGCACAGAGAAAAGAACCGACTCAAATAACCCTAGCAACTGTATGTTTCTCTCTCCTGAAAACTGAATGAACATACGCTTATATATGGTTTGACTCTGTGAGTGATCCTGGCATTTCAATCTGAAACGCATCCTGTGGTCTGAATTCGCCCAAGTTAATATGCCTAAAACGACGTCGTATTAGTGTTACTTAAACGATGCTGTTTCAGGCTTTCATATTTAACAGTTACCATAACTCCATAACTCAGAAATTCCACCAAGAAACGGTCAAGGTCGTTGTCGTTCTGGTAATGGCGGAGGCAAACCAATTTGTCAGCTCTATGGCAAATCTAGTCATGTTGTTATGCATTGCTATCACAACTTCAACATCAGCTTTCAAGGACCTTCTCAACAACAATTTCAGCAGTCTCAGTTCTCATCGGCACAACAATCTTCACTTCCACAGCAGCAATTTGCGCAACAATTACCAATGCAACAGTCTCAATTTACTCCAGCTTCGTCAGCAGTTGCTTTACCACCATCTTCGTAGTCAAATACTTCAGCTCCTCTATAGAATTCAGCACAAGCATAACCTATATTGCATCACCTGCCACATTTAATGATGCTTCTTGGTATCTCCATAGTGGCGTATTAGATCACATTACTTCTCAACTCAGTAATCTCTCAGTCCATAGTGAGTTTCAAGGTTCTGAAAAGCTGGCTGTAGGTAATGGTGTTTTATTGCCTATATTACATATTGGTTATACTACTTTGCTTTGTGCTAATTCTTAGAAGCTAGATCTTTGCAATGTGCTAATCAAGATTACTTTAGGATAATTCCATTATTATTGAATTCTTTGCTACTTGCATTATTAAGGACTAGAGAACCAAATTTGTTCTATTGTAAGGACAGCTTAGAGAGGGACCTTACAGTTTTGCTTCATCAGGGCTTCAGACTTCAAAGGCTGTGATTTCTTCTACACCATTTGTTAACTTTTGTTCATTTACACCTCAAAATCATGTAACACACTTAGTGTACAATGTAGATGCATAAATTCCGTCCACACACATTATGTTACCTGTTGCTACTTCATTTGCTTCTGGTGAATGTAATCTCTCTGTAAAAAATAATAAAAAGATTGATTTGTGGCATAAACGTTTAGGCCATCCTCAAGTCGTAGTATTGAATAAATTGATTAATTGTAGTTTTGATAAAATTGGTTCTTTTTGCTCTGCTTGTAAGTTTGGTAAGTACTTTCAACAGCCATTTCCTACTTCTGCAGCCACTTTTCCAGCCCCTTTAGAGCTTATATATGCTTATCCTCAAAATAATGTTATAGTTGAGAAATAGTTTCAAGTTCCCCTAAGTAGTTTCAATCTGATAATGAAGGAGAATTTCAAGCCCTGATCCCCTACTTTAAGCATTCTACAGTTAGTACTCATACTTCAAGTCAGCATTCTTCTGTTTCAGAGCATAGTTCTCAACACACAATGACTGCCTCTTTTTGGTTCTAGTGATTCTTCAGCTAGTGGTTCTTTTACAGATCCTTCAAGTTTAATTTCTTCCGGTCACACACACCTGTATCAGTTGATAGCATTGTTACTATTCCTGAAGTTCCATTTCATCTTGAGCTCAATATGGCTCCACTCTAGGCTACTAGAGTACATTTAATGCAAACAAGATCTCTTACCAAGAAGGCTGCTTAACAAGCTCTCTCTACTGCTCTTTTAGCCTCAACAGTCATTAATCCTCAATTCACCTTCTTCTCTCTTTTCCTTCTCTCTCCTCTATTCTCTTCTTCTCTCTCGGGCTTCTTTCCCTTCTTTCATTTTCAATTTCTTATGGAGGGCAAGTGGGCAGCCCAGATTTTTAATTGCCCAAAATTGGAAGTTTAAAGTTTATAATGATAAACAGTAGTGCACAGACACCTATTCTCATACCTATTGGAGTGGCCCAAGTTTGTAGTTTAGCTTTGATCAAGTTTCATAATTAAGAATCCTTGGCCCATTACAATGCCGCCTTCATCTACTTGCTAAACCCTTTTCATCCATTGAAGTTTTACCAAGATCGACATGTCATACTCTAATGGATAAACTCAGATTCTCACTACTCTATACATTTGACTGAGTTTGATATCTGAAACATTTATTCTTAGATACTGGAGTTTGGGATACAAATGTTCAAGATATATACGAGGCCACATTCAAATCCCATTTTCGCCACCTTTCGACTATTTTAAAGGGCTATTTGATTAACAAAATTATCTTTTAAGTATTACTACACATTTTAATAATGTCAAAAGAACATAATGGATATAGAAAACTCATTTGAACGATCATATAGAATGTACATAATAAGATTCACATATGTAGTGTTTTACTAAATGGAAAATGTCGAGAATTTCCTTTCAATTCCCATCATAAAAATATCAATGTGTTATGTCTGCATCTTAAAAGGTTCTAGAACCAATTTAGTGTCCCCGGTAATGGAAATCCTTGTGTTCAGAAGATCTGTAGAGAGGAGGATCAGCCAAAGCTTATGCAGGCTTTATAGCTCTATTGTCAGCAAGAGTTATGAAGAAAGCTGCAGTTGTCCTGGCATCCTTAGAGTTCGTCACAGCTCTATGTTCAGCACTCTTCAGTTTGTTGTTACTAATAATCTACAACCCAAAATTCATATACATCTTCTCACATTAATTCAACCAAGAAGTATTCAATGTCACAAGTAAACCTTTCTATGAAATTCTTCATTGAAAATCCGGTTTTCTCAGCAACCAACCAGACAAATAAGTATAACACTATAATTCTTCTCTTAGTCGTTTCATCGAACAAGTGGTGTGCGCCGGAGTTAAACACATACAATATCGAAATAATGAGATTTGCGCAGGCTTAAAGAAAGGAAACAGTAGCTTACATTTGTGAACTTTTCCCCCTTAAACTTTTCATCTCCAATCTCTTAACATCTGAATTCTCACTTTGACCGCCTGAAGAAAGTAATTTAATAGAAAATGTTTGAACACAAGTGAGATTTGAATGACCAGATCAGTTACAACATGAAAATAGTAGCACTTACAAATCACACTCTATATATTACTGAAACAAGAATAATACATAAATTACTTACATTTGTGAACTTCAAAACACAGACTGGAATCGGACGCGAAGATGGTGGAGAAGAGTGGACTGTGGAAGAAGAAGATTGAATGAATGAAGCCGAGAAGGAGAAGTGGACTGGAATTGGACTAGTACGTGAAGACGATGAAGGCACGTGCAATATCAAAGGAAATTGGGGAATTAGGTTGGGTATATATGCCTTTTTAGTAATTATCTTGAAAATTTTGGTCATTTCTTTAGTTTATTATTTTTTTAAACTAATTTTTTAGTTACCATTAATATATTTCAAATTTTGTAAATCATATTTAGCGGCTAATATTCAGTTGCCAAATTTTTTTATTTATAACTAAATTTTAGTTGCCAAAATAATTTCTTTAGTTCAGTATTTTTTGTAACTATTTTTTTAGTTACTATTAGTATATTTCATTTTTTGTAAATTTTAGTTGCGAACAAATTTTATAATAATTTAGTTGCTCCATATTTCATCTAGTGGCAACATGGGGCGCTAAAAGGGGTGGCTGAATTTACTTCTATTTGGCAACTAAACACTTAAGTTGCCAAAAAAACATTATTTACAACTAAAAAATTAGTCATCAAAAAATAATTTTAGTCACAAAAAATTAATTTTACTAACTTATTGTTTCATTTTACCAGGAAGGGAGGGTGCCAAAAATTAGCAGTTACTTTGGACGTCTAAATTCAATTTAGTTATTAAAGATGAGTTTCTGCAACTATTTTTAATTAGTTGCAAAATAATTAGGTGCTGAAAACACATTTTCTTGTAGTGTGTTCACCACAAATGCATTCGGGAGAGGCTCAACACCAATCCATTCCCCAGACCTGAAGCCCACTAACATCCCCTTGAAGTAGGATTGTTATGAGATTAGGGTCACAATGTTTAGGAATTCCGAAGGTAAAGCTTGGATAATAATGACACTTCACTTAGTTCATCTCGGAAGTAACCAGTTTCTAGTGCCAGTCCTTCACTAATTAGCTCCAGGATCACTGAACCCAATTTCTTTACTCAGCAGGCATCTCAAAGAACTCCTTGAAGACACTCATGGCCTCATTTATTAGTTTCTCTGGAACTCCATGGTTTGTGATCTGGTTTCCAGAATGAAATAAATTTATTAAAAAAAATCATTCTTACAAAAAAAGCAAAATCACTTCGTGAAACTTGTGAGAGAAAGACGTGTGAACCTAGAAAAATTCTAACTCTTTGCTGGCCTTCAATATTTTCCGGATTGTATCACTCCGATTATGACCAACTGCTTGACTTAAATCAATGGCATGTGTTATTGCAAAAGGAACAATCGACTTTCCAAGGCTTGTTTCTGGTGGAAATATGTAATTCTCAGGCAAGGATTCATCTTTATGTAAATCTATGAAACATAATTGTTTATTATTAGTACAAATAATAAACATTGGATTTGGAATTGCTTGCAAACTGATAGGTATATAAATTGTTTATTCCTCTGCAATAGGCCATTCTTTTACTAAGTTTTGCCGGCTAACCTAAAATTATTAATGTTTAATAGAGTTTACTTTGTAATTAGGAACATTGTCAATTACAAGTTGCTACCAGGGGCGGATCCAAACTGTATTAAGGGTGGGCCATGGCTCACCCTCAATTTTTAAAAAACAAAAATTAAATACATTATTCTATTTAGTTTGACTTTGGCCCGCCCTTAATTTTTATTGTCAAATATTAAAAAATTGTGGCCCACTCTCAATTTTAGAACTAAAAATTTTTGTTTGGCCCACCCTAATAAAGATTTCTGGATCCGCCCCTGGTTGCTACCATCACTATTGATTATTGTTGGGATAGTGCCTTGAATCACATATTGCTTGGAATGAGAGTTGCAAGGAGAATTCTCCCCTTTAAATAGACTAGCACATTGGACTTTTAAAGTATCTCAAAAAGTGTAAGATAGACACCAAAAAACTAGTCATTATTTGCTATTATTAAGGGTGTAATTGGGCTTTTTGGGATAGTGTAAGGAGTTTGTAATTTGCTCTTCTAAAAATTGCTTTGTTGTAAGCTTTTGCTTAGTGGATTATTTGAGTGGATAATGTTCATAAGCGAAATTGATTGGGTCGAACTACTTTAAAATTCTTGTGTTTTGGTTTTCTTTATTTTTAGTTGCTTGCCTTAATTTTGTGTTTGAGTTGTGAGAATATTTTTTCAACAAGTGATACCAGAGCCCACGGTTCGTGATTTGGGAGAAGGCAAGCTCGAGATGAGGTTGGATTTAAGAGTAGATCAACGATTGTCAAGCATCTCAAATTTTCTAGATGTATGTCTAACTTTGAAGTTCCTTTTTTTTTATGGTAAAATTAATTTTATAGTATGGCAAAGTATGATACAAGACCTTTTGGTACAACAAGGTCTTGATCAGGCATTAGAGGAGAGTAAGCAAGAGAAGATGTTTGTTAGAGAATGGAATAGAATTAAGAGGAGAGCTGTCAGTACAATTAGATTGGCTTTAGCTCCAAAGATAAAGTACAGCATGCTCACTAAGTCTACACCAAAGGGTCCGTGGGAAAAATTAGAGGGTATTTATGCATTGAAATCATTGACTAATAGGCTGTATTTGAAGATGGATCTGTACTCTCTGAAGATGGATGAAGGTACGAGTCTCCATGATCATTTAAATGAATTTAATATGCTAGTATCTCAATTGTTGGCTATTTCTAATGAGTTAAAGGATGAAGAAAAGACATTGATATTGTTGTCATCTTTGCCTAAATATTATAGACCTTTAGTTCAAACTTTGTTGGTAGGCAGATCTACTTTAAAATAAGATGACGTGATTGCCTTATTGCATGAGAATGAAAGGTTTATGGGATTGGAGAACTCATCACTTAGAAGAGATCTACTAGTTACAGATGGTTTTAATTGAGGGAGGACTCAAGAGAGGGATGATAAATCAAAAGTCAGAGATTACAGTAATAAGGAGTGTTATTATTATGGAGAGAAGGGACATATCCAACCACGTTGCAAGAAATTAAGGGAGGATATGTTTGCTTTCAAGAAGGCTCAATAGATAAAGAATTCGAAGGATGATGCTTGGGTTACTGATAATGAAGGTGAATTTTTAGTAACATGTCAAGATGAATCTCAAACTTCGAAGGGTGGAAAAGGTTGGGTTATAGATTCTGCTGCATCTATGCATGTTTGTAATGATAAAGATTGTTTCGTTGAATTGAAAGAAGATGAAATTTATAGAAATATTGTTGTCGGAAATAACGAGAAAGTGAAGATTGAAGGTGTTGGTAGCGTTCATCTCAAGCTTCACAATGGTGTTGTCAAGAAGCTTCGTCATGTGAGGTATGTACCAAGTTGTAGTCACAAGTTGATTTCTTTGGGTAGTTGGCTTCTCATGGATATACACCTACATTGGTTAAAGAGATGGATGCGAAGTGTATAAAGACGATGTTTTGATTGTGCAAGGCAAAAGAAATGAAAAACAACTATATTTGCTTGATGGAGGTGTATTCTTAAGAAATCAAGAGATAAAGTTGTTCTAATTCTTGTTGTGAAAGAAAAGAAAGCAGTCAATCGAGTAAGATTTTCAAATGCTACTGTGATGTTTGGGGATTCAAGTCATGGGAGGAATTGTTGTGATAGTGCCTTGAATCCCATATTGCTTGGGAATGAGAGTTGTAAGGGAGACTCTCCCTTTTAAATAGACTAGTACATTGGACTTTTAAAATATCTCATAAAGTGTAAGATAGACACCAAAAGAATAATCACTGTGAGCTGTTATTAAGGGTGTAATTGGGCTTTTTGGGATAGTGTAAGGAGTTTGCAATTTTTCTCGTCTAAAAATTGTATAGTTGTAAGTTTTCGCTTAGTGGATTATTTGAGTGGATCGTGGACGTAGGCAAGATTGATTAGGCCGAACCACTTTAAAATTATTGTGTTTTGGTTTTCTTTAGTTTTAGTTGCTTGCCTTAATTTTGCATTTAAGTTGTGAGAATCTTTTTCATCAATTATCTCTTTCCAAACAACAATTACCATATAAAATATAAATTCAATCTAACTTTTATATGATTAGGTTACCATAGACAGGGGTGGACACAGCCCCTTGGAGGGTAGGCCCTACCCTCACATTTAAAAAAAAAAATTCTTTATATAGGCTTATAAAAAATTATATATATATATATATAGAGCCTCTCTTTAGATTAAAAAAAAAATAAGAAATATTATATATATATATATTCAGATTGATAAAAAACTTGTTATTAATATATATATTTCACACCTACATCATATTAAAAGTTTAAAACTCTCTCTATTATTTTCTATGTGTATCTGTATTTTATGATTTTATCCTTAAAATTCTTTATTCTCTCATTCTCTTTTTCACTTTCTCTATGTTATTCGTTCTTAAAACTTTTGAAGACTAAAATTGTTGAAGCTTTCACTCATCAAGGTGCCACAATTAGCATCGTTTTCTGTTTTCTTAGTTTTAGGTATGTGTATTGCTCATTTAATTTTAGTTTATTTTAGGGTTGAATCATGTTTTTTTTTTTTTTTTTTTGGAGGATTTTTATTCTAATTTGATGGAAAAATGCATGGATCTTGTAAGTTTGTTTTGTGTTTTATGTTTAAGAATGTTCTCACTTTTCCAAATTAAATCTTAACTATATTTTACTGAACGTTATTCTTCATCTTTCACCCACCACTTTCTTATATTTCAAACATCACCGTTTAGCTGATCAAAATTAGTAAAGAAGTTTGAGCTATTATCTATGTTTATACTAAGAAAATTTTCCTTTTTTTTATTAATTCATATTAAAAGTTAAGACAACATTGATTTAATTTAAGTTTTGATTGTCTTTAGCTTAGGCTAGGTCTAATCAAAGTCATGAAAATTTATATTATAATATTTGAAAGAAAAAAAAATTAAAAGAAAATAGGAGAAATAAGAAATTCGTGTCGAACATTTTTTGTGGATTGTGATTGTTGTAAACTGTTTTAATTATATTGGATTTAAGTGGATCGTTAGATTCTCGTAGTCTTTTGCTCTCTTTAATTGAATAGGTTTTTTCACGTAAAAATTTTCTTGTGTTTCCTCGTGAATTGAATGTTATTTTCAACATATTTTGCTCAAGTTTTTGTTTCTCATAGATTTATTCAAGTGATAAAGTATTGTATTGTTACATTATTTTCTTCCAGATTATTAATATTATATTATTATTATTTTGCTTAAGGTTTAGTGATTTTTTTTTTTAATTTTCAGTAGTTGTTTGACAAACAATTATGGAGCCATAGAGCCTCCTTGGATAAAAATCATGAATCCGCCGCTGACCATAGACACCCTAGTTTCTTGGCTTCCATTAACTGAAAGGCTCTCTCACACCCTTAAAACATAAAACCTGACAGTTTCTGCCACTAACTAGCTAAAATATCTTTAATGATGCCTCCATTGTCTATAATTACTGTTTCCCACTGACTTCGAAACATAACAACATAAGTCCATTAAGCAGTTAACAGTTAATAATGGCCTATTGGGCCTCATGAGAAATTTGATATTTGTCCACGCACTATTTCTAACATGAGACATTAATCCACAACTTTTAAAGCTAGTTTCAGTGCATTTGTCTTTTTCACAGCCCATCAATTGTTCCATGAGGACAAAGCAAAAATGATTTGTTTTGAGGAGTTTCTGGGAGCCCACTTTCCAAGTGCTCCCTCCAATAAAGGAGAAGAAGAGAATATAAAACTTCATTCTGCATTTATGGAAAAATACTGGTCGCCTAAATTGAATTTACTTTAAATTTTCACTATGCTGCCCGCTAAACCAAAAGTGGGGAGACACTACACGTTGAAGAGCTTTAAAGCAGCAGTCATGACCGTGATCTACGGCCTTTTCCTAACATTAAGAACTACTTTTCGCTGTGGAGTCATTGATTCAAGGTGGAGAATCGTACTTTATCTAGTAAAAGAAAAATCTTCTTGGTAGGCTTAATTTGTTCTATGGATGAATAATAAAATATCAGGTGTCTGTCGACTCAACTTTCATGCTCCTTTCTCTCTCTCATGAGACAATCCATAACTTCTAAAGCTAAATTCTGGGCATCTCTCTTTCACAGTTCATTGATTGAACCACGTTACATATGAGTAGGGAGTTTCTGGGAACCATTTCAATTTGCCCCGTGTATGCATATGCTTTTGTCAAAGAAAAACAACTGCAATATGCAGTTTAATTTAAGTTAAAAGTTTTTACTGTGCTTCCCATAAATCCAAAAGTGGGGAGACAGAGTTTTCAAGCTGCAGTAGTCATGAGCATGATCGAATAAGATCTTTCAAACAACTTTTTTTCACAGCCATAATTATTGATTCAAGATGTACATTAGCGGTGAAAAACCTCCAGGGAGTTCTACTTTAGACCTTGGCCCTTGGGAAGGACATTCCATCAGTGTCCATATTAATATATATAAATCACACCGTTGCAAACATCTTAGTTTTGGCTGAAAGTTGGATGATTTTTTTCATCTTTACAATTAAAAATTATTATCGTCCCATCTTCATACCACTAACGTCTAAAACTCCATCAAGCAATAATCATCTCATTGTTTATGTATAAGTATCAGTCTTGTGTAATTGTACATGTCGCCAAGCCCACAATAAAACCACACAACATTCTAATCTCATGGAGAGAAACCTTTCCCTTTGCTTTGTCTTAGCTTTCTTACTTCCTTTTCAACACTTTCCTTTGTTAATGCGGAAGTAACCGACATTTCTACAGACAAACAAGCTCTTATTGCTCTAAAAGCTCGTATAAGCCATGATCCTAGCAATGTATTGGCCAATAATTGGTCCACAACTACCTCTGTTTGTTGTTGGATTGGCATCACTTGTGTGGGCCGTCGCCATAGAGTCACAACTTTGTGTACATATAATTCCACCCTTTATATATGAAAGTATCACAGGTGAGTCCTTGGCCTATGCACAAAACCTTGTCCTCTCATGGAGACAAATCATTCTCTTTGCATTTTATTCATGGCTTTCTTTGTTCAATTTCTTGTATTTTCCTTTGTTAGTGCAAAACAAACCAACATTATCACAGACCAACAAGCTCTTCTTGCACTCAAAGCTCATATAACCCATGACCCTAGCAATTTATTGGCCACCAATTGGTCCACAACTACCTCTGTTTGTAACTGAATTGGCATCCGTTGGGGTGCCCGTCACCATAGAGTCACATTTCTTGATATTTCTTCCTTTAATCTTACAGGCATCATTCCTCCTCAACTGGGAAATCTTTCTTTTCTCACAATTCTAGGCTTCCAAAACAACAGCTTTTATGGCTATCTCCCTGATGAGTTAGCTCAATTACGTCGTCTTAAATACCTTGATTTCAGTTACAAAAACTTCAATTTACAGATCCCGTTATGGCTAGCCTCCTTAACCAAACTTCAATTTTTGGGTTTGAATGAAAACAAATTCTCTGGGACTATCCCTCAGTCCCTTGGAAACTTGTCTTCGTTACAACAACTTTATCTTGATTATAATCTGCTTTCAGGTTCCATTCCTTCCTCCATCTTCAACATATCTTCACTGCAGTTAGTTTATATCATAACCAACTCTCTGGTTCCTTCCCTTCCATTTTTCTCAACATGCCTTCGTTATTATATATTGACGTGGGTGATAATAGATTATCCGGTGGACTCCCTGAAGCTACTTTTGATTACCTTCCTTGATTGGAAACGCTTGCTTTGGATGGAAACATGTTCAGCAGTGAAATACCATCCACTTTATCAAAATGCAGAAGCTTGCAATCCTTATCCTTGTCGTACAATTATTTCACAGGAGCCATACCAAAAGAAATTGGAAAATTGACGCAGCTTAAGGAGATACGCATTGGACACAGTAGACTCCAAGGTATATATGCAGAAGTTATTGGCATGCATAAATTTTTTTCTCAATCTCAAATATATAATTCTTTGACCACTATGATTTCTCAAATATTAATTGATATATAGAGTTTTTGCTTTAGAAATTTTGTTAATAATACCGTTGCATATATATATCTATATGTTGATTTTGTAGGAGAAATTCCAGGAGAATTGGGCAATTTTACACGACTGGAGTTATTAATTTTTCAGAATAATCAGCTCACTCATTTTAAACCGTAACTGCCTAATCCAGCTGCTACATTTGTTTCAAGGCATATATCTGAGTGAAATTTGTCAAACTGCACATTTTTTAAAATTGAACTGTTATTTACTGACATGGATAATGTTTAAAGACAATTTTTCATGGTTTTCTATATAAGAAAATTTGGCTAAAATTTTGTTTATGTATAAATAATGATAACCGATGAAGGGTATATGGCAACAGTGTATTGGTTGGTGGTGCGGCTGACGTGGTACCATAGATGTTCTCGGAAAGAAAAACATATTTCATCAACCAATGATCCTATGAATCAGTAGTTACTTCTGTTCACGCGTAGTGCTCCATTACCGTCGGGTTACAAATTTGAATATTTCTTTTTGGGTCATTCAACATCATGCCTCCTCAATTAGGAACAGCTAACCACTAGAAAAAATATAGTTTATCATGCGGGAATGCCAACATTTTTATTTTTAAATTTGGATCCATGTATATGGGTAACAGTAAATATAATAAAAGACGACCAACAATAGGTTGACCGACCGGTAAAAGCTTGGGGCAAGGGGTTTGCTCCCCTGTAATATCAAGTTTGAATCGTATGAATGGTTACTAATATTATTGGCTACTAACCGCAGGGCTTGCCCTGTTTAAGAAGCCTTGTTCTCGGTAACAAAATAATAATAATAATAATAATAATAATAATAATAATAATAAAAGACAAAACTATACAACTTTAATTTCACAAAAAATTTGACTAATTTTTTTTTTTTTTTAGCATTTACTAGTGTCATCTAATCATGTATTGACATCATCATACAATGTCTTGGTCGATCTGCAAGAGAAATGAACTGTATGATATATCTTATTCTTCAATTTTTTTTGCAGGATCCATACCAAAAGATATTGGGAACTTGATTCAACTTACAAATATGCATCTTGACGACAATAATCTCCAAGGTATAATATGTATTATCATATATGCAAGTCCAATTGTACTCTTCAATATCATTATTCACTAGAATTTTATATGGCTATATCATCTTGAAGTCAATTAGTTTCATCTCTATAGACAAAATGATTATTATTAACTCTCATTTGTTGATTTAAATCAAATAGTTGAAGGTTATACTTGATATTTAAAGTTTGATCTTAATTCTTAATTGTGACTGCTCTCTCTCTCTCTCTCTCTCTCTCTGGATTTGATCTTCTTCTATTAAATGAAATGAGATTGTAACTGAGTTAATTCACAGGAGCCATACCAAAAGAAATCGATAACTTGACTCGACTTGAGGAATTATATCTTCCGAACAATAAACTCCAAAGTATGACATATGCAATCTTTTTATAAAAAAACTAATTAATTGTAAAATAAATATATCTATATACTGGTTACAATATATATTTAATTAATTGTTAAATATAGTTTACCACTATGCCTCAATCTCATATAAATTAATATGAAAGTAACAAAAAACATTTGATCCAAAACCTAATGTGCTTAAACATTATAGTAAAGAAACTGCAATGCTAGAAAATAGATTAAATGAATGAAGTGTAGTAATCCTCTCTTTGCTGTAATCTAATCCAACAAATGATGATACAGTTTTTGGTCATATTTAATTTCGAGTGAGATACCAAGTGAAGTTGGTAATCTTCATAATCTACAGTTTTTTGTCCTTGATTTTAACAACTCAGTTGGTTTGGTCCCAACGACTGTCTTCAATATCTCAACGATGATACAACTTGGAGTTTCCGGAAATAAACTTACAGGAATGATTCTTCCATCAAACATTGAACTTCCAAATCTCGAGTGTCTTTACTTGGATTTAAATGATTTTAGTCGGACATTTCCCAACTTTATCACCAACTTGTCCAGGCTCTTCATTCTAGATATTTCAGCCAACTCATTCTTGGGTTTTATTCCTATTACAATTGGCAATTTAAGAAATCTTGAGTGGCTTGTTTTGTCGGATAATTTCTTGACATCTTCTACAACAAATTTGAGCTTTCTTTCCTCTTTGACAAATTGCAAGAATTTAAAACATCTAGAGGTAAAAGGAAATCCGCTCAATGGCATCCTTCCGAGTTCCATAGGGAATCTCTCTACTTCTTTGGAAAATGTTTACATGAATGATTGTAATATTAGTGACAACATTCCCAAAGAAATCAAAAACTTAAACAACTTGATAGATATACGGTTACAAAACAATGAATTGATTGGGCCTATCCTAGTTACACTTGGTGGGCTACAACAACTCCAGGGTTTGAACCTTGGAAATAATAAATTAGAAGGATCCATCCTGGATCATCTTTGTCATTTGAATCAATTAGTTGACTTGCAACTATATGGTAACAAGATTTATGGATCCATACCTAAATGTTTGGGTAATCTCAATACCTTAAGAATGCTATCGGTAGCCTTCAGTAGGTTAACTTCTATCATACCCTCAACTTTATGGCAACTTAAGGACATATTGCACTTTAATTTTTCATCAAATTTTCTAAATGGATCTCTCCCATTAGAAATTCAAAATCTGAAAGTTGTGGTAGATATAGATTTGTCAAAGAATTTTTTGTTTGACAATATTCCAATCATTATTGGGAACCTAAAAAATCTCTCTTTAGGATCTAAAAGGTTACAAGGCCAGATTCCTTAATCTTTTCGTGACTTGACAAGCTTAGTGTTTTTGGATTTGTCTAATAACAACCTCTTTGGAGTTATTCCTAAGTCTTTAGAAAAACTCTTGTACCTCAAATATCTAAACTTGTCTTTCAACCGATTAAGTGGTGAAATTTCTACTGGAGGGTCTTTTGGAAACTTCTCGACTCAATCATTTACAGGTAATCTTGCTTTGTGTGGTTCTCCCCAACTACAAGTTTTACCATGCAAAATAACCAATCATCGAAAATCAAGGACTAAAAAGGCTCTCCTATTGATTGTTTTGACACTAAGCATTATGTTCACGTTAGTTGCCTTGCTTCTTACATTTGTGTTGATCAAAGGCCTAAAAAATCCCACAAAGTCATCTACCAATGCTTATATGTTACCACAAGAAACATGGAGGAGAATTTCTCAACACGAACAAGTGAGAGCAACGGATGGATTTAGTGAGAATAACCTGCTTGGTGGAGGAAGTTATGGTTCAGTTTACAAAGGAAGATTAGATGATGGGATGAAGCTTGCAGTAAAGGTATTCCACTTGCATCTTGAAAGAGCATTGACGAGTTTTGAAGTTGAATGTGAAGTAATGAGTCATATTCGTCATCGAAATCTTGTCAAAATCATCATCTGTTGTTCAAATGATGATTTTAAATCTTTGATACTGGAGTACATGCCCAATGGGAGCTTGGAAAATGCTTGTATTCTGACAACAACGTTTTGGATATATCCCATAGGTTAACCATAATGATTGATGTTACATCAGCTTTGGAATATCTCCATTTTGGTTATTCAAATCCCATCATTCATTGTGACTTAAAGCCTAGCAACGTCTTGCTAGACGAAAATATGGTTGCACATTTAAGTGATTTTAGCATCGCAAAGCTCTTAGGCGAAAAAGACTCTATGACACAAACACAGACCCTTGCCACCATTGGTTATATGGCACCAAGTAATTATTTTTAATTTAATTAATTTTAATATTTTTTTTACTTATGTTTTCTCTCTTAGTAAGGAAAAATTTAATTATTTGTAAGTCTAACAAT
Source organism: Pistacia integerrima (assembly GCA_026225825.1). NCBI lineage: Eukaryota > Viridiplantae > Streptophyta > Magnoliopsida > Sapindales > Anacardiaceae > Pistacia > Pistacia integerrima. The sequence continues at coordinate 34,537,909 of CM047747.1, read as the reverse complement.
GAAAGTGCATGATCACTATCAGAATATGGAAGAGAAGGGAAAGTATCTAGGAAAGGAGATGTTTACAGCTATGGAATTATGCTAATGGAAACATTTACCAGGTAGAAGTCAATAGATGAAATATTTAATGAAGAAATGAGCTTAAGGAGTTGGGTTGGTGAATCATTATGCAGCACAATGATGGACGTTCTGGACACAAATTTGCTAAGAAGGGATGATGAATATTTCTCTAGAAAGGAAGAATGTGTGTCATCTATCTTGAGTTTAGCTATGGAGTGTACAAGAGAATCACCTCTAGAGAGGATCAACATAAAAGAAGTAGTAACTAGACTCATCAAAATCAAAGTCCAATTTGCAAAAATCGGTAGGAGAAGAGGCAGAAGGGTTTTAAATTTAGGTTAATTTCTTTCTATATATTTTCATCGATGATAAAGTTTTAATCTAGGTGATTAGCCATGCCCTTTAACCTTTCTTTTGTCTATGTTACGTTATTTAACTATTGGCTAATTGCTTTTGATTTGCAGAGAGAAATGGATGAGTTTGTTAACCAACAGGCCATGAATTGAACGGCCTGGATTTCAAAGAAGCTATTTGTGAAGATGGAGCAGCGTTCAACTTCTTCTAAGACATTGATGACAAGAAGTGCTTGTAATGAGTTTTTAAATTTTCTAGACTTAAGTGTGGCCAAGAAAGTATAGGAGATTTGTAAAATTTTCGTGTTCTTAATAGAGCTGAATTATATTTTCTTTGTTAAATCAAGTGAAGTAGTGCAAGTTTATAATAAGAATGACTCACTCAATATCATTCCCTTTGCAATACAATCATGATTGTTCATTAATTGTGATTTTTAATACCAAAGTAAGACTTTTAACGATAGAAAAAAAAAAAAAAAAAACCAAAATTTCAATTAAACATTTCTTGTATCAAGAAACGCAAAATTTTGTTTGTTAAATAAAAGAACTACATATTTTATGATCATGGGTAAAATTTCCCATTTTCCTTTTTGTTTTCTTATTATTAATGTTCACATGGTAAAGCCCACCACTTTTGGCCCAAGGCTTTCTAACACATGGCTAATTTGATAGTTTGAAATGGTTTTCTACGTGCATGCGTTTACTATATCATGTCATTTACAGTAATATAATAACATCGCCCATAATAATGACTTAGCATTTTTCTTTGTTTTGATACGGACCTTTAACATCAATGTTATAACCCAAGCCTAATAAACAAATTCGCAATACAAATAAACACAAACAAGATTCAAGATCAAAGAATCACACACACACAGATCAAGGCACGAATTTATCGTAGTTCGTCTAACCAATCTTGGATAGATTACATTCACGTTGAGCTCCGAAATATGGACACTCACAGCACTAAAAGATATTCAACGATTACAAGAAGACAATCATACAAATCGACTAAAATAGATCAACCCTCAACCAAGGCCTATTCGCTCAAGAATCTCTCAATAATCTGTAAGAAAACAGAGGACAAATACCAGCCTCAAGAAGGAAACGCAACCCTCTCTCACAATCTACCCAGATTATAGCCAGAAAGACCCAGCAAAATCTAACCCTAGTTTCTCTCTTTCACAAACCCTAAACTTGATTAACAAAAAACGCGTTCTATTTCTTTCATCACTGTTGCTTTCTTTATATATGCCCGTATTAGTAAACATCAGCCCTTGGATCTGTCTTGATCTGACAGCTAGGATTCAGCAGTGGCCTTAAGTGAAACGACCCTGTTTTTGGCTTCACATTATTTTCAATCAAATTTTGTAATATGTTACCCAATATGACATGTTCCATTTTATGATTTGTATTTTAGAATTCTATTGTTCCATGTTATAAGTGTGAAACCCCGTTTTTTTTAATCCTAATACATATTACATATTCTGTGTGATTTTATTTTTATGGAAGGGGATTTCTGTTAGTTTTTAAAAGTTTTATTGGGAATGAAATTGCAAGATAAGGAAGCTGCTGGGTTTGCATGTAACAAGGGGCAAAATATGGAGGTTTATTCGAAAGAAATGCTGATGTGGTAGGGGTTTAGCGGGATTACCTGTAATCTAGGGGCAGAAGCATAAATTTAGAAAGATTAAAAATATAAAAAAGAAAGAAAAGGGGCTGATTTTGGCGCAAATGAAGAAGAAGGAGACGAGAGCAGAGGGAGAAAGCAAGAGCAGAGTAGAAAAAGAAAAGTAAAAAAAAACAAGGGAGGCTGATTTTCGCCCAGATGAAGAAAAGAAGAAAATGGAGAAGAGAGGGGAATGGGTGCGGCTGAAAAATGGTAGAGTGAGAGAGAAGAGTGGAGGAGAGTGCAGGGAGCTTCGGTTGCTAGAATGGTGAGTGGATCTAAACTATTTTCCTTAAAAACTTAAGCTTATGCCCTTGCATGTTGATTTCCTTTTACTACCGTCCATTTGCTTTTGCGAAAATCCTTACAAGCATGATGTTTGTAAGTGGAATAGTAGAACTTTGCATAAAATCATGTTTTTAGTGATTCGATTTCTACGTTTGTGCATAAATGCCTTACCTTCAAATTTGTTTAAGCTTTGACATGGTTATATTCATCTTCTGTAAACTATCTTTGGCATGCATGTGAATGATTTTATATATAATGAAATTTGGAAGTAAGTGTGGACATGCATGTATAAATAATTATGCCTATACCAGATGTTGTTGAATGGAAAGCAGAATTTGTGTTTCCGCCTGTTTGATTTGGTTGATGATTGAGAATTCCAGCTAATTTTGGTAGGGCTGGTTTGTCTGGAAATTAATTGGTGGCAGTAATGGTTGGAATGAAGGGTATGGAAATTATGGATTTCATATATTGATTAATTTTGACAAGCATATGTGCATTTTTATGCATATTCACAATGTTTGTGATAGAACAGAAATTATGGGAAGCAGTATGTTGGATATGGTGGCTGAATTGTGTTGTTGACTGAAATTGGAGATTTAATGCAATAGGTTTTATATGGGTAGAGCATATATGTTGATCTTAAAGAACCAAGAGTTATTAAAGTATGTTTTTGGTTATAAAAAGTTATGCTGTGAAATTCTGACAGCCTAAACTTCTGAAAATTTTATATATGTTTCGGGTTTGTAAATGAAGCTAAATTTCAGATACTTTGTTTTAGACTTATTAGAGATTGGTTGAAAATTGATTTCACCCCAAAATTCGAAGTATTGGATTTTTTAATGAATTTTGAATTCTGCTATGAAATTCTGGAATTTCATGTTTTCTGTAGAGCATGCATTTTTCAGAACTGAAATAATGCACTTATACTTATCCAAATTGAGTGATTTTAAATTCTGGTGAATCCTATATGTGTCTAGTTTAATTCTGGAGAGTTTCATGAGGTTTAGATTAAGGGCTGAATTGTTATGAATTTTACAAGTCAGTAACCTCAATTCTGGAAACCGTTGGCAGATTTAAATGAGTTTGAAAGAAAATTGTATTTTAAATAGTTATTGATTCTGAAGTGATTTGAAAATATTACTGGATCAACATATATTTGTCTTGAATGCCCCATTGAAATTATAGCTTGATTTGGTGAGTGGATTAAACCAAATCTTCTTCCAAAAGCTTAAATCCATGTTTGCATGTTAACTTATGATTTTATTTTAAGTGTTTTGATGAAGTTTGGTATACAGAATTTATATGTATTCACGCTATATGAATAAAATTTTGAGAGTAGAGAATTGGTTGAATTGTATACAGGTTGAGGTTCGTGATCTTGGTAGATGGTTTCTTGGCAAAAAGAAAAAGAGAAGGGGTGCATTCTGTCAGTTTTGAAAGTATGTTTTAAAACTTGCATTCTACCCCCATTTTGCATGGAATTTCATACGATTTGGCATGATTTACTTTTATATGAGATGTGATATATATATCTTATGATTAGTGATGGACATATGCTATGGAAATGTGATGTTGAAAGTAATTTTTAATCTGGGTTAAACTGTCAGTTTTAAAACATGTTTGGAAATTTTCAGTTTCACCCCTGCATGTGATTTTTTGAATATTATGTCATATATGCATGATTTATAAGCACATATGTGGTATGTTCTTGACTTATATATGTTACTTGAGATTAACATGGGATGCATGATTAAATGAGAGTTTAGTGATTTTGATAAATATACTAAATGAGAAACGATAAAGGGTTGATTTGTCAGTTTTGGGGCATGTTCATAAATCTAAATTTTCCCCCCTTGGGCATAAATATCATATTTTTCAAGCAAACTATGCATTTTTCATGAAGAAAAGCATGTTAGACTATATATAAGAGTAAAAGTGGTTTTCAAACCACCCTACGAAGTACCCATCCCCCAGAGATACAAATTATTGGCTCTGCCCGAGCGATGCAAGATTCCGCCGGGTATGACAGTTTCAGATTTTTGCTCTGCGCATGCGTATGACAGATTTTATTGGCTCGGCCTGGGCGTTGAGTGGTCCGCCTGTATGACAGATTTTATTGGCTCGCCTAGGCGTTGAGTGGTCCGCCTGTATGACATTTTATTGGCTCTGCCGTGCGATGATAGATCTTGCCGGGTATATGATTTTATTAGGCTCTGCTGGCGTTGAGTGGTCCGCCTGAGTATGCATTTTATTGGCTCTGCCGTGCGATGATAGATCTTGCCGGGTATGACAGATTTTATTAGGCTCTGCTCAGGCGTTAAGTGGTCCGCCAAGTATAGCTGATTTCGTGGCTTTGCCCGTGCGATGAGCAGTCTTCTTGGGTATGACAGGTACATCCCTTTCTCTGCCTATGTGTGGGACGCCCACCGTAAGACAGATTTCCCGAGGGTACTAGTTGCGGTGAGAGTTTTCATTATTAACATCATAATCGCTTTTAGAATGTTCAAAATCACATTAAATTTTTAGTATCGCCTATGAGTGATAGTCTCAATATGAGTTTTCGAATATTTATGAAGAGAGCTTTGAGTATTAGCCACGGGCGAAATAAGATATCAACTTATAATTTTCAAGATCGTGAAAAGCTACAATATCCAATTTAAAGTTCAGTTATCAGCATAAAGTTTGCAGTATTCCAAAATGAGTTATCAGTGCATAGTTTCAGAAAAATCAGTTTTCAATTTTATATCATCACAGCTGTTATAAATTTAGTTACCAGATTTTGTTTTGTGAATCATGAGTGTTCATTGAATGATGGATTGGATGTTTGCAGCATGACTAGTAGAGTTATTATTTTCATAATCATATGCATTCATGAGTGATGACATAGATGGTTGCAGCATGCCTTACAGGAAATATTGTTCCCAGAAGCATAAGCACTTATAGTTATGTTTTAAGTTTCTAGAAAAAGAATTTTAAGCATTCAATGAGCTATAATTCAGAATTTGTTTTCAGCTTAAATGATGAGATTACAGTACTTAGAACAATTTTAGAAAACGAGTTATACATGCATACAGGAATGATTTAGTTACTTCCATAACACGTTCATAGAATCATGTTGTTTTCTGGATTTCATAAGAACTATTGCATGCCATGACTATTGTTGAAGAATGTTTTGCAAACACTCCCCAATCCCCCACTCACTGAGTATTTTAGCTCACCCCTTTTTAGACCCTTTTCCCCAGGTTCACAGGAAGAGTCGTGCTGAGGAGTGATTCCTCTCGAGGTTGGGCCCTTACGTCATCGACTCATCATGTGTGTAAAAATATCATGCTTGTTACTGTTACAGAATTATGTTTTATCCTTATGTTTATCTCCCCGTGTTGATTATAAAAGATATGAATATCGATACCATCCGTTTTTGGATTTTATGAACGTACAAGTTGGCTTTCAGATTTTCAAATGTATACGTATATATATATATCTTATGTGTTTATGCTTTCAAAACGAATCCAAGCGAATGTTTTTTTTTTATGAAAAACGTATTTAGAATACAGGTTTTTTTTTAGATTCCCACATGGCATGTCTCGGCCGCCCGAGTCTCATAGGTGCGCCCGGAGCTTATGGGGTAGGGAGGGTCGAGGCGGGTCGTGTCAATAAGTTTATGGATTAATGTTACGAACCAGTCTACTGCTGTTGTTATATATGATATCAATACAAAGAAAAATGATCCCATGATTCTATATATAATCTGACAGCCCGTGAAAATTAGAATAGAAATTAGCTTTTTCATGGAAATTTGTGGGCACTGTGATTTGTGGAAAAATTAGCAAGAAATCAGCTTTTAATGCATTTCAAGTCCTCCACAAATACTTCAAACTTATCCTCAAATTAATAAAAAGGACCTATCTACCTACTTCCAAGATCCCATGTTCTTATTAAAGTCCAGTTCTATTTGATAGAAGAGAGACTTATTGTTAAGATTATTGTTTGTTTGCAAACTCTTCTTCAATTATTACATATCCTTGTTGAATTTTGATTTCGATTGTTGACTTCTTTTGCAGAGCGTCTTGGAAGGTTCAGAGGCTTGATTTATTTTGCAAAACGTCTTGGGAGGGAGAACTTTATAAACCCACCAGCTTAGCAAATCATATATCCTTGTTGAATTTTGGTTTAGATGCTTGACTTCTTTTGCAAAAACGTCATGAAAGGTTAAGAGGCTTGATTTATTTTCCCAGACCCACCAGATTAGCAAAATTATTATTATATATCCTTGTCGGAGTACATTACTTGGTGGAATTTTGGTTTAGATGCTTGACTTCTGTTTTGTAAGTGGGGCCAAACGTCTTGGCAATGGTAAATTAGAGAGAAAGTGGTGAGAGAGATGGGCACAAATTCAAGTTGGGGCTTTGGAAATAATCATGTTGTTAATTGTTTCTTCTTTTTTGTCATTTACTATGGAATTTATTTAATCTATGTCCTTTACTATGGAATTTAAGTCAATTGATTGTTTGCTTCTCTACATAGTTGATGGTTTGGAAACAGTTGTTTCAAGTTTGGGATTCTAGTTTAGCTCCCGCACACCAACTGTTCAATCAATTGCCATTATAATTATGGGGCTCAAGAGTAGGTATTAAGTTTAGTTAGTTTATATTTAATACTGTGGAAATTCTTGGTATATATTAAATTATTTTCAAAGTCGTTCCTCTAATGTACAATAACAATATCATTGTGGTTAATTTAAACACAACGTGAATGGCAACTTGATTTAAATGCGAACTGAAACAAAGAAAGAAATTCATGGTATATATGCTTCAAGAGTAGTACTTTTCTTTTCCCTTAAATCTTTAACACTTAATTTAATCAGTATGTATTTAATATTGTGCACATTCATGGTATATATATAACCTTGCCAATGTTTAGCTTTGTTTCCTCTGTTTTGGTCTATGTTCAATACTTAATCTCTATCAGTTACTATTTTTATTGAGGTGATAAACGTTTCTCAACTTAATTTCTAAGTTAAAAAGGATTTTCTTGTGTGCAACATTTTCTTGCCCTTTGGAAACGATTTTTGAATATGGTATATGAACAAGACTTACACTGGCTGCATGGTGACTTGTAGAAAGAAGCTGAGCCAACTTACTATAGCTTGATTGCTTGTCCAGGGAAACAAACGAGAACCACCCAACACCTCCTGAAGAGATAAGAGAAAATTCTTCTGAACTGAGTCAACAGTCACTGTACTTTTCTCACTGCTAAGACTGTTTGTGTATCGTGAGCCATAAACAAGACTTACTGTCACATCTCATACTGCTAGCGAATGAAAGTCTGGGTAAGTTTACAAGTCTTGGTCTTCTCAATATAGTAGACGTATGAGAACAGTAGCATGAGCCCGAATATTAATTAGTAAAAATAATAATGTTCAAATTTTCTTGACCCTATTAAATTTAATTAATATATATTTGATAATGTTCAAATTCATCGTATATATTTAAAATGAGGAGAGGATGAACATTAAAGAAGTAGTAATCAGACTCTTCAAAAATTAGAGTAACATTTCTAGCAAATATGGTAACAGCAAGAGATAGAAAGCTGTAAAATTTAAGTTAATTTCCTTCTTCTTTTCATTGATAATTATTCTACATTGCAGCAAGAGATAGAAAGCTGTAAAATTTAAGTAATTTCCTTCTTCTTTTCATTGATAATTATTCTACATTGCTCCTCTTACCTCTGTTTTCCTCTGTTTTGGCTTATGTTCTTTATTCAATCTCTTTCATTTACTAGTTTACTGCTGTGCTAATGTTCTGGGTCCACTCAACTCAGTGAAAGTATTTTGGTGAAAAACTGTTGTTTCAAGTTTGGGATTCTAGCTTAGCTCCCGCACACCCAAATGTTCAATGATTTGTCGCACTTATAGTATTTCCAAACTTGAAACAACTTAGTCTACAAGGATTAACGTTTATGGATGGAAACTAATAGTAATACAAGGATAAACTTCTTATGGGGTTTCTTGACATGCTCGCATATTATAATTACAGAGGCTAATATTTCCATTGTAATAAGCATTTTCCCCTTGTAGTTCAATGTGATAATAGAAATCACCTATCATTTTCAATGTCATTTCCTCTATGGTACAGTATCAATATCATTGTGCCGTTAATTTAAACACAACATGAATGGAAATTTGATTACTACTTTTCTTTTCCCTTTTAATTTTAATTAGTATGTATTTAATAATGTGCACATTCATGGTATACATATAAACTTGCTCATGTCTCTGTTTTCCTCTGTTTTGGTATATGTTTTTTACTCAATCTCTGTCATTTGCTATTTTATTGAGGTAATTACGGTTTCTCAACTTAATATCTAAATTGAAAAACATTCATAAATATGATACCTAAAGGAAGACATACCCAGCTGCTACATGAAAAGGACCTACACTAGCTGCCAGGGCTTGAAGAAAGAGGCTTAGCTAATTGACCTGTAGAAAGACCACTTAAACAGTGAAGAGATAAGAGATTATTCTACTCAAAGGAAACTTCAAACAAAAAACAAGTCAATAGTCTTCCATCAATCCAAATTAGGGCCCTGTTATGGTCACTGGTCACTTTACTTTTGTCACTGCTAAAGAATATTTGTGCCTCTCGTTGTTTCATCATCTTAGCCATAAAAAATATTTATTATCACATCTCCTATTACTAGCAAATGAAAGTCTTGGTAAGTTAAATTATAAGTCTCAGTCCTCTCAATTTTATAAACATGCGAACCTATACAGTAATTAATACAAAAAGTTAATAATTATAATCCTTTTAGGTTTGATTGAATAACAAATATCACGGTTTCTCAACTTAATATCTAAATTAATGTTTATGTTTTAGAATTAAATTTTAAAATGTCTCAAATAAATTAAATATTATTTAATCATATATTATAAAATGGGTGACGACGATTATATTTCGATGTTGTTGACTTTTAGCTATAAAAAACATTTATCGTTGAAAAGTTTTGTTGATGACTTTTACCATTTTACGTTTCATAGCTAATAGTTTCAACTGACGAAATATAAAGTACTGTCGTGCTATACTTTAAATGACACATATAAAGATTACGTAGCTATTAACTTTAGACAACAACTCATATTTTATCGCACTACATGTTAGGCGACAAAATGTCATATTTTGTCGCTATATTCTTTAAGCGACACACACAATTATGACGTTGCTACTAACTTTATGCAACAAAAATGCACATTTCGTCGCGATATATCATAGGTGAGCAAAATTTACATTTTGTTGCGGTATACGTTAGGCGGCACAAACACACATCTCGTCGCGGTATAGTGTAGGCGACACAATAGAGAGTACGCCGCTATTAACTTTAGGCGACGACATTTAATATTTCACCAGTAATTAGTTTTAACGATGAAAATGGTATAAGCGACAATTTTTTGGTTTGTCGCCAAATTTAGCGACGAATTTTAACAAATTGTCACCTAAAATCAAGCGCGACATGCCTCTATGCAAGGCGATTAGCGGCGACTTTTTTTCATTTTTTTCAGCTAAACATATACTGCAAAAATTTCTAGGTTTTTAGCAACAAAAAAATTCGTAGCTAAAAGTCCTTTTTGTTGTAATGTTAATAATGTGCACATTCATGGTATATATATAAACTTGCTCATGTTTTGGCTCTATTTTCCTCTTGTCTCGGTATATGTTTTTCACTCAATCTCTGTCATTTACTATTTTATTGAGGTACTTAAGGTTTCTCAACTTAATATCTAAATTGAAAAACATTCATAAATATGATACCTGAAGAAAGACATACCCAGCTGCTACATGAAAAGGACTTACACTAGCTGTTGGGGCTTGTAGAAAGAGGCTCAGTCAACTGACCTGTAAAAAGACCACTTAGACAGTGAAGAGATAACAGATTATTCTACTTAAAGGAAACTTCAAATAAAATACAAGTCAATAGTCTTCCATCAATCCAAATTAGGGCCCTGTTATGGTCACTGGTCACTCTACTTTTGTCACTGCTAAAGAATATTTGTGCCTCTCGTTGTTTCATCATCTTAGCCATAAAAAAGATTTATTATCACATCTCATATTACTAGCAAATGAAAGTCTTGGTAAGTTTATTTATAAGTCTCAGTCCTCTCAATTTTATAAACATGCGAACCTATACAGTAATTAATATAAAAAGTTAATAATTATAATCCTTTTAGGTTTGATTGAATAACAAATATCACCCTGAGATTTCTGAAATAATAGAAATCCCCTATTGTTAGGTTTTAGGTGTTAAAATATATGGTAAGATGGTAATTCAATAAATATTATTAACTCATAAAATCCTCTTTGGCTCTGTTTTGGCCTATGTTCTTTGTAAGCAGACATTTTTATTTTATTTTTGCAATCTCTTTCATTTACTAGTTTACCTCTATGCTACAGGCTCTTTAGTCTTATCAGTAATTTTGTTAATTAACGAGAAAATTGGGATTGCATACTAAAATGCAGACATACTTCAAACGATTTTTAAGTTTTTAATTCGATTTTCTAATACAATCTTCATTGGATCTCTACCCATGTATGCATGGATAAAGGTTTCTTTTTTTTTTTTTTTTCTTCCTTTTTATCCCCTTAGAAGTTAGAACCAACTCTGAAACCAAAATTGCTTTTTATTAATTTAATATTATGGTTAAGAAACATTTTCAAGTTCCCCTTAAGTAGTTTCAATCTGATAATGGAGGAGAATTTGAAGCCTTGATTCTTTACTGTAAGCAACATTGTATTCTGTATAGATTTTTCTGCCCTATTACCCCTCAACGAAATGGAAAAGCTGAGAAGAAGCATAGACATCTTATCGAAATGGGATTAACACTTTTGGCTTAGGCTTCCATGTTGTTATCCTTCTAATGGCATGCTTTTCAAACATCTATAATTCTTATTAACAAATTTCCAACATCTACCCTAAACCATTTTTCTCCTTATGAAGTACTTTTTCAGCAGAAACCTTCATATATAGCTCTGAAAGTGTTTGGTGTGGATGTTATCCCTATCTTACGCCTTATAGTCATCACAAATTTGGTTTCCATACTTCCAAGTGTATGTTCCTTGGCTACATTATATTTCATAAACATAACTCTCCAGTTAGTAGTCATGCTTCAAGTCAGCATTATTCTGTAGTCTTTTCTTCTGTTTCAGAGCATAGTTCTCAGCACACAATGACTGCCTCTTTTTGGTTCTAGTGATTCTTCAGCTAGTGATTCTTTTACAAATCCTTCCAACCATAATTTCTTCCGGTCCCACACTCTATCAGTTGAAAGCATTGTTACTATTCCTGAAGTTCCATTTCATATCGGTCCTCTCTAGGCTACTAGAGTTCATTGTTGTGATACCAACTTTTAAAATTGAATTTGTAATATGTTATCAATGTGGAATGGTCCTTGTTACGATCTCTATTTTTAGAAACCTATTTCTCAATGTTATAAGTTTATGAATTAGTGTTATGTATCCCATTGTTGTTATTATTATTATTCAATCAATACAAAGAAAAATATTATAAGACTAGAAATCAGCTGGAAACTAGCTTTTAGATGCATTTCTCCAACTTATCCTCAAACTATATGAAAATGATCCATCTACTTCCAAGGTCCCATTTTCACTTATATTATTTAGGGAACACATGTCATTGAGTCCAAAACCACTTCAACATCCATATGAAAAGTCTCTGTCATACACAATTCCTTCTTTCTTTTTTGATATTTGTCATGCCAGTTATAAAGAAATTAAGCAGAGTTTGAGAGATGGCAGCATCAAGGCTCCCCTCTTGGGGCACATTGCCCTTCAGGAACAAGGACACCAATCCTTTTCTTTTCTTTATTGTATCAAGATTGCCCTTTTGTCAAGTTTCTTGCAAATATGGGAACGGCAAGAGATAGAAAGCTATGAAATTTCAGTTAATTTTCTTTTTCACTTCATTGATAATAGCTTTGTTCTTTATACCTTACTCTTGTTTAGCTCTGTTTTTCTCTGTTTTGGCCATTGTTATTTTGCATTTTCTTATATTCAGAAGTAATTTCGTTAATTAAGCAAAATGCAAACATAACAACCAGGAGTTAAACACATTTGGAATAATTGATCTCTAATCATGTATTATTATTTTATTTAAAAAAGATTAATGTGTTTTAAATTGTTACCATATCTAATTACATATTGAAAAACAGGGTAACCAGCAGTATCTTCTAAAGTATAAAAAGGTTCACCGACTCTCTCTCAAAGTCGATTCATTAATTTCTTTCTTCATATTTTATTTTCTTTGTTTGTTTGAAAAAAAATATGAAACCATATATGTAATTTTCAATCCATTGACTGAGCCAGTTCCAAGTAATATGGTTACAACCTAAGAGCAGCAAAAAAATTACATGTTAGAGAGAAAGTATTGTGAGATATTTTAAACTCCTGACTTCATGAATCTCGCATCCTTCTTGTCACACCACATTATCAGAACGTAAATAAGAGTTAAGAGTCAGTTTAAAAGCCTTAGATATGCTCAACTTAGTAGCTGTGTTTTGGGTGAAGGACGACTGTGTGAAGATCAAAGGCAAAATCCATGCGGGTCAAGTTGAAAGACTAGTGTTACATTCTTATCAAAGTCAAGTTCTATTTAATAGGAGAGAGGCTTGATTTATTTTGCAAAACGTCTTGAAAGGGAGAACTTTATAAACCCACCAGCTTAGCAATGTTATCTTTTTCAAAACGTATTGGAAGGTTTAGACACTTGATTTATTTTGCAAACGTCTTGAAAGGGAGAACTTTATAAACCCACCAGCTTAGCATGGTTATTATTATATATCCTTGTTGAATTTTGGTTTAGATGCTTGACTTCTTTTGCAAAACGTCTTGAAAGGGAGAACTTTATAAACCCACCAGCTCAGCAAGGTTATCTTTTACAAGACGTCTTGGAAGGTTCAAAGGCTTGACTTCTTTTGCAAAACGTCTTGGAAGGGAGAACTTTATAAACCCACCAGCTTAGCAAGGTTATCTTTTACAAAACGTCTTGGAAGGTTCAGAGGCTTGACTTCTTATGCAAAACGTTTTGGAAGGGAGAACTTCATAAACCCACCAGCTTAGCAAGGTTATTATATCAAGAGAGGTGGGGACACATTGAAGTTGGGTTTTGGAAATAATCATCTCGTTGTTTATTTATAAGTATCAGTCTTGTGTAATTGTACATGTCCATCTTTTTCAACATGCCTTCGTTATTATTTATTGACGTGGGTAATAATGGATTATCCAGTGGACTCCCTGAAACTACTTTTGATTATCTTCCTTGTTTGGAAACGCTTTTTTTGGATAGAAACATGTTCAGAAGCGAAATACCATCCACTTTATCAAAATGCAGAAGCTCGCAATCCTTATCCTTGTCGCACAATTATTTCACAAAAGCCATACCAAAAGAAATTGGAAAATTGACACAATAGACTCCAAGGCTTATATGCAGAAGTTATTGGAAGTTATTGGCATGCATAATTTTTTTTCTCAATCTCAAATATATAATTCTTTGACCACTATGACTTCTCAAATATTAATTGATTTATAGAGTTTTTTTTTTTTTTAATTTTGTTAATAATACCGTTGCTTATATATATCTATATGTTGATTTTGTAGGAGAAATTCCAGGAGAGTTGGGCCATTGTACACAACTGGAGTTCTTAACTTTTCAAAATAATCAGCTCACTGGTACATTTTAAACCGTAACTGCCTAGCCTAGCTGTTACATTTTTCTCCAGGCACATATATGATATATGTGTGAAAATTATGAAAGTGCACATTTTTTAAAATTGAACTTTTATTTACTGACATGGATAATGTTTAAAAATAACTATTAATTCATAATTGTGATTACTCTCTCTCTCTCTCTCTCTCTCTCTCTCTCTCTCTGTGTATTTAATCTTCTTCTGTTAAATGAAATGAGGTTGTAACTGAATTAATTCACAGGAGCCATACCAAAAGAAATCGGAAACTTGACTCGGCTTGAGCAATTATATCTTTCGGAAAATAAACTCCAAGGTATGACACATGCAATCTTTTTATAAAAAATTTAATTAATTGTAAAATAAATATATATGAATACTAGTTACAATATATGTTTAATTAATTGTCAAATATAATTTACCACTATAATAAAGATATTAATACGAACATAACAGAAAACATTTGATTCCAACAACTAATGTGCTTAAACATTATAATAAAGAAATTGCAACGCTAGAAAATAGATTAAATGGATGAAGTGTAGAAGTCCTATTATTAGTGAATCTTCTCCTTGTTGTAATCTAATCCAACAAATGATGAGCTCTATCCTATTTAATTTCAGGTGAGATACCAAGTGAAATTGGTAATCTT